>JADLZK010011174.1:0-222931 GCA_015847255.1 Hyparrhenia diplandra | reverse complement strand
CGATCTTAGTCCTACTACACCTACGTACAGTAGATCTTTTTGTCGTCGTCAGTTGTATCTTTTCCCATCAAACGCAAAAACCTACCATATATATATGCTACTTATCTTTGCATTGAGCTTGTGTCAAGTCTTGTTGACCCTTGTTGAGATAGTTGTCATGCCCCCAAGATCAAGATCACGTACACGCCACATATATCAGCTATTCCTACACTGGGAATACGCTAAAAACATGCTTTCATCCACCATACCAAAAGCTCTACTCCTACACTGGGAGTAGACACAACAAGATATCTTAGAAATAAATACTCCATGTTCTAAAAGATAGTGATTGTCTTTAATTTAATAATTCAAAGAGACATGGCTATGAGAAAAAAAAATATAGGGATACATGAAGGTCCCATGAAAAAAAAAGGAGTTGGACACATGAAGGTCCAAGAGTTCAACGAAAAAAAAAAGATGAGCACATGAAGGCTCATGCAAAAAGATAGCCATGTTCTCAAGAATAAAGTTTTCATAAGAGAGAGATCACACACACATCAAGGAGTATAGTATAGGTTCCACTTTATATCCACACACATGCACTTCTTGATCTAGGGTATGCCATCCTTCTCCTTGGATCAGAGCTTTGGCCTAGCAATATATGCGAGTAAGTATGCCTTCATATCTTTTCCTACCCAAAGATCCATATAAGCTTTTTAGAAGTAGAAAAGAAAGAAGGCAAAACTCTCATATGCCTCGGTGAGGAACCGTATTACACAAATATTTGAGTGATCCGAGTTAATCATTCGAGGAGCAAGGCTATATTTATATTTTCAAAATCATATAAAAACCCAAGTTCCTGCACTTATCTGAAGCAAGGGGATTTAAATCCATGTTGTTCCATAATTCAATTACCCAAGATTAATATGGTAGACACATCAAAATTTCACAAGTCTTTGGTGAAGCTTGGAATAACTTGTATGCAGATTTTTTATTTCATTTGGAGGTAGACCCACCTAGTCTTGCACTTTTTAGAGGACGAGTAAAGACTAAGTGTGGGGAGTTGTTGGCGGTCCTTATCATACAAATTATACTGCCAACTTAGTTATATAACATGGTGAATAACGTACTTTTTTTGCCACATGAACCTTTGCTATTAATCTAGTTCCACTTGTATTCGAAGAAAATATGTTTTGCGTGCACAAACGTGGAAAACAAAAGTACGCCAAAAGGAAGAGACAAGCGCATATCAAAACTACGCTTTGGACAAGGGGAATGCCACCGAGGCCAAAACCAACGCGAACCAGGCCAAAGCACCCCCGGGGCGCAACCTACAATGGGCCACAAGCCCACCGCAAAACGCGGCGCCAGCGGGCAAACTGGGCCCGGCCGCCGCCCCGGCGGCGCCCGCCGTGGCCTGGAGCCCGAACCCGCCCAGCGGTTTTGCCTTGACCCGTGTCCGGAGGAGAGAAGGCGGTGCATGAAAGTGCTTTCCGGGATGCGCCAAGAATTCCCGCCAAAACTCCCTCGGAAGACATGGTTGCATGTGTAGAAGATATGGTTCCCGCCAAGAATGCTTGGTTGCTTGTGAGGGGAATCAAATTGGCGCCAAGACATGTGCACTTGCATGGCTAGGAAGGCTTGCATGAAGGTATTTTTGGGATGGCGCCAAGGAGGAGGCGGTTGCATGCCTAGGAGTTTGAATTTCAAGATAGAAACAAGCATAGCCCTCCATTCTCCCCCTCTCTTCCCTATATAAAGAGGCCCTTGCCTCCCCTTGTAACTCACCAATTCACACTTGATCATTCACTTGATCATTCAATAAAGGATCACATTTTCCTTCACACATTCCATCACCATGTGATCCATCACTCCCCACATTTCTTTGGGAATTACACTCCATGTCTCACACATAGGGTGGTGTAGAGAGTGCCAAGACACTCAGTGGGAGTGAGAGAGAGTGCAAGGTAGAGAGGAAGAGAGGAGTAGCGACCCCCCGGTCTTTCGACCGTCGGAGTGCGGATTTGTCGGCTCCCCCTCCCCTACCTTGTACCTCTACGGGTAACTTTACGACTTGGCAAAGTTATTCGTGTCTTACTTTCAGTATCATTCTTAAGTTCCATGCTATCATTTATTATATCGAGAATTATGGGATCGTTGTTTGCCCCTGTGGTAAATGCTCTAGTAGAGGGCCCCTAATAGAGACGGGATCCCCCGATCGACGCCTTCAGTAGTGACAAATAACGTGACGTGGTGTCTAAGTTATGAATCACCCTCGTTTGCTCCGCAATCCACGGTAGTGAGGTAGGGGATAGGTGGTGACAGCCCTATTCGCCCATCGTACTCCTCCACGTCCGGTCGCGTAGTAGAGCAAGAGGCCGGCATCGATCGCTGCGTACCAAGTGCACTCCCGGATGCCCGTAATACTCGATTAATAGACGAGTAGCCCGACTTAGTCTAAGTCTTGAAAGAACACATCACTCCTAGGATCACCTCCTATGCTTGACCCTTGATATCTAGAAGAACAGACTTAGCACCCGTTCCCTGTGGAAATTCGATACCTGGAATACTTCTAGGTGAAGTGCTACAATGGTACTTTCCGTGCGCTTGCGGACTTTGCTACTTACGCTAAGAAATACCAACAATGTCGCACAAGGGCAAGGCGATCTCTAACGTTTCCTATGACGTGAATGACCCGCCGGAGGCATACAACAACCCCAGTGTGGGCAACCGGATCGCTGAGTACACAGCGGCCAGTCGGCAGAAATACGGCCAAGATTACGATCCGGGCACCCATGACATTGATACTGACATCGTCATGGGCCACTTTGGTGGCAAGAAGCACGGGTGGTTGGGCATCACCGATGGCATCATCAACAACTCCGGCCTCAGACTAGCCGACGTCCGAGCACGGAGGGCGGAGACAGACCCGCCGATACGCCCTCGACCGAGCGTGGCGATATGGGCCGTTTCGGCGCCCTTGAGGTTTGCATTACTCGGCGTACATTCGTCTTTACACGCCTAGTAACGTTTGCATTACTGAAACAACAACGGCTAAATGTCGTAGGCTCAGGTAGAAGAGGAAAGGCGGCTACGTCAGGAGCAAGCACAGCTGCTAGTAGAGGAAAGGAGGCGCCGTGAGGAGGTGGAGCAGACGCAGGCGACAATGGCGGCCAAGTTTGAGGAACTTACTAGGTTCCTTTCCACGACAGGTGGTTTGACTCTGCCACCTAAGCTCCTAGCACTGGTCGCTCCACAAGCTTCAGACTCAGGCCATTCAGGGAACTCCTGTGAGTATGATTGCAAAGAGTTCCATTTTTCCTTTTCATGTATCAAGCAATCATGCCTAACACTTGCGACCCTGTCTCCTTTGCGCAGCCTGAATCGGCGGGTTCAAATCAATCGCCTCAAGCTGGTGAGCAAGCCCCCGTCGCCGGCAGCTCAGTTTACACCTTTCCGACCCTCCCCGCCTCTAGAATGAAACTGTGGACTTGTGCGACTTGTGGACTTGTGGTGATGAACTTGTGCACTTGTTAGACTTGTGCTGGTGATGAACTTATGGACCTTTTAGACTTGTGTTGAACTTGTGGACTTGTGATGAACTTGTGGTGGTCATGTGGACTTGATGTTGTGATGCTACATGTTTAATATGTGTGTATTGTGATATATCGATGTGTTTTATGTGCCGGATGTGAGGAATGTGATATCTAATTGAATGGATGTGATATATATTATATATGTGTTTGTTTGTCAAGGAGGAAAGCAAAATAAAAAAAATGGCAATTTTTTTATGCTTTGCCAAGAGGAGCTCTCGGTAAAGAGGCATTCGCCGACGGTTTTTGCCATTACACTTTCGGCAAACCCAGGAAATTTTGCTCGCCGACGGCCCGGTTTCCCGTGATTTGTCGAGCGGAGTGGCTCGTGCAGTCGGCAAAGACACCACCTTTGCCGACCGCTCGAGAACCTGGTTCTCGGCGAAGAATTTTCAGAAATGAAAATTTTAATCTATATTTACCGAGAACAGTCCTGACAGGCTGTCGGCGAAGAATTGTTTAAAAAAATTAAAATTTCTTTGCCGAGAACTCTGCTGATAGGTGCTCGGCAAAGTTTGGTGGAACTAGTCCGACGTCACTTTTGCAAAGTTTGGTGGCTAACGACCACCACTTTTCTTCGCCGACAATTGCATCCGGTGCTCGGCGAATAGGTCACCGAGAGTCTGGTGATCGGGGTGCTCGGCATAGGACCTCTGCCGTGAAAATTTTTCCCGTCAGTCCTATGCCGAGCACTCTACTCGGCGAAGCCTTCGCCGACCGCTTTTTGGTCTTTGCCGTGCGTGCGATGTGCTCGGTGAAGAACCAGCTTCCTGTAGTGAAATTCTTATGCTTTATCTTGTGGACTAGAGTGAGATTGGTGCCTTGTAATTTTGATGAGCTGGAGCAATCTAGGCCTTGTTGGTATTCCAGCGATATCGAGCCTCCAAGCTTGGTGTGAAGTAGTACCAGTAGTGAACTGAACTTGGTGTGCTGAGGACAACGAGATCCCTTTTTGGTGGGAAACTTCCTAGCGAAAACAGTGCTATATATAATAATTGGGACAGTGGGGTGGCATGTGGTGATCCTTTGTGTTTTGTGGCATTTGTCTTAGTTTATAAAACATTTGTGGATTACCCAACACTGGGTAAATATCCTTGTGGATCATATCCTTTCATGCTGAGGTAGACCCATATTGTACATATGGATAATGGGTATTCGCTAATAAACTCTAGGTTTGGATATAGTAATCGCTGAAGAGTTCCTTATCAAGTTGAAGGTCTGACGACGATGATGAATTTGTTGTAATATATATCTAGCTGCAATACAACACACCTATTATAAATAAAGAGAAACGTTCTTTATTTTAGCTGAGGGAAACATAGCACAATACAACTGATGGTGACATATATATTTGACATCAATGTTTGAGAACAACAACTATATATGATGGCTGTTGTCTTTTTTTTTTATTTGGGTAATACCGCCACATCCTTGAACATTACTTATAGCTCCGATAATTATTGCTGCCTCCTTTGAGTGGTATTCTCTTGATCAAAGACGACAACAAGAGAAAGCTTCACATCAGTATTGGCTTCACGTAAAGCGATGTTAACGTGTCTTTGATTGTATGGGAGACAGTGTACTTGTCCGCTTTCTTGTACATGTAGTCTACAGTTCGTGCAAACTCAAGTACCGTTCGCGGCACAACTATCGGGTATTCTTTCAGCGCAAGGCCCTGTGCAATCATGAACTTCCATGAATCTTCTGTAAGTTCTTTTATCTTTGCACATGCTTCATCCATTGTTAACCCATGCTGCTTCATGTAACATTGAACAGTGGAGACACATTGCTTCTCTCTTTGTTCACGCTGCAAAATGTGGAATATCAGTGATTTTCTATATATTAACAAATTAGAATAGCTTGTTCAATATCCCAAACTCTGTGAATGCTAACAAAAAAAAATTATGTATGGGGGTCATGCATGCCTATCTTCATAATTATTATTCACTAGAATTACCCAACAAAGTCTTGAGTTTTGACATTGATATCAGTTATTACAATCAAGGTATAGTCTTTGCATGAAATTAGACTAGTCAAAGGATAGAGAAAAACCTTGGTCGATACAATGTCATTGGAGAGACGTACAAATATACCAAGAGACTTCACAAGTTCAGCATTGCTCATAACCCATTCCATGATCTCCTTTGTAACTATATCGCCCATTCCAACATACGCGGAACATAGCACTAGAGTGCCTCCAATGCTTATGAGTGAAACTTTAAGGTGTTCGTTCAATGTTTTTGGCACATAATCCTCATCACGCCATTTTATTTCCTTGGCGTATTCCCGAACTAATTCCTTCATCTATATGTGTATAGAATAAGAAAACAAGGGAAGTCATTTTAGATGCTTGTATATAGTTTCTAAATTATACCCAATACTTAAAATGATTATATCTGAGACAATAACAATAAATGGTTTGCAACATTTGCATGGTGGTTGCACTTGGTAATTTGACTAATTTCCATGTTATAAGGAATAGTTTTGTATATTGGGCAAGATGCATAAACAGTATATTTTTACTAGAAATAAGGTGTTCCACCTCTCTCTCTCTCTCTGTGTGTGTGTGAGTACTTGTCATATTTGGCTTAATAATTCTATCTGTATCAGGGAAGATAGAAAGAGATACTTGCCGCTTCTTTTAAATAGAACACACGGTAGCTCTTGTCTGGTCCTAACTCATGCTCGAAGGATGTAAATGTCTTCAACAAGTATAAGTAGAAATCCTTCATGTATTCTGGGAGGAGAGAGACTGCACTTTCATCCCACCTGCAACTTACTAAGTTAGAATATAGATCACCTTTTCTCTCTGGAGTAGTGTTTTGACCCGGTAGTGTTTCGAACCCCACATCACTACCGCTATGGTTCTGCCGGTTCAGTTTTCAGCAGTGAAGGGGGTTGGAGCCCGGCAGTGATGTACAATTTTGTAGTAGTGTTATATGTAAATCCAACACCTCCAAGTATTTTCTACAACACACATGTTACTGTATATAGAAAACAAGTGAAATTTTATGGTCTATTTGGCTTTGTAGAAATGATGTGACTTTTGAAAAAAGAAGATTATACTCTTATTTGCAGGTTATTTTTCAGGGCAACTTATTGGACTCGTTTCTGGAACATTCTGCAAAAGGAAAGCAACAGATCACCTTTGAAGTGGGCATGTCGAATATTGGAGACTTTAGCCATGGAGATCTTCGTCAAGCATGGGTGGCTGTCTTTTAAAAGAATTAGTGTTTAGATAGGCGCTCGCTTGCTTGGTTTTGCTTTTTTAAGAGCTTTGAGTTTGAAACTGTAATAAGAATTGGTTGTGTGCAAACCTCTTACAGAGGCCGGAACACAAATTCCTTTTTCTAAAAAAAACTCAGTTTTTGTTTTTGAAAAGGGGAAAAAAAAGATAGAATTCACTAGACAGCCGCCCAAGAAGATTGTACCTTTCGACTGCTTCCGCAAGTTGCATGCTCTCATAAGTGGTAGCATGTGAGTCAAGGGTATCATCTAGAATTGTGACAAAAGCAATAATCTTCGTAAGTATAACTCGAGAATGAGAATACTGAGGATCATAGCATCCCCCACTCATCCAAAAATACACCTCTACTATCCTATCCCTGATGTAACTCAAGTTTGTTTCGACGCGGAGTTCCTTCCACCACCTGCAATGTAGACAAGAACAAACCAATTGTCATAAATTTGAAATATGAGCTTTCAATTCTGAAAGGAGATTTAAATATGAACTTACGCCGTGCATTCTTTTAGCTCCGTTGAATAAAGAAGCTGCAAAAGGTTGAAGTTCAATTTTGCAAACTCCAATATTGTTTTGTTTTGTTTAGGGTCCTTTTGATAAATAGGAATATAATCCTTCATTTCCAAAGTTCCAACCCTTCGGAAAAGTGGTGTATCAAGAGCAGAAGACACCTCCTCTGCTAATGGTGATTCTAAATGTTCTAATCTATCCTGAAGGCATCTTGTAGTAAAAGGAATAGCCTCATCGAGCAGTGTCTCTCCATGAACCCTCAGGTATGCTGCATTGTATAAGCTTAACAAGCTCCTAGTATCCGCATCAACAAAATTCCCTTGTTGATCTTTAAAATTTAGAAACACATCTGCATGCATATATATTCAGTTGGTTGAGACAGTGAGCATTTGGTTATTTATATTTTCTCAAATAATTGAGCATATATAGCTCAGTATTTATATGTGACAACGACTCACCAGATGAAACATGATAGCCACATTTACGCAGAAGATAGAATCGTCGTGAAACTAAGTCCAAATTACCACCATCGTAATTGGAGTTGTAAACAACAAGCAGCTTTTCGTTTATCTCATCCTCAAAGTAGTAGTCCAGGTTAAGTCGCTGCAGTGTGATTATAAGGTCCACTATTTCTGGCACATCATGTGAACTTTTGATCATTTTCCTCACTTCCCCCCTTAGCACTCCAGTCCTTTCCCGCAATTGAGCTTCCTGCAGTGAGGACAGGCAACCAAGCGTAAGTGCATCTAAGCAGTATGTGTTTAATGCTCTACGTATGTCTCTATATACACAGTATCTGTACATATATTTCGAGAAATGTGCGTCATTACTAATAAGCATGTTGTATATAGCACTATGTAGGAAACGGTTCGTAGGAATGCCACCATTTTTTTTAGGGGTGGCTCTATATTGAGCCGACACTACAAATAATTCTCAAACGGGCCGTGCCTCTACTGACCAATTTGTAGGGGCGGCTCAATATCCAGCTACCTCCTACAAATTGATTTGTAGGGCGGTTCTATATTGAGGCGCTCATACGAATAGACGCCGAATGTTTTAAATTAATACTAAAATTTAAAATTTTCAAAATGACCTCAGATGATGAAGAAATGACCAAAATAAAACATATAAATCTCAAAGAATTATAAAACTTTGTTATTAACAACTTTTCTATTTGAATTCATTTAATGCTTCAAAATGTTGTTTGAAATTTAACTTCAAATTATTGAATAACACTTATTTTTATTTTTAATATGCGGCTAAAACTTGTAACTAGTATTTCTCCCTCATACTAACTCCAAATATTTTCTGAAATCATTATCTATCAACCTATTGTGTTCTTACAGACATTCTTTTGATTATCTTCTCTTGTTTACATTTCAAAATTTGAATTTATAAAATGACAACTTCAAACAATATTTTATTACATCAAATGATTTCGGTTGAAGAAGTCATGAACATAAAAGTTGTAGGACTCATCAAGATGTAGAATTCTTGTTTTGGTCATTTTTTTATATGACAAAGTGAAAGTAACATTGTTTATAAAATTTACATATCACTCTTATAATAGGAAACTACAAGAGAGATATATAGGATTTTTGAGCAATGTTATTACCACTACGTCGGATGAAATGACCAAAATAAAAAAATTATCCATCTTAAGAAGTTATGAAACTTTTTAGTTGACGAGTTTTTGATTTAAAATCATGATCTTGTGATGGAAAACTACATTTGTATTTTTATTTTTATTTTCAAATGACATCGGATAAGAAACAACCAAAATAAAAATTGTAAATCATGAGAAGAAAAAACAATCAAAATAAAAATTGTAGATCTTGAAAAGTTATGAAATTTTGTAGTGGGCAAGTTTTTGGTTTGAAATCGTCTTGCCATACAAAACTACGTTTGAATTTTTAAAATTTGAATTCTAAATTTTATAAATGACCTCGGATGGAGAACTTCCTAAATGAAAGTTAGATCATGAGAAGTCTTGGAACTTCTTAGTTGACAAGGCTTTCATTTGAATTCGTCTAGGGCCTCAAACAATCAATTTACAATCAGTTTAGTATAGTATTTGGGGAACCGAAATGGAGTATGGCGACACAAGTAACTGTGAGGTGCAGTGGTAGAGGGTGAAATTGCGAGGGTGAGGTCGCGTGTTTGAACCCCTTTGGTGGCTGACCAGTGGGAGCCTCCATAGATTAAAATAAAATATTTTTGCTATTTATTTTGACATTTTTGAGGTCTGAAATCGTAATTTGAAAAACGATTTGCAGGGGGCGGCTGGAAACTTGATTTGTAGAATCGGTCTGGTCGAGGCGGCTAGATAAACCAACCCTATAGAGCATCCTCGGTCACCTCGAAAAACCTTTGTAGAATCGGTTTGGTAGAGGCGGCTGGATAAACCGCTCCTATAGAGCATCCTCGGTTACCCCTGCAAACCTGTTCTATAGTAGTAGTGTAGTAATAGGCTAAGCATCACAAACTATATATCTTATTACTGGTTACTTGTGTAAACAAAACATTACCTGTGGTGTGGTCGGCGCCTCGTAGGAAAGAAAGAAATCTCCCCACAGAGTTGGATGGAAGGAGGAAGAGATATTCTCCATCTCCTGGCCGAGGTGTGGACCGTCTTCTGCCATGGATATATCCTTAGGCCTTAGCTATATCTCAGTGCTTCGTAACGTACGTGCTTTTGGTACTGAGAGTTGGATGCATGAGAAAAGCCTCTGGGGGGTGCTATTTATGCTTTGAGGTAACAGATAAAAACAAAAAGTCTTAAGCTTTCGACCTTTGACTTTTCAAAAATGGAAATGGTGAAAGTAACGTCCCTTGCGAACACCGTTTCCATGTAACTTCCTCTATGTTTTGTTAGATGCGCTCTTCTATACCTCGTAAATTTTGTGACCACATGCGGTGATCTAAGTATCGTTCATGCTTTTTAATTATATAAAAAATGAATATATTAATATCCCGCGCAAGCCCGGCTTCCATTCCAAGCGTCGGTCCTGCCCGACATCAGAGTAACGTGCAGGTCTGATCCACACGTTCGTATTCCTACCATTTTTTTTTCCTTTTTTCTTTTTGCTGACCGATTTTTTTTTTCTCTGACCGATAATTTTTTCTTTCACGTGGTCTAATCTTGTGGCCGATTTTTTCCTCCTTTTTTTTCTTTTGATGGGTTCTTTTTCCTTTTTTTCTGTCTGACCATTTTTTCCCTTTTTTATTCATCACGTGGTCAGTTTTCTTTTAGCCTGGCGGTGTTTTACAAGAACGGGTGAACGCCCAAGAAACATGGTGTCATGACCCAGAATTGGGCCAGCCCAGGGAGAGGGCTAATTGGGCCGAGACGCGACAGCCGCCGGCCCGAGAGGGGCAGGGCGCGCGCGGGGTAGGGCCGGCGCCCCCCCTGCCGCCGCCGCCGCCCGCCTCTCTCCCGTCTGAGTCCGACTTTGCTTCGTCTTCAAGTTAGCATTATCTTAGAAATTTTTGTGTGTAAAAGGGGATATTCCAATCTATAAGGAAGACCCTTATTAGAAAATAAATAAATATTGTTTGTAAAAGGTATTCGAACGTATAAGGAAACCTTATAGAGATTGCTTATATTACAAGTCCCACTAGCCGGGCTATATAAGCAAGAGGCATGTAATCTCTAGGGAATAAGCAAGCAATAAAAATTAGTATCCATCTATTCGGTCTTCAGCCCCCACCGCCGCCGCCTCCTCCCGTCCGCGCCGCGCCGCCGCCGCCGTCCCCCCTCCTTCCCACGGCTCCTCCTCTCCAAGCGGTTGCTCGTGCTGCCGCTCGTCGCCGCCGGCGAGAAGCTGCAGCCCCCTACGCAATCTCAAGAGCTCCAACGATCGACGAACACGTGTCAATTCTGGCCCAATCTAGCCGGAAGGCGGCGGCCGGTATCCGGAGACCGGGGCGATTCCCACCACCCATGGCTTCCGAGATGAAGGAGTTCACCGTAGCGCTGAAGACGCTCCTCGACGATGAAGATCTCTTGTTTGGTTTTGGCTAATTAGTGACACCTAAGGACTAATCTCTCGATGCTAAGTGTTTGACTAGATTGGAGATTGGTCGTGCCGGGGTTGGTGCTTTGTGATCATGGAGGATGGATCGAGGTGATCCAAAAGATGATCAAGCATGCAACTCGGTGGAGGTTCGGAGATCAATTATCCCCAAGGCAAAGGTATAACCATAGGGCTTTTGATTTCACACCCAAGATACCATAGAGGGTGTGGGTGATTATAGGATTGATAAGCCGTACTATAAAGAGGGGAAACTTATCGTACATATCGATCCTCATGTGCCTCTAGGTTCAAAATTCATATGCATGCATTCTAACCTAGAGAGCTAACTTCGCGCTTGGTGAAAATGTTTTGAAAATGCTAACACAGTGGTCGGGGTGTTCTTCGACGTGTTGGTAACATAAGACAAGTGACGGAAGTTGGATCAAAATCGATCCGACGCAAAATTGGAGACCTCAGCGCAAAATGACCTGCGCCTGACGCGGCCGGCGTGAAGCGCCTGGCGCGTCCAGCGCAGTGTTGAAGGGCTGACCGCGACGCCTGACGCGTCCGGCTATCTTTTCACACATATACTTCAACATAGGCAAGATAACCCTTGTCATGAGGTGTGAAGAAGCTTGTCTTTGGTTCAAACCGAAATATATGTTTAACAAGTGATCCAAATTTGACCAAATTTGAGCACTATTCTCTCTTTCATAACACAACATGGTCATACCTTTTGTGGAAATTGTCGACAAAGGGGAGAGATTAGTGCATGAAAGGTTTTGGGAAAATTTAAAAATTCCACATGTTTTTGAAAATCTTTCATGGAGGTCCTGAAGTTAACAAGTGGTTCACACAAGTAGGGGGAGCAAGCTCATAGACAATTTGTTGTATTTGATTGTGCACTAACATATGACTTGCTCATTGCACATGTATTTAAATTCCATATATACATGCTTGTGTGGTGTATGCTAGTTTTCACAAGTGGTTTACAAATGATTGATTAACTAGCATGCATAAGAGCTAGCTAGATTTTCTAAATTCCGCTCTTAATTCAAGTACCTTGCTCATAATGTGATCTCACGTGGTACTTTGAGTTTTGATGAAAATCTAGTTACCTTGATGCTTTTATGGTGAGAATGGCGCAACTCCGATTGGTATCACGCTTCAAAGGTCCATTTCTTTCACCTTAAGCATCATTTTGGTAACATAGCTCACCCTCAATTTCAGTATTCATACATGTATGCAATGCTTCGTTCCAAATTCATGGCATACATGTAGGGGGAGCTTATGCTACCAAAACCGAACTATGATGATTGTCCAATCCTATGATTGTAAGCAAAATGTTTGGTCAACCATGATATGTTCAAAAACATTAATCATAAAACCTTTATGCGGGTTGTCACCAATTACCAAAAAGGGAGAGATTGAAGATCTCTTGTTTGGTTTTGGCTAATTAGTGACACCTAAGGACTAATCTCTCGATGCTAAGTGTTTGACTAGATTGGAGATTGGTCGTGCCGGGGTTGGTGCTTTGTGATCATGGAGGATGGATCGAGGTGATCCAAAAGATGATCAAGCATGCAACTCGGTAGAGGTTCGGAGATCAATTGTCCCCAAGGCAAAGGTATAACCATAGGGCTTTTGATTTCACACCCAAGACACCATAGAGGGTGTGGGTGATTATACGATTGATAAGCCGTACTATAAAGAGGGGAAACTTATCATACATATCGATCCTCATGTGCCTCTAGGTTCAAAATTCACCAGAAAGCTTGTTGGTATTTTTTAACGCACACAGATAAATCCGCAAGCGCACGGAAAGTACCGTTGTAGCTTTCACCTGGAGTATTCAGGGTATCGATTTCCACGGGGAACGAGAAGTGAACTAGGAAGAATTTAGGTCGTCCAAGACAAGGATGGAAATAATATTTTTGGTAGGAAGAAAGGGGTTTTCTAGGGTTTTCCCAAAATTACTAAATTACTAATGTTCAGGGTTATTAAATTCCACTTGCTTCGGAGCAGTGACCTTTCCGATTCTCGAAAAGACTGGGAAACGGTAATCGGGGAAGGCCACCAAAAGCTCTACGATAACACCAACCCGTACGTGGTGGACTACAAAGGCCTGATCGGAGCTGTCACCCCCGGGGCTACCACAACTATTCCGTAGTGTTGGGCGTAATCTCAGGTAAACTCTAGCCTAGACACCACGCCTACGCTTAGCGGATCTGAAAAACTAGTCTCGCGCTAAGACTAGAACCTTCGGTCAAGCGAGAGATCCGGCAAGTAAAATAAAATAAATACTAAATTTAGTAAAATAATAATATTAGAATTGCCACAAGATGACCTGGGCGTTACTCGAATTGAGTCGGCTCCGTAGAGGTACAAAAAAGTTGAGGCGAGAACCGACAAACCCGGCTCTTCCTCTTCTCTTCTCCTCTCACTCTCTTCCTCTTTTCTAAATTGTACAACTAGGTGGAGAACACCTAGAGGGACACTACTACAAAATATGTGTGTGGAAGATGAAGCTCAAGTGTAGAATGTGTGTGTGTACAAGGGAGGAGTGCCCCTCTTTATATAGTGGAGAGGAGGAGGGAATGGAGGGTGCTCCTTGCTTCGAGGGCAATTGGCGGGAACGAAAGTTTGCACCGCATGCAACCGCCGCGTGAAGATCGCTCCAAACCGCCAGAGAAAGGGCGGGAACAGAGGGGCGAAAATTTGCGCCGGCCCCAGCGCGCCGGCCGCCCCCCTGGGCTGGGCCTCCCGGCCCCGGCCTTCTCCCCGATGCGCGTTTGGGCCCTCATATGTTGGGCCTATGCTGGTGCATGGGCTGAATTCCGTGTGGAGTTTGGTCCTCTTGTTTGATCCTTTCCTTGGCGTCTTTTATTCAATGCGCTTCCTGAACTTATTTGGCGACTTTGTACCTGTTTCCACTTTTATACCTGCAAAACATACTTTCTACGAATACAAGTGGAACTAGGTTAGAAGTACAGGTATATGTAACATAAGTTTGCCCTTTTCTCATGAATTGGATAAAGGTTGGTAGTATAATATACTCGATAATGACCGCCAACAAGTCCCCCAAGCTTAACCTTTGCTCGTCCCGAGCAATTAGCTAAGTGTTTGGTTGTTGATCAGGAGTTGCTACAATGCCGATATATTTCAAAATGTACCATGCTCATAATAAAGTATTCTTCCGTTGTTTAAATAAATTGGCATTTTTATCTATCCTTGTTTACTTAAATCATATGGGACTTATAACATTCTCCAAACTCTTGGGTTATTGCAAAATAGAACGGTTTTCATAGAAACACTAGTCATTCATTCTTTGATTGATCATTCATGCGGAGATTTTTGTAATGATTCCTTAAATCATCTCAGGTGTGCAAACCATAAGGAGAAACAAGTCATAAGCCTTGATCAAGATGTGCAAGTGAAATTTTATTTCTTTTTGATAAGGTATGGGCTAGCTCTTATTTCTTTTTAGAGAAGTGGGCTCTACTCGCCCTCGGAAACTTGTCCATTATTCTTCTCTCTCTCTCTCTTTTTTTTTTTTTTTTAGAGGCGGGTATCGAAGTACCCATTGTTTTATGTTTTTCGGACACACGTCCATTTTTCTAGCTTAGCCCATAACCTATTTTTGGCAATGTGAATGTGAATCTTGATCAAAAGCGTATGACGGGTGTCTCACATAGGCTATCATGAGAATTTTGATGATTAAGGAATTTTGGAAATTATTCTCCGAATGATGAATCTCTCTTAGAACAAAATCATAGTAGATTCTATTTTTACCATATCATATCCGGCAATAGCTTAGAGAAGAATCATGTGTTTGCATACCCACAAATCATTAAGTTTTAGGACAAGACAAGTTAAGCCAATAAACTTAAACATTGGGGAATACAATGTTATGAACTAGGTGCAAATTGAACTATAGACAGAGCATCTATTCATCATTTCAACTTCAGAGAAATTAAGCATCCTTATACTACATATTGGAGTGGAATCATATTTTTGTTCTTTTCAAATTTTTTTTAAAGGAAATGAAAATGAAAAACTAAGAGATAAAATAAAATGATAGGGGAGGTAGGTACTTACCTCCGTGGGGGTCCTCCCCCAAGCTAGCTGATGGCCCATGTGGCGCCAGAACGCCAACTGTGCCTCGTGCTCCTGCCGTCTCCGTTCCGCCTCCTCTGCTTGAGTATGTTCCATCACCCATGAGCATCAAAGTTTGTTGTTGATGTAGCCTCATGTCCTCAAGCATTGTATGCTTCTTGTTCTTCTTTGTCTCCACCTGAAATGGTTAGCAACAAGAATACCCGAAGGTGTATACTAGCTTGATAACATGTTCTTGCTTTTTATTAATAGGAAAAGTGTTTTTTTATAACAAGAAATAGAGATTAAGGCAGAGGTAAAAAAAAAAAAAATGAAATGAGTTTTTTTTTTTTTTTTTAAAGAACAATTTTATTGAAGGTAAATCACATAAGGACGGGTTATCTCCCTAAGTGCTTTGTTTAAAGACGAAAAGCTCGTCCTTGGGAAACCTTTTAAATTTGAAACTAATGTTGGTGAAGTGGTTTCCCCTCCAACACCAACCTTTGAGTGTCGTCCCTCAGAATTCATGCCGAGATACCACGAAATTTGCAAAATTTATGGTAGACAAAAGCATCTACAATAACCCTTTCAAAATTTTTATGAACAGAGAGCGAGAAAGGGTTGTAGATCATGGTGAAGATGGCTGAGTTATGGATCGACTCGGGAGATTTTTCATATGAGCATGGAATGGATGGGACATTTAGAATGTAACTTCCATGTTCATTGATGAAATATCCTATTTGTGGGGGAGCACTTTCTTTTTCATGACAGAGATCAAGTTATCCGCAAAATATGGATCGAAATTATTATTATTCGGAGACTGTCTCACGCTCTCCCCGTGATGATCGGGAATGAATTCTGATGAGACATCGTGTGTGGGCATAGGGGAGAAGGTGTAAAATGTCTTCTATATGAATTGGTTCACCCTCTATGTGTTGTGAGTGTTCTTGATGTCTCATATAGGAATTCGAGGTATATGATGATTCGATCTGGAATTCTTAAAGCATTCCAAAAATCATCATCAAGGAAATGGTCATCCTCGAATTCAAAGGGACATGCATAAGGATGGGATTCATCATCCCAAGAAGTGTGATTGCATGTTCCCTTAACGGAGGTTCCTCGACAACCAAATTATGAGAAGAATTTGAAGGAACTTCAAATTCGGTTGTAAGTGCCTCCTTTTGTTGGTCGGGCTTGACTCTATTGGATCTTCCGAAACTCGTCATATATACCGATTAATACGGGGTGTTTTCTAAGATCTTCTCTAGAATGGTTTTCCCTCACTAATGGATTTATGCACAAACGAGCCTCTAGAAGAGAGGTCAAGTTGGAGAGCATCCTCCTTACTAAGACCAAGATAGAAGTGGCAAAGAATGACTTGGTCTGGCAAAGAAAGGTCCGGGCCTGTATTTATAAGACTTAGTAACCCGCCCAGGATGCTCCTAGAGTCTCCTTCTCTTTTTGTTTAAATCTGAGAATTTCTATTCGAAGGGCAGCGATTCGAATCGGGGAAGAAAGCAAGATAAAATTTATCTCGAAGTTCAACCCGGTTTCCGTGAACACCTCCTACGGTATGAGCATACCATTGTTTCGCTCTTCCCAAAAGGGAGAATGGAAACAGATTTCCATTTAATGGTCTCCCCGTGTCATGCCGGATAAAATGAGGCAAGAACACGT
Organism: Hyparrhenia diplandra; assembly: GCA_015847255.1. Classification (NCBI taxonomy): domain Eukaryota; kingdom Viridiplantae; phylum Streptophyta; class Magnoliopsida; order Poales; family Poaceae; genus Hyparrhenia; species Hyparrhenia diplandra. The sequence continues at coordinate 205,820 of JADLZK010011174.1, read as the reverse complement.
GGTGCTCGAATTCCCGAAGGTGGCTATATGGATTTTCATTATCGTGCCCGGAGAAGGGTTGGTCCCGAACCATGGCTATGAAAGCGGGGCGAATTTCAAAGCTATTTGTAAGAATCGGATGGGATGATGGTAGAGGCTCCAACGAATCGCCCTTTGGAGCCGAATGTTTATAGATAGGCGTTGAGTCCATGTGGTTGTGGTGATGGTGGTGGTAAGGTGCATAAAAATGGTGGTAAAAATAAAAAAGATACACGGACGACTTGGTTCGATCCTAGAACAGACTACCGTTCCCGACAAGAACGCCGCGAAAAGCTTGTTGGTATTTTTTAACGCACACGATAAATCCGCATAGCGCACGGGAAAGTACCGTTGTAGCTTTCACCGAGTATTCGGGGTATCGATTTCTACGGGGAACGAGAAGTGAACTAGGAAGAATTTAGGTCGCCCAAGACAAGGATGGAAATAATATTTTTGGTAGGAAGAAAGGGGTTTTCTAGGGTTTTCCCAAAATTACTAAATTACTAATGTTCGGGGTTATTAAATTCCACTTGCTTCGAGCGGTGACCTTTCCGATTCTCGAAAAGACGGGAAACGGTAATTGGGGAAGGCCACCAAAAGCTCTACGATAACACCAACCCGTACGTGGTGGACTACAAAGGCCTGATCGGAGCTGTCACCCCCGGGGCTACCACAACTATTCCGTAGTGTTGGGCGTAATCTCAGGTAAACTCTAGCCTAGACACCACGCCTACGCTAGCGGATACGAAACTAGTCTCGCGCTAAGACTAGAACCTTCGGTCGAACGGAGATCCGGCAAGTAAAATAAAATAAATACTGAATTTAGTAAAATAATAATATTAGAATTGCCACAAGATGACCTGGACGTTACTCGAATTGAGTCGGCTCCGTAGAGGTACAAAAGTTGAGGCAGAACCGACAAACCCCGCTCTTCCTCTTCTCTTCTCCTCTCACTCTCTTCCTCTTTTCTAAATTGTACAACTAGGTGGAGAACACCTAGAGGGACACTACTACAAAATATGTGTGTGGAAGATGAAGCTCAAGTGTAGAATGTGTGTGTGTACAAGGGAGGAGTGCCCCTCTTTATATAGTGGAGAGGAGGAGGGAATGGAGGGTGCTCCTTGCTTCGAGGGCAATTGGCGGGAACGAAAGTTTGCACCGCATGCAACCGCCGCGTGAAGATCGCTCCAAACCGCCAGAGAAAGGGCGGGAACAGAGGGCGAAAATTTGCGCCGGCCGCCGCAGTGCGCCGGCCGCCCCCTGGGCTGGGCCTCCCCCGCCCCGGCCTTCTCCCTGCTGCGCGCGTTTGGGCCCTCATATGTTGGGCCTATGCTGGTGCATGGGCTGAATTCGTCGTGCGGAGTTTGGTCCTCTTGTTTGATCCTTTCCTTGGCGTCTTTTATTCAATGCGCTTTTCGAACTTATTTGGCGACTTTGTACTGTTTCCCACTTTTATACCTCGCAAAACATACTTTCTACGAATACAAGTGGAACTAGGTTAGAAGTACAGATATATGTAACATAAGTTTGCCCTTTTCTCATGAATTGGATAAAGGTTGGCGGTATAATATACTTGATAATGACCGCCAACAACAGCCAGCTAGCCTCCCAGTAGACCCGGCGCCAAATCAACCACACCAGGAGACCGGTCCAGACCCCGCGACAAAACCACTACTCCTACACCCCGCCAAGCTACGCGACCCCGTCTATACCCGGCTTCAGCTACCCAGCTTTCAACCAGGCACCGTATCACCACTCACATAACCAACCCCGATACGGCGGCCAACCCTACATATCACCCACCCCCGGACACCCCGGCCAATATCACCCCACCCGCATTACCACCACCCCCCCCACTTCCAACTTTGCCACCACCGCCACCCCCGCCACCACCAGTAAAGCAAGAAATGCCGACCATGCTAAACAATCCTACCTCCGCCTACGGCGAAATCTTGGCCATCTCAGGAGGATCAAACGAAGATCACGGCAACAAGAGGCAGAGAAAGGAGTACTACCACAGGGTGCATCATGTGGCCGGAGAGGGCCCTCACAAGAACAATTAATGGTCCCACATCCCAATCACATTCAACGCAGCAGACATGAGGGTCAAGGATTATCCTCACACTGACGCGATGGTAATCAAGACAACTGTCGCAGGATGGATCGTAAACAAGATCCTGGTTGACACGGGAAGCTCTGCTGACATCCTGTTCACCTCCACTTACGACCGCATGAAGCTTGAGCGTAACCTCCTGGAGCCTGCAGGAAACCCCCTCTTCGGCTTTGGAGGCCAGCAAGTCAGAGCAGTAGGGAAGATTACCCTGCCAGTCACCTTCGGTGATCAACCCCACCCACGAACCGAAAATATAACCTTCGACGTGGTCAACATTCATTACAACTACAACGCAATCTTCGGGAGGGGCATCATCAACGCGTTCGGGGCAGTAATCCACCCAGGCTATCTCTGCATGAAAATGCCATCGACTACCGGAGTCATAGCAGTCTTCGGGGATCAAGACCTCGCAAGGAGCGCAGAAGGGGCAGTTGCCCCAGGGCAGCGAAACATACATGCCCTCGAGCAGGAAAGGGAAGACAGAGTGCAGAAGGAAAGAAACAAAGGAAAAGACGACCCCGACGAAGAACAGTACAGACCCCCGCGTGCCCAACCAGTGGAGGAGACCAAGCAGATCAGGCTCTTCCCGAACGATGAAACCAGAGTAGTGACTATCTCCGCAATGCTGGACCCCGAATTCGAGGAAAACCTCACCCAATTCCTCCGCGACCACTGCGATGTTTTCGCCTGGTCGGCCGAGGACCTCCAGGGTGTCGATCGACAGATAATCGAACACAAGCTTAACATCAAGGAGGGAGCAACCCCTTGCAAGCAAAAGCTCCGCCAAATGTCCGAAGAGAGAAAACAGGCAGCACAAGTCGAGGTCAATCGCCTCCTAGACGCCAAAGTCATAAGACCGGTAAAGTATCCAACCTGGCTATCTAACGTGGTCTTGGTCAAAAAAGCAAGCCTCTCAAAAGACAAGGCAGAACCTCCAAGGTGGAGAATGTGCGTAGACTTCACAAGCCTCAACAAAGCATGCCCAAAGGACGACTTCCCGTTACCACGCATCAGCACGCTAGTTGACGCAGCCGCGGGGTGCGAAATGCTATCACTGCTCGACTGCTTTTCGGGGTACCACCAGATCTGGATGAACAAAGAGGATGAGGAGAAGACCAGCTTCATAACACCCACCGGCACATACTGTTTCAGGAGGATGGCAGAAGGCCTCAGAAATGCGGGGTCCACCTTCGCAAGAATGACCGCAGAAGTCCTCGCAGACGACAAGGCAATCTCCGCCTACGTTGATGATATTGTTATACAGAGCAAGCTCAAAGCAGACCACATAGCCGACCTCGAAAGGGCATTCCTGAAACTCCACGGGGCCAGGCTCAAGTTAAACCCCGCGAAGTGCGTCTTCAGAGTCAGCAAGGGTAAGCTCCTCGGGTGCCTAGTCTCGGCAAGGGGCATCGAAGCAAACCCAACCAAGATTCAAGCAATCACTCAAATGTAACCTCCAACAAGCAGGAAGCTGGCACAACGCCTTGCAGGCCGCATGGCCTCTCTAAGCAGGTTCATTTCAAGGTCCGCAGAGCGGGGCCTACCCTTTTTCCAGATACTCAGGGCGTCGGAGCCTTTCAACTGGGGTCCAGTACAGCAGCAGGCCTTCGATGACCTTAAGCATTACCTCCTCAACCTGACAACCCTCGCAACACCAGAGCCAAGCGAGGGCCTCCTCCTCTATGTGGCGGCCTCCCCGCACGCGGTAAGCGCAGTCCTCGCTAAAGAAGTCCCCGAGCAACACCAAGTGCGACAGCTCCCCATCTACCCCCGAGGGGCTGCTGTTGGGGAGGGACCCTCGCCAAGGGACCCCCCAGTAGCTCCTGGGACCGGAGACGACACCCCCGCAGGCGCGGGGATGGCAAAGACGGGAGCGCGCCCCCGGCGCGCGGGGGCGCAAAGGCGGGGCAAAGACGGCCCCGCAGCGCGGGGGGCGGCGAGACCGGAGGGCGACCCCCCGCGGGCGCGGAGGGCGGCAAAGGCGGGAGCAGCACCCCGTAGACGCTAGGGGCGAAAAGGGCGGGAAGCAAAGACCGAGCGCGCACCCCCCGCAGCGCGGGGCGAAAAGATGGGAGCAGCACCTCCGCGGATGCCGGGAACGACCAAGTCAGAGGAGACGCTGCCCGCACTAAGAAGAGCAGCGAAGATTGAGCGAGCCAAGTCCAGGCGTTGGCGTAAGGAGGAGGAAACCCTAAAGAAACCCTAGCCACGTTAGAACATGTATTTTTACCCTGGTGTCCCTAATTGGGTTTGTACCAGTTTGCCCCTGTGCGGGCCCTAGACGTAAGTGGTAAGAGCGCTTTGTCCTGTTCTGTAACTACAGTTAGCTACCGACCGGACGCCTATAAATACGGACCGACAGGACGTATGAAGGGACGGTTGGTGGGAACTTTTATGACCTATCAATCAAAAAGGCAATTCCTTGGGATCCACCCATTTGTCCACCTCACACCCCTGGGGACCCAGCTCGTGGGCCCAGCCTCTCCCACGTGACTTCCTATGGTAAGCCATCGCCCCTCCTCCCGCTATCCCCGTAGCGAAGGCCAAAGGAGCAGGTGCGTACCCCACACATAGCTCTTGTGTGACATAGAGATCATAGAATATTCTTAGAATTGTCACTAGAGGCTTGCAAGACAATAGGGCTAGTGCAAACCGCATTACGCCGTGTTTTATACTAATCGGTTTGTTTAGTTGAGCTTGTAGAAAATTTTTATAGGCTATTCACCCCCCCCCCTCTAGCCATCTAGGACCTTACAGGGCGACAACTACGTCAAGATCGGTCGCCGCCGACGAGATGGAGACGCGTCTGCGTCGCATGGAGTACGTCTTCATCACCTCGGGACTACCCCGAGCACGGCGACCAAGCCGGAGGATAGCCCTAGCGGCCGCCGACGCCACCGGCACGGGGGCCCCTGCCCCAGCTGCCCCGCCGCGGCCCCCTCCCTGCCGCGGCCCCCGTCGACGGCTCCGACCCTACCATCCTCCGGTACATAGGAGGAAGATGGCGTTCAAGGTGACGCACCGGCCGTCATCAACGTCATCCTCGATGACACCGCAGCACCGGCTGCCCTCTCCTCTCCACCGACACCGCGCTCGAGCAGGGACTCTCCGGCGAGAAGGCGTCACCCGCGACGCCCGGCCCCTACCCCTAGCGCCACCCGAGGCGCCCCCGGATGCGCCACCCGCGGCGCCCGGACCGTGGTGCCACCCGTGGCATCACGACCTCCTCCCTACGTGACACGCCTGCAAGTCCAAGAGTACGACAGTACCGACGACCCCGACCTCTGGATTCGCAAGCTGGAGCTCTTCTTCCAGCTCAACTTGGAGATCGACCCGGACTACTACGTGAGTTACGCTACCTTCCACCTCACATGTATTGCTGCAGTCTGGTTCATGGATCTGTCCAAGAGGAAGTCCCCGATCGAGTGGGATGAGTTCACTCACCGCCTACGCCATCACTTCGGACCCCCCGCCTACCTCGACACTGCGGGCGCATACGCGCCGCCTTCCTAGGGAGGCAAGCTGGACGACTACATCGACGCCTTCAAGAACTATGCTTTACGCATGGAACTTGAGGGACAGCACCACCGTGTCAGCCTCTTCGTTGGAGGCCTCATGGAGATGCCGCCGACGACGCTTGAGTGGTTCGAGCCTCATTCGATGGAGGAGGCCATCGACCTTGCCCGCCGCTACAACGATGACGAGCCGGACGACGACGAGCGAGGCGCCGCCGCATCGGCGCCAACAAGGCCGGCCGCCACGCCGACCCGGCGACATCGACGGCGACATTGCGGCTGCCCCGTTGACCGCATGCCAAGACAAAGAGCGCTTTGCTTTGCCATGGACGACATCGACGGACCGACGGGCGAACGACATGATTGCCGAGCTGCACCTGGGCACGACAACCAACAAGGAGCTCGGGATCATCGCCAACACCATTGAATTGCGGGCTACCGCGCTGAGTGGAGCCTCCACTACGGCATCGTGAGGTACTTCCACCGCTACTACATCCCCGCTGCTTCAGAGCTTCTCCAGGACTTCCTACTGGGGGAGAACGTCCTGCTGCACGGCGTAGCAGTGGGCTTCCACCTCCCCAACCGCCCCTCGGGAGGATCGGGCGTTCCCAAACAAAGCGTCCTCCTCCTACTACGGGCGACCCACGGCGTCGAGGTCGAGGGCGCCACCGTCATCCTCTTCGACAACAACGGCGACGTCTTCTTCGCATCGACAACGTCACGGTTGGCGCACCGTGGACAAAGGAGATGCAGGTGGGGGCCCTCTGTCGGCCGCGCCCGACCTCCTCCTCGGCTGCCTCCTTGATTTCACCTCGTCGCCGCCTCGCCGCTTCGACACGTCTCACTGCAGCAGCTCCATGCAAAGGTGACGGTGCCGACGACTTACACCTACACGTCTCCTCCTCCGACCCGCCCGGATGATCGAGCCGTCGGGCACCCCGAAAATGCCTCCGTCATGCGCCGTGCACGGGCGGAACGTCTTTCGTGCAGCCCCGCCGAGCTTCAAGTTCAGCATCTACTTGGCGACCTCCACCTCGACTTCTCCTTCTCCGACAAGGGCGCCAAAGATATGCAACGGCGACAACGACGATTCGCGGCCCTCTCGTCTTCTACTTTGGGCCTGGGTTGTCACTTCCCGATCAGCGTGCCCTTTGCCACCACCGGTGGGTTGGGCGGCACGTGGACGCGCCGCCTCGTCGAGCGGTGGGGAAATGTCATGGCCCAGAATGGGCTAGCCCGGGGGGGCTAATTGGGCCGACGCGACGGCCGCCGGCCCGAGAGGGGGCGTGCGTCTTGTGGCGGCGGGCCGGCCCCCCCTATTTGCCGCCGCCACCTCTCTCCCGTCGAGTCCGACTTTGCTTCGTCTTCAAGTTAGGATTATCTTAGGAATTTTTGGTGTGTAAAAGGGGATATTCAATCTATAAGGAAGACCCTTATTAGGAAATAAATAAATATTGCTTGTAAAAGGTATTCCGATCGTATAAGGAAACCTTATAGAGATTGCTTAGATTACAAGTCCCACTAGCCGGGCTATATAAGCAAGAGGCATGTAATCTCTAGGGGATAAGCAAGCAATAAAAATTAGTATCCATCTATTCCGGTCTTCAGCCCCACCGCCGCCGCCTCCCGCGTCCGCGCGCCCCCCGCCCCCGCCCCCGCCGCCGCCGCGCCGCCGCCGCGCCGCCGTCCCCTCCTCCCCACGGCTCCTCCTCTCCAGCGGTTGCACGTGCTGCCGCTCGTCGCCGCCCGGCGAAAGCTGCAGCCCCCTACGCCATCTCGGGGCTCCAACGATCGACGAACACGTGTCAATTCCGGTCCAATCTGGCCGAATCGACACATGGGTTTCATGTATTGTTTTCTTATTCTCGGAAGATAGATTTTATTTCATACTGAAATAGGTAAGGCAACAAAAGAAAACATAAAGACGTATTTGAATCCATAAAACCTTTTATGATGGTCCTGATCATAAAACTTGGGTTTTAATGGTAGATGAATAAAACAAATCGTATTGAAACCATAAAACCTTTCTTTCCACCAAGAACATAAATTTTTAGGAAAATGAATCACCAAAGAAGATTGCAATACACTTTGCAGTTTGAATACACATGTTTTTCTGGGTTCCAACAACTCAGGCCAAATTATACTACTTTTTTATTAGAAAAAAACCAATACATTCACTCTTTTCTTGCCCCTCTAATGGCTGTCAATTGATTCACCTGTCAAAAGAGTTTCATGATAACTAACACAATATAAGCCATACACCTTACATTATAGCCGGAATTGAAAGTGAATTACATTTATAGAAAGGCTCATAGTATCTCGAGGGCACGCGTACAATCAAATAATCCAAATAACTATCCATGTACCATGTAATGTAATAATAAGAATTGACATATTTTTCATTAATCTAGAGCAATAATATAAAACATAACACTCATGGGGAAATGAACCACAACAAGCAGCAATGTAAAGGTGGTTGGCATTCAAATATGGCATCACAAATTATATATCTTATTACTGGTTGCTTGTGTAAACAAAATAAACCAATGGATAACAAATATTTTTTTTTTTTGGTTGCCACCATTCTTTGTGAAAGCTCACTGATAGTATTTATGTTGGAGAATCGATTATCTTCCCTCACATCAGCAACGTAGAGGCCAAGATGTTGCCTAAGATCCCTCAAATCCATAGAGCTAAAATCATCGGGATATAATTTTACTAAGTTTACCAAACTCTCCAAATCAAAATCATGAAATGAATCTGTTGGATTGAATGCAACTGAATAAACAAGCAACTCAGAGCTTGTCTCACTGAATTTGCTATTAAGCTCTTGAACAAGCCAATCAATAGATGACTTGAGCCAAGAAGAAGAAGTTTCAGTCACATGCACAAGACCAACAAATCTCTCTTTCACAATTCCACATTTGTCAACATACCTCAACACCACAGCCATTTGTTCTTTACAAGAAACATCCCTTGACTCATCAACCAGCAAGCAAAACACATCATTGCCAAGTTCTTCAAGAATAGAATGTATAATTTCATTTGCAAAACACTCAACAATGTCTGTCTGAATTTCATGAGCCACCATACAACTATTACCTGCAAAACCCATTGCCTTCCTCAAATCTGGATCGTGATCAGCTAAGCAATCATAAACCTTCAAGAAATTCCCTTTATTCAAAGACTCCTTTGACTCATCATGGCCATGGAAAGGCAAGCCTTGCTTCAATAGAAGCCTAGCAGTATCAATGGATCCATTCAATCTAGTAAAATAAGCCCTCTTAGATGCTTCACTTTGCCTATGGTAAACAACATCTATGTGTTGATCTGTTTGTAACAAATCATCACACTTCTTCATAGCGTTATAATGTGCTCCACCAACATAGCCAACATGAGTTTTTAACCTTTCTTTCCTATGAAACCCATTCCAACCATCAACAACAAATGTTTTATATCCTGCATCCTTGTTTTCTCTGAACAAGAAACAAGAAAAACAATATGCTCTATCTTTTGATTCACTATATTTAAGCCAACCTCTAAATTTATCAAACCATTCCGGTTGAAATCTTCTTGAATTGTCTTTTTGCCCAATCTGTGTAGAGGGAAAAACACACGTGCGAGGTTGGCATGGTCCATTCCCCAAATATTTTCTTCTCACCTTCTCTCTATGATTTGGATGGTAAGAATCAATTTCCTTTCTTAAGCTTGGGTCATACTTGATCTCCTCTTCCAAATTAATATCCGGTACTTTTCTTTTCAAATACCTTTCCATTGTTTTCCTACCATCAGCAGACATGAATTAGAAAATTAAAAGACGAACTGAAGTTGCTTACATGGAGGAAGCTGAAAACTAAAAAGAGGCAAAATCTCTGGAATAAAGGCACTACCTTTCGTCCTGCACACACGGATCCTATTGACCGCCGCGTGTATAAAGGCACTATCTTTCGTCCTGCACACACGGATCCACCCACCCCTAAATTTCCTTGAATATATAAATGACTATATACATGATCATCTCTAGGAATTGAATTGAAAATGATGGAAAGGATTAAAGGAGATACGTACTGCTGCTTGCTGCTTGCTAGATGCTGCGAGTCCCTTTTTTTTTTTTTTTTTTTTTGATGAAATGCTGCGAGTCCCGTGGTTGCTGCACACACGCATGCTCCTGATGCCTGATGGCCGACGGGCAACGGCCAGCCGCCCAGCCTCCGCCTGAACGCCTCGTTCGATCGTCGGAGAAGCCGAAGGCGAGAAGAAATCGGTAGGGCCGTCAGTCGTGGAGAAGGCGATGAGTCGAGTCGAGCAAAGTCCAAGCGTCCGCGTCCGCGCACGAAGCCTGCGGCAGCGCGACCGGCATGCGAATATTTGTTGGCTGCTGGGCTGTGTGGGCTTTTTTCAGCTGGGCCGTGGGTGTGAATATTTGGGCCAGGGTGGTGCAGATACGGTGGAGATTTGGATACGATTACAGACTTCGTATTCGTGGGTGTGGCCGCACCCAGAGCTGAGAACATGGATTCACTTCTAAGTTTTTAATAGGAAAAAGTCCATATTCCCTCCTCCAACTATCACAAAAGTTTACTTTTCCTCCTTCAACGCAAAAACCGGACAAATCACCTCCCTCAAATTTTCAAACCATGCAAATTACCTCCCTCGAGCGGTTTTGAGGGCGGTATTGCTACAATAACAGCGGTTTTGTCTTTTTCTTTTTTAAAAAAATTCGGTTGAATCTTTGAAAAATCATAGTAAATCACAAAAAAATCATAAAATGAAAAATCTAATTTTGTTGGACTCCACATGATTAGATATACGCTTACCAAATGACAGGCGCAGAGTAGTCGTATTCATCTTGGGCTCGAAAGCAAACACGATCTCGTTGGAGCCATGCCTATTTGGTACATGAACGGGTCGCAAACGCACCCTAAAAGATATTCATTGGTTATTGATTTGCATTGATAGAAGTTGCCGTACATGCAATATAATAAGATATTTCTATCGTGCAATCCGTGTGTTCTTAATATAAAAGTTTAGTTGTCCCGTAGCGACGCACAGATATTCTACCTAGTCTATACAACACCCCGAGTGCGCAATGACCAAATTCATTAGGAACTATAGTGTAACAGGGAACCAAATCTGATCCCTATCTATCTTTCTTATGCGGCGATTCAAATATATATGATGCCGAGATGTTTGATACCATTATTTTGCAGATAAAGTTTTCGTACGTGGAAGATTTAATAATTAAACCTTTTTAGAGAGATGGGGAGGGAAATAAAATGGCCAAAAAGAAGAGCCAAGAATTGAACTATTCTGGACAAACTGTTATTTGTGTACTCGTATGTGCCAGGCCCTTGCTTCTCCATTCAGATTTTAAGCACACACCAAAAGGCAGCTCAGACAAAACTACGTTTACCAATACACTACTGAAACAACTGTTATTTTTGCAAATCAAATCACTGATGAAACCATAAAACTACCGTAATCAATTGGGCCCCCAGAATACGAGATTCATTAGGTTCTCATCCTTCTCGGCACGCCGCCTCCTCATGGCCGCCATCCTTTCCTCCTCAGCGGTAGCCGTCGTCCTCGCCGCCGACCTTGCAGCCAATTCACCGGACACCCGCCTCTTGATCACGCTCGCCGCCGCCGGCTGCAGGTGGTGGTGACCGCCAGCAGCGGCCGCCACAGATGGCTTGGACGCCGCCGGCTGCTTGGGCTCGGCCCGGACGGCGGCCTGCACCGCCCGGACGCACAGCCTGCCCACGTACCCCAGGCTCATTGTCACTGGAGACGCGCGACTTGCCAGACAAGATCAATGCCTCAAGAAAATGGCCGGCTACTGTGACTTGCTGTTTAATTTGCTGGTGAAAACAACACCGTGCAGCATGGATGGCTATTGCGACTTGCGGGACAAGAATGTCCTCAAGAAAATGCTTATTGGCCAAGAAATTACGTGATACAACTCCTAATATAAGTCAGCAGGTAATCAATGCTGCCCAATCCTTGCTCTACTCCTGAATATATGGGGAAAAGGGTACAAAAAGACATTCCATCATGTACTTCCTCTGTATATCACTACTAAAAGACGTACGTTTAGGACAGCGATCACGATCTCCAAAGCACAACTTTAAGTTCTCTTTTTATAAAAATATTTATTGGAAAATTATATATGTATATTTTTATAAAAGTAATTTTCAAGACGAATCTATTGATATGATTTTTACATTCCCAAACTTAACGAATTAAAAATTGTTCATGATTTATGTTCTTAATGTTTGATCCAATCCTTTTCCAAAACGTCCTCTAATAGTGATACAGAGGAAATAAGTGTAATTGTGTATTGTTATTTCGTTGTGCGTGCGTGTTTTGCGTGAATAAGGGGACCAGGGTCCAAGTAATAGAAAACATGAAAATTATCGTCATCATCATGGAAAAAGCCTACATATATTCAGGGTGAACTAGCTACGTACTTGACCCCTAGACTATGAAAAAACCGGATTTTTTACCTCCTCAACTTTCTAAAAAAACTTACTCAAATAACTCCCTAGACGGCTTTGGACGGTGGTTTTGCTACAGTGGCTATAGTTTTGTCTTTTTACATTGGTTTATGAATAGATGGAACAAATGATGTGATGGTTTGAAAGGTTTGTACATATGAGACGAAAATTTTCATATTCTTAGGGCGTCCCCAACAATATATATGACACAAAAAAAAATTATTGCTCCATTTGGTTACACATTTATCAAAGATCTTGGGTCCATGCGTCATGTTTTTCTTCTCTAAGTAGCCCGTTTGTCGGGACTTTTCAAGCAACTTTAGGAGCTGTTTGGAGCAGTTTTCTGAGGGTAAAATAAAACGGCTCACAGATGTAGCCCTAAAAAAGTGGTCACAGAGCTTTAGTGTGAGAAGAAGCCAAAATAGTGGCTTGCCAAAATAGTGGCTTCTCCCGCTTCACCTCATCTTACATGACATTCTATGAGAGCATATTTTAAGGAATTTAAGCTATTTTGCCAAACGATTTACTAGAATGGCTCTAGCTCCACTAATAGAGTTGTTCATGGAGCTAAAGCCCCCAAAAAATGACTTCACCGGTGAAGTGGAGCCGTGCCAAATGGTTAACTATTCCATGTCAACGGCGAGAATGATTTTTGAATTCCTCTCTCCTCCACATCAAATGAAAATCCGAGTCGGCTCGCAATTTCCCCTTGTTGGGGGCGTGCTTATAAAACTCAAGTACCCCCTCTATCCACGAAGAATGCAACTATGGTATTTGTGTCCGTTAAAGTTCTCTAAGTTTAACCAAATTTATAGTAAATAGTATTTACTAGCAAATATGTCCGTGCGTTGCAACGGGAGAAAAATATTAAATGTTAATGAACCGAAAATATAAGTGTTGCATATTGGTCTTCTAGAAAATTTATTGAGCCGTAATATATTTTTTTTGATGATATTAACATTCCCTATATAAGTTAATATTAAGAATAATATGATATATCCAATTAAGTCTGCATCGAATTATTAAAAAAAAAGATAGATATTTCTAAAATATTTACACATAAATTTATTTTGACATTAATTTATAACTGTCTATATGTCGATAGATATATAGACATTAATTTTGGTGACTTTCTTTGAGGACACATAACACATTTAATTGAAATCTCTAACTCTCTCTCGATTAACAATTAATGATGCATACATTGCATGTCGTCGTACCGTTTTTTTTTTTTTTTTCTGATGATTAACAAACAATGATGCATAGATCTATGCGTTCATGTGTCTTTTTTCCCTTCTGTATTTTCTTTATTTATTTTATTTTTTCGGAACTTTATTTATTTTCTTCTCTCTATTCAATCGTATCCTCGGTCACACCTCGCATATCCATCTCAACTCAGCCCATCAAGGCCCAGTATATCCTCTCCGTTGCCAAATCGTGCCCAGCTCGCGCGAGGGAACTTTAGATAGAGCTCAAGCTCGCCCACGGCCGCCTCATCCTGTCGTGGCCGGCCGGCAGTCGATCTCATGCCGACCATCGCCTCCGCTCGAGCTGTTCGGCGAGGCGCCCATCACCGCGCTCGTGCAACACACCGGTGACTGACCGATCCCCACGCCGACTGCTAGCGGCGTCTTGGGTCCTCTCCAGCACCACCCCGCGCGCCGGCGAGCCCCCACGCCCACTATGCATCGACTGCCGCGCTGACGTGTCCGTCTTCCGCAGCGACAACCGAAACCAATGGTTGTCTGCGTCCGCCTGGTACATTGGAGGTGATTTTTGGTTGGAAAGAAATAGTGATTTTTTATCCTCTTTCGCGATTCTGATATGGAGTTCTTCGGACGTACTTCTTCCATGACATCTCCTTGACACCCACGGGGCCACGAGCCATATATAGAGATGGAACAAAAACGGAAACGGAAAGAAAAAGAATACCGACGGGTGATCACGGCGGATAGAAAACAAAACGGCGGGGCGGACAGAAATCTCTTGGTGGCGGCAGATTAGCGGCAGATTGGCAGAAATTTTTGTGTTTTATTATTAGGTATAGATTTGTCTCCAAATTGGTATATTATAAAAGTATATATTTCATAACAAATCCAATGAAATTTATTTTGTATCGTTTTATTTTTTTTCAAATTTGAAAGCATTTTTTTTTTTCGCGATCGGGCCGTTCACCCGTATTTCATTAAGAGGAGGAAAACCAAATCCAAACCAAGTTACAAACTAAAAAGGTGATGCCGAGGTGACATCGGAACAAAGAGGAGCTAGTAAAGAAAGAAACGGGGGAGGGGGGGGCGGGCCCTCCAACTAACAACCCCGGTAGCTGATCCTATTACAACCAAAATACACAACACCCGGGTAAAAGCATCAATCGGAGCCGTAGGCGACAAACAACAGCAGCGGCAAAGCATCCGCTAGAGCGCAAACGGCGAAGCATCCGTCCGGACCAACCTCGGCAGCAAAGCATCTGCCGGAAAGACAACAACCACCTCGGCGGCAAAGCATCCGCCGGAACAACCACGACCTCGACGGCAAAGCATCCGCCGAAACAACCACGACCTCGGCGGCAAAGCATCCGCCGGAACAACCACGACCACGGCGGCTAAGAGAAGAGCATTCCGGCGGCAAAGCATCCGCCGGAGCGACCAACACGGCGGCAAAGCATCCGCCGGAGAGATACACGGCGGCAAAGCATCCGCCCAAGCAACGACAAGCACCGCGACGGCAAAGCATCCGCCGAAAACGACCACGACTACGACTACCAGAACAGATCGCTAGACACACCCAGGCGAGGAGAAAGTGAAGCGCAAATAGGAGCAGCAGACGACCAAGGCCACCAAGGTGTAGAAGAAACCTTCAATGCCGAAGACAAGAGCATGAGCCCGAAGACGACGCCTTCAAGAAGGGTGCGGCGCCAAAGGCGCCGCCGTCGTCCGTCCGAGCACGTCGGACTAAGCTTTCGCCGGGGGCTCGATGCATCTAGGTCACGACAAGGGAGGAGCGAGATGTCGACATCCACGCCACCATGGCGTCGATGACGAGCCGCTAGAGGAACCGCCCACACCACCACGGTGAGGGACGGCGGCGCCTCAAGCCTCGCTACCCAAACCCCCGCAAGCCCTGCACATCGCCGAAGCCAAGTGCCGCACCCCGGGTGCCGGCCCTCCCAAAGAGGAAGGACGGGACCCTAGGGGGCAGCCGACCGCGCGAGGGCACGGACCTAGACCGCAACCAACCGGGTCCCGAGGAGCACGCGAACGCCGAGGCGGCACCGCGCGAGCACCGAGGCAGTCGCCCGCCGACGCGTGCGGAGGTCGGGGAAGGTTGACGGACGGATCCAGAGCCCAAGGGCCCGGATCCGCCCGCACGCCGTCATTCCCCGGGCGCGGGTGGGGCCACCCGCCAAGGCCGGCCGCCGGGCAACGCCGCCGAGCAAGGAGGAAGGCCGACCGATGGCGCGATCCGGTGTCCACTGGGCGAGATCCGCCCGGACACCACCGGGCGGCCGCCGGAGGCCACAGAGGCCGGGCGACGGCAAAACCGACGGCGGCGCAGCACCAGGCAGCTCGACCGCCCCGGACGGGGACCCCGCGAACGAAGGGAGGGTCGGATCCATGCCGGTGACACGCAGATCCGGCGGGCCGCCATGGCTCGCCATGGCCGCCGGCGATGTTAGCCGGAAGGGGAGGCGGAGGGGTTGGGGGGTGGAGGGGCGCCGCGGGCGGTGCCCCTTGTTGAGGGCAACCGCCGCCGGCCGCCGCCGCCGCCGGAGAGCAGGAGGCGGCGACGGCGGCCGGAGGGAGGGCTGGCGAGCGGGGTGCTCGGGCGGCGCCGCGGCGGGGGCCCCCCGAGTCGCCCACGGGAGCGGACGCTCCATTTGAAAGCATTTGGTTTGTCAAAATACGAGAATTCCAAATATGGTGTGTGTGTGTGTGTGTGTGTGTGGAGAGAGAGAGGGAGTATACGTAAGTGTCCATAGAAAAAAAATCACTACGGGGCACAATCTTTAATTTGCAGGGATTTCCATTCTACAAGGTACAGCTCTAGGAAAACTTCTGGCTACTACATGAATTTTACGAATTAAACCTAAGATCGAACTTAACTTCTGGTCAAGTACCGTACAGAGGATACAAACAATTAACAAACTGCTAGCTGCTTCGATCAATTCTGCATTCTATGCCAATCTCCCTCTCTCGATCTAACACTGAAGTAGTAACCACAACAATAATACCAAATCAATCTGTGCCTGCTAGCTCTGAAGAACTATGAACAACAATTAATCTTGAGGAAAGTCAGTCCAGTCGGCGATGAAGAAGAGACATTCGATCATCCACCCTGTAAGCAATTCGACTGCATCGGTCATCAGCTACGTCCTTGTTAGATTACACGTGTGCACGCACGGCTTCCGAGGTGTTGTCACTCAGACGCGGTGGGATGATCTGCGGCTTCCGCCGAAGTCGTCGGCGGTGACGTACCTGCTCCAGAACCAGTGTTTGCTCCAGACGAAGTTCATCTCCTCGATGGCGACCCCCTTGGTCTCCGGCAGGAAGAGCGCGATGAAGGTGGTCATGATGAACATCCAGCCGGCGAAGAAGTAGAAGAGGCCGAACTTCATGGTGCACAGCATGGTGAGGAAGGACTGGCCGATGATGAAGGTGAGCGTCATGTTGACGCACACGGCGATGCTCTGCCCCGCCGACCGGACCTCCAGCGCGAACACCTCCGACGGGACGAGCCACCCCAGCGGCCCCCACGACCAGGCGAAGCCGGCGACGTAGAGGCAGATGAAGAGCACGAGCAGCCAGGCGTTGGCGCGGGACATCTCGCCCACGCCGGCGGTGCCGAACTGCAGCGCGATGAGCGTGCCCACCACCACCTGCGAGACGAACATCTGCGTGCCGCCCTGCAGGAAGAGCGCGCGCCGCCCCAGGCGGTCCACGCACACGATGGACACCACGGTGGCGAACATGTTGACGAGCCCCGTGATGACGGCCGCCATGAGCGACGCGTCGTCGCCGAACCCGATGGTGAGGAACAGCACGGGCGCGTAGAACATGATGACGTTGATCCCCGTGAGCTGCTGGAAGCAGGGGACCAGCGTCGCGACCGTGAGCTGGGGCCGGTAGCGGCGCTCCAGGATGTTCCGCCACGGGTGCTCGACGGCGCTCGCCTCCTCGCTCGCCGCCACCATGTCGTCGTACTCGTCGTGCACGTCGTCGGTGCCGCGGATCTTGACGAGCACCGCCCTGGCGTCGTCGTTGAACCCGCGGGCGATGAGGGAGTTGGGCGTGTCCGGGAGCACCAGCGCGCCGACCGTGATGATGAAGGCCGGCACGCCGGCGAGCCCGAGCCCGATGCGCCACCCCCAGCCGCCCTCGATGCCCACGGTCCAGAAGTTGATGAGGTTCGCGGCCAGGATGCCGATGGTGGTCATGAGCTGGAAGCCGATGTTGAGCATGCCGCGGAGCTTGGCGGGCGCCATCTCCGACAGGTAGAGCGGCACCGACTGGTTGGCGAAGCCGACGCCGACGCCGAGCAGGATGCGGCCCAGGATGAGCATGAGCACGTCGGTGGCGGCGCCGTTGAGCGCGGAGCCGGCCATGAAGGTGAGCCCGCCGCAGAACATGGACCACTTGCGGCCGAAGTTTCGGGTCACCGACGCCGCCACGAACGACGTGGCCAGCGCCGCCAGGTAGAGCGACGACGTGAAGAGCGTCAGCAGCTGGCTGTCGAACTTGCAGTACTGGTTGGTGTCCTTGTTGGCCTCCGCCTTGGCGTACACGGACGGGAAGAACTGCTTGAGGAACGAGTCCATGGACGTGACGCCGCCGGAGATGCCGATGTCGTAGCCGAAGATGAGCCCGCCGGAGGACGCCACGAGGCAGGTGAAGAAGACGAACGGCGTCATGCGGCCGGGGTACGTCTTGCCCCCGCCCGCGTTCACCACCACGCCGCCTGCCATTGCAGCTAGCTAGCTCAAGGAAGAAGCAATGCAAGGACCGGACGCCTGGCCTGGTGGACGCGACGCGCGGCGACTCTCGTTTATATGGAGGAGGCGGCGGCGATCCTCGTCCAGTGCCGGCACTGACGGATGAGACGCAGCTGCGATTTCTGATCACTCCTTCTTCCTTGCACTACTAAACTGCTAAAATTAGCGCCTTGTCATGTTCACTTGTACTTGTTGTGTCTGTAATTAGACGTCATGTTTATCCATGTGTCGGCCGGTCTTAAGCTTTTCAATCCATTTTTAGTCTTTACTATTTCTTCTCGGTCATGCAAAAGATGATTCGTGTTGACCTTCAGACTTTCATGGACAACAAATGAAAAACACCTGAACAAACGTAACTATCGCTCCTTATCCGTACGCACTTACTGTTTAAAGAATAGATGGGGGACGCGTGTAGTGCCAGGGGTGACATTCAGTTTTTTTTGTCTAAAAATAGACTAGTGTTGCTCACGCTGGCTTCTTCCACTTGTACCAATATTTGTTCGAGTTTTTTTTCCCTAAAAAAGGGCATTTCTTTTTATTTGTTGACCACCTATGATTACAATTTCGTGTGCACTCATATAATTAGGCATTGTTTAAATGTAGTTGAATTCACATCAATCCACATGTTGAGATTGAGAATGAATTGAGTAGAATTTCACCCTAGCACTAATTAGTCCACCTTGAATTAATATGGTTATAGTCATGGCAGGTTTAGTTCACTCCACACACGGTCACTATTAGTCCACCCTACTTATCAGCGCGGTTTTTCAGCCATGGCAGTGTTTCTCACAAAACACTTGTCAGCCAAATCATCAGCCAAACAGCCCATAAACATTCCTAGTAAAAAATTCAGCTTCCACGACAGAAGCTCTACCGAGCATTGCGTTATAGAAATGTTTAATACTTTCATCCAGGTTTAATTATCCTGTCGTGAAAAAGGAAGTATTTCCAGAGCAAGACTTCATCGTTGTACACTTTTAAAAAATATCGATTCACAAGTGTACCGAGATCTTCGAACACAATAGCTCGATGCATCCTATACAAAACTCACAAACGAAGCGACTGATGTTTCTATACACAAACAGTGTGAAGACGCACTTCTCGTCCGCGGTGTTCTAGGGGCCAGGCTAATACACAAGTTGGGCAAATATAAAAAAACTCACCCAACAGCAAAAGGATATGACATACCATATACCACAAAAACAAAAAATTCAAAACCAATTCCATCTTGGGCTGTACTGTCCGTAGCTCATATAGACATGGTCATCGGGAGAATCTTCTGTGGCGTTGGTTGTGGTTTGATTTCCCATGATGCCTTTTCATTCGACTCTTGGGGGAGAATGATGAACGGCTGTGAAATCTCCTTGATCATCAGATCACCACAGAAGGGGCACTCGCTTGCTACAGCATCATCCAACTGTGATCTCAGCTGCAGAAACAATGATTGACTGCATCAGCAAAGCAGCTGTAGGGTAAAGGATATGAGAATTCAGATATTTGCAGACCTTATCAACTGGGGTTGTGCTTGTAATAGATTCACCATTAACACTTGCCCCATTTTCTTTTGCTGCTTTCCTGTCCATCAAGCTAAGCCGTTTCTGAAGGTCCAATATTCTCTCAGCCTACAACATGACAAATTCATCCATAAATGATTGGTAACATAAGCCTGCTATATTGTTGAATATCGCAACGATCAATTGAAGTATTGTAGATAGACTTACTTGCACCTGGTTACTGCAACGAGTTACATGTCCAATCAAGCAATTTGCATGGAAGGCATGTCCACAGGGGAACACATAAAAGGGAGCCATGTGTCCAACAGATGTATAGCTTCTTCCTACCTGGTGTAACCCTCCAACGGTCAATATTTTGCGCCGGCAAACCTGTTAGGTACAGACAGAAGTTAGCATCACAATAGTAGAGCTTGAAAAGAAAGCATAGATCCATACGACCACATATATCAAAATGGTAAAGAATCCAAATACACCCAGGGGCAAAAGAAATCCAACAGGCATCATTCCAAATTTCGCTTACTATATCAGAAATGCAAAAGGTTGGGAAGTAAAGAAAGCAACAGGCATAATACATCAACATAAAAGGCTGCGTCAAGTGTACTGGAGTATAGAGTATTAGGTACTACAATCACCAGTGCCTTACCCCACATTCCTGCTCACGATCAATTACGGTATATCGCTGAGCGAGGGCGCCAATATCACTTCTGATATTGTCTGCCCCACGTGTGGCATCATCCATCTCCTGTTTCAGCTGCTCAATCTGGCTGTTGTAGTCCTTGAGAGATTTGCATATTTCCTCCTGTTCAAGCAGTTTCATAATTATAGAACACAAAGAACAGAGTTTACAGACAACAAGTGATATGAATCTCAAACCAAAGAAAGAACTGAGGAATAGAGATAATATTTTTAATAAAGCTAGAAATATAAGGATTTTTCTTAATCTTACTTTGAAATCATCAATCAATACGAAGTCTGGGAAAAATGGTAAGATATCCTCAATCTTTAACAAGTTATTGGTCTCTGAAAGGAACTCTATTGCTTTCTTTATATTCTCTCTCTTGACCCCTTTCTCTTGCTCGATGACATGCTTAGCAACCTTAAGCCACAGCTTCTTCCTAAGCTCTTCATCATCTTCTACTTTGTCAGCTTCTGCCTTTGCAAGTTCTAAGTCCACCTAGTGAGAACCAAACAAAGTGTAAGAAAAATAGGAACACGAAGAATTAAACTATCAACATGGAGAGGCACAACTACTATTGAGATGAAACATAGGAAGGAATAAGGTGTACCTTCAAAGCAAGTGCCACAGCTTCCTCATGCATGGCCATCATGCTGTAAATACGAACACAAGCACGCATTCTCTTCTCTTGAAGACATAGGCGGAGAGCATACTTGGGATCATAAAAGAAGTCAGGGCCATTTGTTTGTCCTTTTCCAAATTTTGTGTCGAGAAATTGCAAAAGCTGGGATTCATCCTCCTACAGATGAGTAGATCAGAGTACATGAACGTTATAATGGGAAATGGGTTCATCTATGCAAACATCCACTTAATATGGGTATTTATTCCCTCAAAAGAAAACTGAATATGGCATGAATGCAACAGATGTAATGTTGCTACTATGCACAAGCACAAGCATTATTGTGTCCAACAGACACAAAGTAAATGTGATGATTTATGTTTTGTTTGTAGTCCGAAAGGATGGCAGGAATATCCAGCTGTTAGCATACAGCATGAGAAAAAAAATACCTTCTTGGCATATAGTGATAGCAACAGATTATGCACTCCAGGGTCCTCATTGTTCAAATCTTTCACACAAAACTCCAAGTATTTAATAACCTCATGTGTTTCATTCCTGCAAGATTAACAAACATAATTCATTACACCATGCACATTGTAGAAAACCAAGTTAACCAATTTAAATTGCAGTTTGCTCTGGAGCTCAAGATAGAATGAAATAAAAGCATTTTTATTGTTTGATTCAAAGTTTTGGAAGGACAACTTCGGATTTAAGTTTAATGGAGTTATCTTTCCATCCAAAGCTACATAAATAAAATGAGAAATATAACAAAAGTTTCACAACAGAAAAATATAGGGTTATCTGACATGATGATTTTTTTTTTGCAGAAAAGCTGTCAAAATATGAAGACCATGGATATAATGTTATAATGGAAGAAAGAATGTAAAATATACTTTCTGCATATCATACTTTGCATGTGGTTCGCTCACATAACGCATCATTGCTGGTATGAGTTTCCCTGGATTCAACTTGTTTCTCGCCATCATCCATGATTCAACAGTCTCATAAGCATCTAACATGATCAAATCTGGGGCAAACTTATACTGAAAGAAAACAAATAAGCAAATTTAGCATGAAATTTTTTAGTTAAAAAGAGATCACTGAGAGAAAAGAATTATGTACCACAAGGTCTACAGGAACATTGCGCCGTTGAAGCACTTCTAGTGCTTTTCTTGCTTCTCCTTGCTGACACAATAATGGAAAAAGCATTAGACCTGGTGTCTCAACTGAAGCCACTAAGTGCATAGTAAAAGATGAATGATACTCCATCTAAGTACAAGAATGTGTCCTGAAATGTAATTCTTTCCAGAAATTCAATTGATTGTGGCCAAAGAAATGGATGTACACTGAAGGTGTGTAACCAAGACAGGTGGCATTCACGCCAAAAAAACAAAGGTCAATGCTAGTAGAACAATGCACATGTGTTGAGACAAGGCAATTTTGCATTAACATTGAACGTCAAATAACTTTTTCCTTTCTGTTTACTAACATAAGAAAAAAGTTGGTTTAAGAAATATAATTGTACAAAGAAAATATAAAAAGTGTAGTCAATGGTAAAAATATAGTGCTAATGCAAGATCATCACAGCCTGAACCCTACCCAAGCCAAGCACAATACAACAACCACAAACCAACCCTAAGCACAACAAATCTCAGCTGCTTATGTTAAAATAAGTAATGGGATTGTGCAAGTCCTGGTGCCTTTTTGAACTCGAGTAGGCCTAAATCCCAGCAGCAGAGATGTTATTTATGGGAGCGTGCTTTGCAGAAGCATGATATAACAGTATGTCAGCTGTGAAAATTGGATACCTACTACAGTTAAAAACATATCCTAAAATTAGGTTCAATGATTGTAGCGCTACACATTCTTGAGATGATAAATGTTCATATAATTAAACACACCTGAATGTGAATGTAATGATGAACCACAATTTCATACTGCTCCTTCAAACCAGCAAAGTATACTAGCTCATCCACTCTTCCGTAACTGCAAAAGTTGAAGTGGTAAGTCAGGGCACCTCATGCAGTACAGGTAGGGAATAATGATCTAAACTAAAGAAATGGCAGTATGACACTGTTACATTTATCTATTTATTAGTCAGCTCACCTCATTTTTTTTTTTTTTTTTGAGGACATTTTTTTTTTTTGCTAATTAAGTATGCCACTGAAGGTGAAACCAAAGTAACAAAGTTCCTGGGTCAACGGTCAAGGAATGTGATAAACTAATTGTGAAATGATCCCGCATAACCAGGTCAGGGACAACATTGCCCATTTCTGAGGGTGACTCTGGGAAAACTATAAGCAAAAAGACAGTACAATCTTTCTTTTTATGTTTGAAAATATGGTACAATCTTTCCGACTACCTTAATTCCTTGGGAGTTAATAATCCTTTTCTCTCAAAAGTGCTTATCAACATTGCAAGTATTCAGGTTTGCATTTTATTAATTGCAAATTAAAGTGATGTATCTGTAGCCCTAAATATAATTGTATTATATACAAGAATTTAAAAATAAAATCTAACTGAAGCGTAATTCTCATAAACGATATAGCATACCTTTCCAGCAGTCTCATTGTTGTTGCTTCATCTAATACATCTTTGCTGTCACTAAGAAAAGCACGGAATTCATTTACTATTGAACGATATTCCGAGCTATTAGGTTCTGCTACTGAATTTGTAGTGGTGACAGTGGTATCCTCCAACAGGAGGCGATTAATCTACAAAATTACACAAAAGGTTAATAAGATCTGGAAATGCGGTTACGCAACCAATACTGAAGCTGGAAAATGGAATGGCAGCCACCTTGTCTAAGTATAGCTCAGTAGCCCAAGTTGAGATCATTGTGATCTGCATCTTGTCATCTCTGGTGAGGTTATCGAGCCTTCTCAATAAGAAAGTTCTGAGAGCATCCTGCCAAGTAGACATGGTCCACAGTTTCAGACATAAATCCAAGATGTCCATATCAGGTCATGGATTTGGGGTGATTGAGTCCAGCCCTCCACTGGGCTATATGTTTCTTTGTGTGTTAGAGTGTGTTTTATTTTGGACTTCTTCCCTTGTACTCTATGTACTCTCTTTTCTAACTTACTGCATGCTTGAGAAAAAAAAAACAATCCAAGATGACCATAAAAGACATACATAGTGCACAGCTTGAGCAGAAGTATGTCAAAAATCATCAAAGGAAGCTTTCTTTAAGTAAAATACATGACCTTAATGTTATTGTATTTATCATTATTAACCTTGGAAATAGCTTTGGACAAAAGGCTATGTTGTTGTTGTTGTAACCTTGGAAATAGAAACATAAAATCCTATGCATCATGATAAGGGATATGTAAAATGTATTAAATCAACAGAAGTTAATCTCACAGAACTATAGCAATATATGAATTATGATAACACACAATTGACTGATAAGGGTACATAGAGACCTAGCACTTTCACACACAATAAGAAACATAGCACTTTCACATGCAATATACAACTGCATCAGAGAGTTTTGAGTACAATTACCTGCTCACTTATTGATATAAATTTCAGGCTGATCTCCTCAAATGACAGGATGTAATTTATCTATAATAACCAAGCAAAGTGTTACCACAGGGCACATGATGTAATTTGCAGTCTCAATGAGAAAAAACAACATAAATACAATAAATGTCACCAAAGGGCACAAATAACAGTACGAGTATCACCTTTGCATAGAAAGATGCTGCTATGTAATACTCTTTTGCAGCAAATGCAGCATCAGCCTGCAAAACAAAGATTTATATAGAACTTATTTAACCAATGATCATCATAAGATCGATGTAAGAACTCCAGCTTATCAAAGGGGAATATAGAAGCAAAATTGAGCATGTGGGATTCTTATGCAGATTACATAAAGTCGGACGCTGCATCAAGATATATGAAAATACCTGAACTAGGTAGACTTGGTCGCGCTGGTAAGGGTTACGACAATGGGATAAAGCAGCAGCATAATGATTCATATCCAAGTAAACTTGCCACATGTCACGACCCTCATCTGAAGAGGAAACCTAAATCATTGATAACATTAGAATGCAAATCTAGAAGCATTGATTACATGACTCAAAGCAAGAACACAAAAGTCCAAACCTGGAATATAGAACTTTCATCATATGCATAGAAAAGTCCTGTAGATGGATCACTACAGAGGCCAATTATTCCTCTTGAAGTTTCAGGTGTATCATCAACTACAAGTTCTTCCACCATCTGCTGACTTATTCTGTTCACTACCTAAAAATTTCAGGTTATGCATTGGCTTTGTAAAGAAATACACACCATAGTGGGAAAGGGAAAGAAAATAGTGTGAGAAAAACAATACAGGGAAATGGTGTAAAGACAAACTTTTGAGAAATTTATACCTTAATCTTGTCCCCAATCAGAAGCAGAAAGTGGAATTCAGACAAAGCAAATGACCTTGGTTTAATTCCGAATCCCCCAATTTTGAATAGTCAAAAAGCCCTTATTCTCCACAAAGTTCTCATCTCCACTAGTAGAGCTGGAAAACAAAATTGAGTGAGGAAAACATAGTGAAGACAACCCAGAAAAATATATTGTGTTCCCTTTAATCAGATGTAGTGGTAGGATGGATGGATTACTACACCATGAAAGTCAAGCTCAAAAAATAGCACTGCAAAGATATGGTGACCTAATGTGGGGGATCTCCAACCAAGCGAGTGACAGAGCTTCTTTTTTTTACGAAAGAGACATGTTATTCAATGTAAGCTGGGCAGGGCCTTTGATTCTAACTTGGCCACCAAGGAGACTCATCAACTTGGCATCCAAGGCAGCTTACCACTTAGCAAAGCAACTAAGGTAAAGTAAACTAACTTAGGTACTAATCAAGGTAAAGACTGGGGTAAGACCATCACTTTGCACATGGCAAGCAAGGTACTATTACACATTAGTAGTCAAAGTTCAATAGTCTGACCATGTATTCCCAAAAGAATACTTGCATTTGGGAATGCAGGGCTAGATTGCATGCCTAATGAGCCGAGCCAAGGCTTAGCCAACTAAGGAGAACCGATGTACTAGAGTACTGAGTACAAGGTTAATTCAGTGGCTCACCTGTGTTGTGCCCCAAAATTCAGTTCACCATGATAAATTCCAGATCCAGAAAGCCACCCAAAGTGTTTAGCCCTTCTTTGTTTGATAAAGAAATGTAGTTCACTGGGTGGCATCCAATGGACACATAATGAGTTAGAAACACACAAAACTACTTTGTATAAATGCAGCTGCCTACCCTGGAGGACTGTAGAAATCATATTGGTTACCTATTAGGTATTTCTCCTGGGAGCTCCATAAAGTGTATGGCCTGATCGGAATAACTAGCAAAAACAGTCTGTGCAGTATAGGTGTTATTAAAGACGTCACATATTTGATATAAAACACAATGGAAAGCCTAAGTGTATGGCCCGATAGGAATAACTAGCAAAAACAGTCTGTGCAGTATACGTGTTATTAAAGACGTCACAAATTTGATATAAAACACAATGGAAAACCCTTTTAAAGAAAATGTATAGTATGTGGTGTTGCGCTCCAAAAAACAAAGCGTTCATCGAAGTCAAAACATAAGCACTGACACTAACGAGGACATCAAAGTCTCAAGCTAGCTAGGAAACTCGCCTTCCCAACTAATTTAATCAGGACAATCCCTCAACATACCAATCAAAATGCATGAGAATTAACACTTACTTCTAGTGAACCAATGCCAGTAAAAGAGTAGAGCCGCGTGGGAGTGACAGCCATCACATAGTATCTTGTGGAATTTCCAACCACAGCAGTCTCCATCTGCACAAACCAATCGCTCAATCACGCCCACCCCAGTGAAAACAGTTGAGAACTATGTATTCAGTAGCAGCAATCGACAGTATCTGAAACCTGCAGGTCCTTGATGCCCTCCCTTTGCTCAGTGAGCTCGAAGAGCGGCTTGACATACTTCTCCCTCTTGTCAGCCTCATCCACGGCCATCTCGAAGATCTGGCCGCTCTCGGTGCCCAGGATCACCTCCTTGGTCGATGCTGCGGCACCAAAATCAGCCGATCATTTGCAGTAAAAAAAAAAAAGGTCAGCCGATCATTCATCCAATAGACGATGATGATTGAATCGAGAGGAGGGAGGGAGGGATCGGGGACCACCTTCCGTGATGGACTGGCGGTTCCAGGCGACGGCATTGACGAGGAGGCCCCGGAGGCGGGGGAGGGGCTTGGGTCGCGGCCACCTCGCGTGGTGGTAGTACGTCTCGGCGCCGCCCGGGTGGACCACCGTGGCGACGCAGTGCTTTCCTCCGGGGTCCAGGAACACCCGGTGCACCGAGTGGTCTCCGGAACGGCCGCTCCCGAGGTCGAGATCTGCAGGCGCGTGATGAGGCGATGGATGCCGTGCGAAAAAAAAAGGGAAGCGAGGGATGGGCGAGACGTTACTTACCGTGGGCGTCCTCGAAGGAGAAGTCGTGGCGGACGAGCCAGCCGCGGGAGGTGCCGAGGACGATGACGTCACTGCCGGCAGCCATGGAGGTCACGACGCCGTGGCCCCGCGCGGCCTGGCGCTCCAGTGGGTCCACGGAGAAGAGCTGGCCGCCGCTGGCTTCCATGGCTGGGATTGGAGGGAGCGGAGCTACGGGGACGGACGGAGCGGAGGCAGTAGAGGTCGCCGGCGTGGCGGCGCCGAAGCTACCTCGCTTTTGAGGGGGACGAGACGACGGGCGGCCGGCGGTCGCGTGCTTTGCTCCGCCGAGACCCGAGAAGCCGAGCCCGTGGGATGGGATCGCTGGCGGTGCTGGGCTGTGGGCCGTATGGGCCAGGCCTCCCCGTTCTGAGACCAGGCCCACAATTCATTTCAGATGACGAAATGGCTTGGCTTGGTAGGGTGACTAGTAGCTTCTCCAGTTACCCGCTCGCTCCCGCACTCTCACTCACACTGCCTCGCCTCGCTCTCAAGCTTGCAAACAGAAGCAGCTTGCAGTAGAAGGAAGCCTTCGCGCTGCCGCCGCCGACGACGACGGCTAGATCTCCCCGGTCGGCGACGACGGACGCCTGCATCGAGCCAGGATGTGAGTGCCCTCTGCTGATCTCTGCCAGACCGCCGCGCACGGCGCGTTGCTGTACGTGTTAGCTATCCAGCGAGACTGGTTCTATTATAGGGCCGGCATGCATGCAACCTGCGCCCTTCCGATCCTCCGCACAGATGGATGGCTGCCATTCATGGCCGGATGGTTCCATGCATTTGGTTTTGATTTTGATTTTTGTTTTGGCTTTTCTGGCCTTCAGGCTTGAGCTCTACGATTGTGGAGAGCATATATCTGATGATGTTGTTGCTTCTTCTAACTAGTTTGGACTTTGGGATCCTCGCTCCTCCACCATATTTTGATGTGTGTGTGTATATATATCTCGGCCTACATCAGCAGATTTAGACTTTTATATGATTTTGCAATGCTTTTTTACATACAGCGCACATTCACATCTTTCTGGTTTTAACCTCTCTTTTATTTTTCTTCGTGTCGTCTATTTCATTTTTTGTTATCCATTTCGCCACTTTTTCAACCAAATGCATCATGCATGTCAGAATCCCTCGGAATATATGAGGCCAAAGGCCGTACGGTACTCTTTTAATTCATTTTTCTTCACCTGTATGGAGGATGTTTTTTCTTTGGCGTCCTTTGGTACTGCTTCACCAGAAGCGGAGAAGCCATCGGAAGAGCCCCGGCGCCAAACGCAACCTGATGGTGGTCTTTTTTGTCATTTGTTGAGAATTTCTTTGTATTAGTTAATAATCAATATTATGTGGCATTTTTGCATTTGAAAAAACACATGGTTATCAAAATAGACATGGTCGGTGTGGTGACGGTCATAATCAGTGATAGACAATCTAGTGGAGTAAGCTCGAACCCCACTAGGAAAAACACAACAAAACACACCAATTTATTGTGATCCTTCTAGACAGTGATAGATCAAAAAAAATAATAGGGAGTTTGAACGAAGGGACGCTGGGCCTTCATGGGCCATAATAGAGTCCACACGAACGTGAGAAGATGTGTTTAGTTGGCTCACATCGTGACTAGAGCTCCTTCAACCACCAAACACATCTCACGCATGCAACTTCTACAAAGGCAACAATATAACAGTGAAAAAATTTAGGAGCTTAGGGGGCTCCAAGGGCTTGCCACCGGTAGGGGTCTTGAGCCCCGACCGCCCCACCGCTAGATTTGTCCGTGCTTCCAGAGAGTCTAAGCACCTAGTAGAATCACAAGGAAATTAAGGCACTTTTGAATAATACAAATCGTCGCTCAAAGAAAACATCTTCCATTTGAAGATAGAGGTGATGCAAACTAACCCTTTGCAAGAAGGAGAACTAGATTTCTTGAGCAAAAACACCAAAAACACATGACAAGAATAGGTGGTTGATGTTTTCCTCACCCTGACCACAATGAGGGCAACTAGGAGGATGTTGAGAGCACGTCTTGGAAGTTGGTCAGTTGTCCAGCAGATGTTTCTAGCAACCAACCACATGAAGAAATAAATGACACTTTCTAGGTGGCCAAGATTTCCAAATCCTGTCCACGGATGGAAGGCAATTGTACCCTAATTTTTTTTTTTGCATAAGCCAACTTTGCCCAATCGATGTCATCACTAGAGAGTCGCCACATGAAAGAAGCTTCAGACATCCTACAGGAAGATTATTGTTAAAATGACATACACCAATCCATAAATTCATAAAATGACTCCAGCAATTAGAGCGCCTAAGTTTGAAACCCAAGTATGATTCGTGAGGACCTCTAGAACCATCCTTCTATTGACACGTCTTTTGGATACTATAGCAACACTTGAGGTACAATATCAACCACACCGACCATGGATCCACTTATTAGACCAGAAGAGTGAGTCCGAGCTTCATTTCCAACTTCTATTGAGAATAAAGCCTAGACATTTTTATGAATCTGTGAAATACTCCCCATGGTGAACCCGATCACTCTTTTGCACATAACCATCTCATCCTAAGTACCCAACAGAGGTTTTGGATATGGAAATGGCAATTCCTCTTGAAGCTCTTTAGGGAGACAAACTATTGGCCAAGCGTGGAAGTGAACATTTAACCAAATTTGATATCATATATATTTCTTATCCGGGTTGATGATGTCATATCATCAAGAATCTTGCCCGCCCTTATGGCCTACAAGAACCAAATTTTATGCTATGTAAAAGAATTGCCTTGACAAATTTTGGTGCTTGATTTTGTGTGTGATCTAGTCAATTAATGTTTATTGATGCACATTTTTCGCACATGGAGTTCCCATCACTTTGGATTAATGCAATTTATTGCATCAAAACCCCAAGTCAATGGGGTTTTTTTATTTGGCACATGAGGGCTCTGAGCACTAGTTCTCACTCAACCACAACACATATTACCTTCAAACCTCTAGATCTACTTAGGATTGTCATTGCCACACGCAACATGGGCACATAATTAATGGCCGTGCTCCTCATTCCACAAGAACATTCCCAACTTACCGTTCCCATTTCAAGAACATTTACATTATCATAGCATAACAACATTATGAAGTGTCGCTCCGTGTTTCTCGCTTTCTGTTCCCATTCCACATTTCCATTCCTTTTTGGGAACATGGCTGCTAAAATCACACCTACAAACTTTTTTTCTCAAAAAATGCAAGATAGAGTCATGCATCATTTTATTAAGAAGAATTTTTATGCACCGTTTTATTAAAAGAATATCATACATGCAAATGACAATATCTTAGTTAACTTTTGAATCGTGTTTTCCAGGGAAGAAAAGGGCAACACTTTGCGCATACTTGTGGCAACGAATTGTCACCTTGGCTACCTCGAGAATGATGAGGTGCGAAGATTTGACTCCTTTGACACATTTGACGAAATCTGCTCATTGGCTGTAAAAAACAAGGTACGTAATAAGGAACTTGTCAAAAGATTCTATTTTTTTGTGCACCCTCTGTTTTTAATGCACATGCATGTTGCAGTTTATGAAATATTACAATGTTTTTCACAGACTAAACTCAATGCATTGCAATGGGTGTTGATAGCTTTAAGCCTTTAAATGACAACAACAAGTCCTATCACAATGCGTCATTCGCTTCACATATGTCATGCTTTTTTTTTTTTACCAATTGTATTACACACAGTATTTGAGTATATATATGGACCATTTTTAGATAAATAGAACCATGAAGAGTTTGAGGCATATATGACGAACTACAGGTGGATTTCCTACTCCTTTGTGGAAATTTGTTTCATGAGAACAAGCCTTCCAATTCGACATTGGTGAAGTCCATTGAGATCCTGCGGCGCTGTTGCATGAACGACTGCCCAGTTCAGTTTCAGGTCATTAGTGATCAAGCAGCCAGCCTTCAGAACAGGTGCAGTAATCCATCATTCTCTCTCTCAACTCCTGAACGTGATTCTTTCAGATACGGTGACAGGCTGTGTTCCAGACTTTCCTGTCTAATTATCAAGTAGTGATTTTCAGGTTCGGTCAAGTCAACTATGAAGACCCAAACTACAACATTGGCTTGCCCGTGTTTACCATCCATGGGGACCAAGATGATCCTACTGGAGCTGTATGGACATTATAAATTATGATTTTGTTTCCTTTGTGTTTCTCTGCTTAAAAATAAATAAATAATCTCTCTCTCTCTCTCTCTCTCTCTCTCTCTCTCCAGATATAAGATGTTAACCATTAGTGTATGTTGGATCACGTTGTTTGTAGTCATAGCAATAAAATTATAATAATCATACGGAAGCACTTTAAAGTATGGATCCAATAGTATCAATCTTAGGACCAATTTGTGTGGCACCTGTTTCCTCAAAAAAAAAAAAAAAAAAAAAATTGTGTGGCACCTTGGGGAGCCATTTGTACATAATTTTTTCCCTTCTTAATTGAGCGGTAGAGCTCCTGCCTTTTACTAAAAAAAAAAAAAAGATTTCAGTATTATTACCTCGATGCAAAACTACTCTAGAAACATGCTAAGTTAATTGTTAATCAAAGCTTATCAAATTTGAATTGTGAAATTATTGTGTGCCTTCTAAAAAGAAACAATGGTAACATTTTTTTTTTTTTGTTCATTTATAAATTATAATACAATTATTTCTATTATTGTAGGATAACCTGTCAAGAAACGATATATTGACAAAGAGGAAATCTTTTGAATTATTTTGGCAAGACAGATCTTGATGCACCGGCGTTGGTAAAATAAAAATTTGTCCAAATTTATCGAAAGGTATATCCACTTGGAGTTTTGTATTGTATTCTGTGAAATGTCAACGAAACTCAGTTATTACTTATAAGACCCGGATGAATAGTTTGTTTTATTTCAGGGTGATACTTATATTGCCCTATATGGACTTGGCAACATTAAGGATGGGAGACTCAAGAGAATGTTACATGTACTTCACCAAATAGCTTCCCTAAGATCTGCATACAATTTTCATACATTTGTTTACATGTATAATGTATTATTCTTCATCAGAACCCGTGCGGTTAACCGATGCAACCTGAAATTCAAGATGAGAGACTGCCCCGACCGGTTCAACATCTTGGTCCTTCACCAAAAGAGGTGCACAATCTCTCATTTAGAAATCATCTATATGACTTATGAAGATTTTAGTTATAACCATTTTGTGATTTTATCTTCCCCGATCGTAGTTATTCTCGGTAATTCTGTAGGACACGCGCAAGTCCTAGAGATGCCGTAAGTGAGCTCCTATTGCCACGCTTTGTGGACATGGTAATTTGGGGCCATGAGCTTGAATGTCTTATTGATCCCCAGGTAACAAGACATGTATTACATTTTTTAAAAAGCGGGCGGGTGTGTGTGTGTATGTGTGTGTGTGTGTGTGGGGGGGGGTTTGTAAATGCAACATATGCATGTTTAGTCAAGTATTCCTGACTAGTGACTTCCTTCTTTATGCATTTTGTATTTATTAAATTTAACTTTGTTTTCCTTCTATCAATGCTATCAGGAGGTTCCTGGAATGGGTTTCCATATCACCCAACCAGGCTCCTCAATCGCTACCTCACTGATCAATGCTAAAGCAAAGCCAAAGCATGTCCTATTGTTGGAAATCAAGGTCAAGACTGACGCAACATGTTTCACTACATTAAAATATCTTTTTTTATTTCTTTATTTCTCATGTTGCCCTTGAATAGGGAGAGAGTACAGGTCAACCAAAAATACCTCTGCAGTCTGTTAGACCTTTTGAGTATGCAGAGGTAATCTTGTTCTTACTTCATGTCCACCTCAGTCCTCAGTCAAGTGAACTACATCAAGATAATGTCATGCAGGTTGTACTGGAGGACCAGATTGATGTCGACCCTCATGATGAAGCAACTATTCATGAGCATTTGCACAAAGTTGTAAGTCCCTAACTAATAGTTTGTATTTTTGTAAAAAGAGAATTGTCCATTTTCAAGAATATGTTGCAGTGGATCGGTTAAATTACTTCCGTAATAGAATAATCAGATCCTTCAATAATGAAGCTTCAGTTGTTGGATATCTATATAGTACTAAATACTGACAGCAGAGTGGCTTCAGGTGAACAACCTTATTGAGAAGAGTAGGGAAGGAGCACCCACTGGATCAAAGCCTATGCTTCCATTAGTTAGAATAAAGGTAAATCAGGAGCTCTTGATGGCAATTTTGTCCCCAAGGTTGTAAACATAGAAGAGATTGAACTGTTCTTCAGGTCGATTACACTGGGTGTTCAATGATAAATTCAAAGCAATTTGGTCAACACTATGTGGGCAAGGTATCTCACAAAATAATTATAATGGAATAATTTAGCAATGTGATGCCATCCTTTTACTACTAATATTAATAGTGTTTCTGGTTACTACCATTGCCCCTGTAGGTTGCAAACCCACAGGACATCCTTCTTCTTACAAGATCAAGGCAAAGGCATCAAACTATGCAAGGTATGCCTATTATAGTTTTATATGAAAACAATATATGAGAGAGGAATGCAAGGGTACACTCATATGGGACAATGGTGGTACTCATGTTGAGTTTCTGTTCTAGAATACTTTTCTAGTTCGCAAATCAATTTATCGTTAAAAAGGCTAAATTACTATCTTATTGTGAGCATATTGACTGTCAATATTGTCGATTGGTTGATAAAAAGTATACTACTAGTTTTCTTGCTAAAGTAAATTCAAAGTATCATACCTTTACCACTATATATTAATAGCATGCAGACAGGGACGAAGCCAGAAATAATATTAGGGTGGGCTAAACAATACATAATCACACTTAGCCTCCAAGTTGTTCCGTAGGGGGCTGGAGCCCGGTGCCCCCCGAGCTCCATCGCTGCATGCAGAGGATAAAGTTACATCTGAGAGCCTATGTAAAACTTGAAAAACGTCAAATAAGAAAAACAAGTAGCTGAGTGTTTTTTAATGAAACAGAGCCCCTATTGGAAATATATTAACAACTAAAAAATGGTTACAAGAAAGTATGTGGCCAGTTTAAATATATTAACAAATAGATTAGTGTAATTTCAGGCTGTCCCTTTTATTGCCTTGTATAGTGGCACTTCTGTTTAATGCAATGAGACACAAGATTTGGCATTTTATCTTTTTATATCTATTACTTAATTAGCAAAATCAATCTTGTTACTCAGGTTGAGTAATGTGGTCTATTGAACTTCTTTGTTTCTATATACTGTAGAAAGCTGCAACATTTCTGAAGAGCTTTGTCCACATGACCTCAACCAGGAGACGGTTGAAGCACTTATTGCAAACACTAACTTGGTACTGAAGTTCCTCCTGAGTAATGTGGTCACTCTCTTTTTGCATAGGACGTTCACCATTTCATTACTTTTTAGAAAAGCGGCAAAAGATTTGCCGAACTTTTATTGGTAGAAAAAGAAAAAAAAAAACAGAGTACAAACTATGGGGAACACCACCATTTCATTACTAGTAGACATATAATTGCACGATGAAGGTTGATGCGTGCTAACAGAATTCTGTACGTTTTGTCATCCCATCCTTGCTTTTCCAGAAACTGCAGATCCTTTCCTTGGACGGTTTGAACAGTGCACTGGATGATTTTGTCAAGGGGACGACATGCCGGTATTCCAGGCTTGCGTGCAGCAAAACATTGAGGAAGCGATAGTAAGATATGCTACCAGTTTACATGAACGAAAAACTAGGCTGCAACCTGAATAACTGAATAATGTCCAAACTCCAAACTGTCTAACATTTCTATTTCTAACTTCAATTTCTAACCAATTTGAATTCTCAAGAACCTCTGGTTGGATAATTTGCAGAACAAATTAACTACCACCGAAGACGATTCCGTTGACCAAGAAAAAAGTAGGACATCAAAACTGAGATATGTCTTTAATTTCTTCAAGCTGACAAGCTGAGTAATCCTGTTGTGCAGCTCCAGGAAAAGGAAAGGGAATCCAAGGAAAGAACTAGCTCCCAGAATATGCAGACTGATACCCTCAGCGTGTTTGAGAAGCAGAAGTGCTCGACGACAAGAGAAGAGCAGCAGGCCCTTGAATCGGATGATGAACCCATCGAATCTTCAGTGAGTGATCTCTTCTTCATCCATCACAAATTCAACTCTAAGTAGTAGTGGTAGTAGGCTTCTCGCCGTCGCCTAATGAGTTTACAATGTTGATGTGTACTGCTCCATGCTCAAGGACCCGGAGGAGAGTGGTAGCCAGCAACAGCAAGCAGGAAAGAAGAGGCGAGCGGCACCAGGCGGCGGCGGCGGAGGATCTGCGGCTGCCGGTGGGAGGAGGAAGACGGACCTGGCTTCTTTCCAGAGGATTCCGGCGAAGGAAGACAAAGCCGGCACGGCCAAGAAACGCCGGGCTCCCGTAAGCTGTCTCCTTCAGAGTTATCAGCACTGAATGTGAATGATATTGATATCCCTTTTGACTTGCCGTGCAGGTTGCCGCCGGGAGGTACGGGGCTGTGATCAGGAGGAACTGATGAGCTTGATCGGCGGCCGGAACGAGATTGCGTTCCTTTTGGGAGTTGAGCGTTGCATTGTATTATTGGAGCCAGAATTTCTTTGGCGAACATTGTGCCTCTGGGTGAACTGGCTATACTGAATTCATCAAACTTTGGGTCCATGGTTCTACTCGATTCCGCAATGAATTGACTGATCGATCCCGCATTGGTTTTTCTTCCTAATTGATTGTATTCCTGATCCTGAATCGACTAGTTACTATCATCAGTACACTCGGTGAACCTGAATTTACATGGTGCTCTTTTGATCGAGAAGCTCCGCTCTCTTACTACCAGTGGTCAAGAGCCACCGACAGGTGGGCCCGAGCGTCGGTGTGCACTGTAGATTCAAGAGGGTGAGAAGGGAAGGGCGAAGGAGAGGACACTCCGGGCGGGGGCCGGAAAGGAATGTGGCGGTGCTCCGGCGGACTGCCCCGGCAGCGGCGGCGCAGCCAACGGAGGAGCCGGGCAGAGTGGCCCGTGAACGGGAACCGCCACATCTTGGTGGAACGGTTCAGGTACTCTGCAGGTTTCGTTCCTGATTTTGCTTGTTGTGGAACGCTGTGTTCTTTGGCTTCCCTCGTTCCTACGGCATTTGCCACTTGGATCTAGCCCTAATTCACTTGAGCAATACATGCTGATCTAGTCTAGTTTGAATGCAGCAACCATACCACAACTATACAAGTATCTCTGTATCTGTAGTTTTGTGGTACCATGTTGTTTTGTGTGTGGATGTGAGGCTGGGGTCATGGACTCACTATACTTGCTTGCAGGAACACAACATTCCACTGTTGCAGGACTCAATAAACTGTTGCATTTCACAGTACTGTAGTGTTCAACATGAGTTTACAATGTTGAGAAGAGAAGAGAAAATGGAACACTGTTGCAAAAAAAAATGAGAAGAACTAAATTCAAAATTGCTTTTGCAGAAGAAAACAATTCATAGTATTGTAGAAATGAAGTCATCTAATGCTATAACCTAGAATCGACCTCTGTATCTTCTTGGCTACTATCCGCCTTCGTTTTCCATATGCGATGAAATTCTGCCTTCATTCTCTCCATTGTGTCTGATGAGCATACCAAAGAATTGCTCTTCTTGACTATTATCGAACAACCCAAGAGGTTCTCTTTTTCAGCCTTTTGTAAGTCTGAAAACTTACTTTGAGACTGATGTTCCATCCGGTGTCCTTTGTTTAGCGAATGCACCACCAACATTAGCAGCTGCAATATCGCCCATCTTCTTGTTTTTGGACTTAGACCTTTTCCTTTTCTGCTTGCTGTTTTGCTGCTTCGCCTCAATTGAGTTATCTTTGGATGCAGTATGGCCAGCACCAATTGAGTTATCTTTTGAGATCTTCTCCAAGGTACCCTGAGCGTTGTTCTTCTTGGTTTTGTGTTCCTTCTCCAGCATTCTATTGTATCGGACCCTATCACTGTCCTGATCTAGGGAGTTCTCAGACTGTCCAATTTTGTTCCTCCGAGGGGATCCAGATTTTTTTGAACGACTTTCTCCATAAATATCATCGAAATCTATATCTTCATCAAAATCATTTAAGTTTCCTTGTATGCCATCATCTTCCATACTAGTTGTGGACTTGACTGGCTTTTCTTCTAAAGATCTCTGTATTGGGCGCTTACTTTCTGCTACTGTGGTATTGGCAGGTCTCTTTTCTTCAGGTTTGGCAATTCCTACTGTTGTGGAATTGGCAGATCTCTTTTTCTTCAGGTTTGGCATTTCTGACTGCTGTGGAATTGGCAGATCTCTTTTCTTCAGACTTGATGGGAACAGCCACACTGCTTGAGTTTGTTGCCTTTGTGACTAGCACGACGTCTGGTGTTGTGCTTGCGTTGTTCATTTGCATAGGAGTGCTCTTGCTAGTCACCTCGGTTCTGTCTGGTTTCTTGAAATCTTGGAACTTGGTCTTGATCTCTTCGAGTTCGGCCTCCTTCCGTTGCAGGATTTCCATCAGTGCTGCCATCTGGTCAGGGTTTGAACTCGTGGCTTTCTTCCATTTGTCTAATGCGGCTGTTTTTCTCTGAGAGAGCTGCTTCCAACTCTTTTGAGTGTTGGCAGCATTTTTGGTCTTCTCTTCCATTTGTTTGATGTGTCTGTCTTTCTCTGTGAGAGTTGCCTCCAGTTGTTTTCTAGCTTTCTTGAGATTTGTGGCTGACTCTTCCATTAGATTGATTTGGCTATCTTTTTCAGCGAGAGCTGCTTCCAGATCTTTTGAGTTTTCTTAAGATTTGCAACTGTGGTTTCCAGTCCCTTGAGTTTGGTTTTCTGGTCTATCTTCTGAGTTCTAAGTGAAGATGATGTTGCTTTCATTTCTTCCACCTTCCTCTTCATCTCTTTGTTAATTGCCTTCTTTTCTGGGAATAATGAAGCAGCAACATTCAGTTTGTTAGATTTTCTTGAATTTTCCTCATATTCTATATCTGCTACAGAGAAAGGTTCTGTAGCGCATGTAACAGGGTAGCTATGAAATCGAGATTCTTTGCCTGTTAGTTACAGATGTCATACTATATAAAATGCCTACAAATCAGGTAACCCGAACGCCCAGTACAAACAAGCATAATATAGCTTCACTCCAGCAAGTCTCTGGGTAAAAATAAGAGATCACTCTTTGGTTTTGGAACTATGTAGTGAGTAATAATTCCAAAAATCCAGTTAAGACTGGAAAAATGGCCAGTTTTTTCTTACAAATGAGATCTTCTCTCTCATTATTTTTTCTGATATATCCAATTTTGAGATCAAACTGACTATCTAGTGGTGGTACAAATACATTGATTTGTGCCAGTTTGTCAAACTAACTATCATTATTGTAGAGGTCAGCAAATCCTGAAGCACTAATACTTAACAGTATGTCAGTGTTGTGCAAATACATTGATTTGTGCCACTTTGTGGTACCAACATGCAGACAATAACTAATATCAGCTTCTGATCTGCTATGCTATCTTATTTATTTTCGTTTTTTTTTTTTTTTTGGAAAAGATGCTATGCACTCCTACAAAACTCGTTTCTTGAAACAAGCTAAACTGAGGAAAACGACTAGTGCAGGTAACTGGAAGTAGAAGGGGTAGGTGATCCATGACCATGACCATACCTGGAGAAGGATCCGAACGGAGATGAGCTGCCGGTCACGTTCCTGGAGTCGCTCAGCAAAGACATGCTGCTCCCTCACCTTCTACAGCACAACGATGCTCAGCACGCCAGCTGCAAGGGCCACCAGCAGCAGGAAAACGTAGGGGAGCTTCCTGCCGGCATTGGCCATTGCATAGCCCTTTTTGATCTGTACTTGCTCCCATCCATCTCCTACCTGTGCGAAGGGTGCACTTACCCTTGTAGTCTTGTTTACTGTATAATAATCCTTTAATTCCTCTGCTTGTTGCTTGCAGGATCTTGGCCTTGTTTGCTGCAGAAATGTGAACGGGTTGGTGGCGGAGCTATGGCTTCCTTCTTGGGTTTGGGAATGGCAGGGCTTTGCAGAGTTTCTTGTGCTTGGAGGTCACTGGTAAGGACTAAGGAGGGATGGACACAGCTGAGCCTTTGAGGTAAGGGACTCTCCTGATACTCATATGCCAATGCGCAGGATCTTGAAGTACTAGCCTATTTTGTTTTTAAAATTTGAGCCACCGAATCAATGTATCAATTTAATCAACAAGATGACAATGTGGCATTGACTTGCACTTTCAGACTTACTGGAAACAGGATTTTTGACTGCAGGTGCGAAGTGGAAACTGAGTTCTAACTACCGACAACTGCACTTGTGAATGTGTTCTGATGAACCAGGAACCGTTCGATTATGCATCAGACGGTCCAGTGGAGATTGAAGGTTGCGGACCGACAGTTCCGCGGTTTTATATTAAGCAAATCACAGAATTCTGAAGTCAACATCGGTTGTAAGCCGGCAATTAATGAGATGAGATTCTTCTATGTTTCTTCTCGGATCTCCAGGCAGCGATGACCTCAGGATAAGTAATCTATTCGTGCAGGGTTAGTGCTCCACCATGCAGGATCCAATATCCTGGACCTGTAGGGCTCCATCAAAGGACGTGTGAAAATGATAAACTGAAGTGCAAATGGGGTTGCCAAGAGAAGACAGTACACTTGGTGGTACTAGTTCCAACTTAAAGCCATGTGATGGTGGGAAAGAAGGGGGAAAATTGGGTTAGTTGTGTTGAGGAAACTGATGACTAGAAGAAGAAGCACCTGTTGGTTTTACTTTTACAGACTACTAGATTACAGAGCAGCAGCTTGATGAAGAAAGTATCCAAAACAAAACGGAGAGCGAGAGAGAGAGAGAGAAGAATGGTGATTGTTTGTGACTTGTTAATTGTGAACACAATCAATGGATGGAGGTTGCCGACGGCAGGTGAGCCTTGATGGGCTTCACGTCGATACCGCCATCCTAGACTAATAAGACTTGAAAACCTGATGGCATGCCATCAACATTCCTTCCTTGCAGTTGCAGCCATGATGAACCAACCTGTCGGCAGGAACTGCTGCCTTGTATTCTATATATATAAAAAAGGAATTGCTGCCTTGTTCTTGAAAAGGAAAGGGACGTGAGGTTTAAAGAACAGTTAGCAAGGTGGCCTTGCACACTGCGTGGATATTATCATTTGTTACCAAATATTAATTATGTACACAGAGTACTAAATTAACCTAAGCCTTCATAGCAGACCAACCTGCGGCTCAACACAAATACTCCATTTCAAATTATAAGACATTTTTTGCTTTTCTAGATACATTTCTATGTATCTTTTATTTATTACATTTCTACATATTTAGACATGTGTATAAAGTGCATAGCAAGCTATGTATCTAGAGAACAAAAGGTCTTATAATTTGGAATGGAGGGAGTAGCACGCTGATACTCAAAAGGATTCATTCAGTAATGTAACACAAAGAGCCTCCATCCCCATAGGTGCAGTAGAACCTGTGCAGTGACAAGAACCCAATCTCTGAATTGGGTTCAGGAGTTCAGGAGCTCACTGTTTGTACTACAAAATTATCAATAAAAGACAAAAATATAAGTGACTCAGAAAGGTAACTCATCAGAAAGACATACAGAATTATCAATAAAAGACAGTTCATGCTGATTTGTCTTGGTGGATCTCAGGATTTCGTCCAGTTTGTACTACAAAATTGCAATCAAAGGCAAAAACAAGCATAAGAGCATCCACTATTGTTATGAGTCTTAGATAATGCTGTGGCATGCTCACATGCCAGCATTCACTCTAAAACATGAAGAACAACATAACCAGAAAAAAAAAAAAAAAAAGGAAGAGAAGAGTAAGAACAAGAGACTCAATTAGCAACAATGTCCAATGAAAACAGATGAGCCCACGACATGAGGCTGTTAGTTCTGAAAGAAATAATATAGTGATGTAGTGCTCCAAATAGAACTGACAACTGATACTTTACCATGTAC
The DNA here is from genome assembly GCA_015847255.1 of Hyparrhenia diplandra. NCBI lineage: Eukaryota > Viridiplantae > Streptophyta > Magnoliopsida > Poales > Poaceae > Hyparrhenia > Hyparrhenia diplandra. The sequence continues at coordinate 164,438 of JADLZK010011174.1, read as the reverse complement.
AGCAGTTACATCATTGATTCGGTGACAATTGGGCCAACTTTATTAAGCGTGAATAACCTACTCCAGAAAGGCCCCCTACTTTAAAACACACAAAGATTACTGTCTATCTTCTAATGCGAGTCTTTTTTTTTTTGCGACCCGCTAAGGCCAGATTTCATTAAGTAGAAAAGAGTTCAAACAACAAGAAGCAACGGTAACCAAACCATTACCGATGCAAACCTAACCACTACCGGATACATCAATTGGGATTACATAATGACAAATTTGCGAAAACCAAACCACCTTCAGGTAGACTAGGTCTCCTCGTCGGGCGATCCCCTCAAGATTGAGGTCCATAGCGAGAGAGGTCGAAAAGCTCCATCAAGAAGTAACTCGAAGCGGCGCCGCTTAGCCGGGGCGGCATGCCGCGCCCTGAAGATGGACCTGACCTTCTCCTCAACGACGGCCGGAGCCTCACCCGCGCCCACTTCGAAGCCCAGCTTCCGGAGCAAGAGGTTCTGGGCCCGCAACGTCGCATTGGCCGCCCTAGGACGCGCCGCAATACGGCCGCTACGACGCAGGGTGTGGGAGGAGGCCGGAGTACATGCCCGACGCAAGCGCGGCCCTGACTTGAGAAGTGGTGATGCCAACGCACGCACACCCTCGTCTTCAATCTCTTGCCGCCGGACGCCAAGCCTCGGCCGAGGCGGTGGTGACGACACCATCCCGGAAGGCCCGAGGCGGCCCGAGGGGACAACCTCATCCTCGAGAGACCCGAGGCGGCCGCAAGCGGGCAAAGGTACATGCAAAGATGGATGGAGCCACCACGGGCGCCGCCGACGACGGGCCAAAGGCAAACTCCGCCGCTACCGATCGCCCACCGGGCCACCAAGGCTGGGGTGCCGGCGCCGAAGAGCGGACGTTGTGCAAGAGAGGCGGCACAGAGCACCAGACCGCGAGCTCATCAAGCATTGGGTCCTCCCGAGCTGGAGGCTCCATGGCCATCCGCGCTTGAACACCAACGGGTCGGTGCGCCGATGTACCTGGCCAGGTGGCGACCCTTCGCATCGGGAGGCGCCTCGCCGGCCGAAGGCGCCAACGACGCCGAAGGCGCGGACAGAGAATCTGTCCAACGAGGGAGTGGAGCCGCCGGAGCTGCCTCGTGGGCTGGATGCCCCTAGAGCTCCCGTGCCCTCGCCACAACCGACGCCGCAACGGCGAGGTGGAGGGGTGGGTGCGGTGTGGCTCCATCGCCCGGCCGACGAGGGGGTGCCGGGGGGCGACGACGCCGGCTTGCAGCCCTTGCCCGGTGCCTCTTGCTAAAGCAAAGAAGGCAGCGTGGAAGGGCCAGCGCGACTGCTGCAACGCGACCGCCGGGCCGCATGCTTGAAGCAGAGGCCGACGAGAGAAGGCGGCACCGCCGCTACGACGGGGAGAGGTGAGGCATGGCGACGACGACGCCACGCCGCTGCACGAGAGTGAAGCCATCCGCTCAACCGGGCGGGCGGAGGGGCGGGCTCACGCTGGCGATGACCGCCGCCAGCGGCGAGCCTGACGGGCTGTAGCAGAGGCGCTGGTGTGCAGGGACACGCGAGACCGGCTGCGGACCGAGCCGTAAGGATGCGGGCACCCTGACAGCTGTCCATCTTCCAGTAGAACATGCTGTCCATCTTCCAATCAAAAGGCCGACCCACCTCCTTTTGTTTTCCCTGTCAATATATCCTTCGCCTCATTAATCTTTGAAGCAAGGTAATGACTTCCACCTGCATCTGGATGATTGGCCACCATCACTCTTTTGTGTGCTTCTTTGACCTTCTCTGCATTGGCAGTTTCCCTGGAGCCATCAACATAAACAGAGGGCCGCTTAATTAAGAACAGAGAACATACCACAACCCAAATTACAAGGTACAAACGAAAATTGAATCACAAAGCAGTGACACTCCTACAAATGCAAGAATTGATCAGATGGGCACATAAGTCAACTCTATTCATTTGGAAGAGTTAACGCAACATTCAACTCAGTTACTATGTTCACATCAAGAAGTACAGATGATATGACATACCAAACCTTTCATATATTTGGGCAGGAGGGAGTATTTTTTGGGAGGAAGTGTAAAAAACAAACAAAACAATTGTTGCAAGTAGAGACTGAATTTTAACTGGGAATCAAAACTCTTGAAACAACACTAATTTATAGTTGTTCTGAAGCTATGTATATCCAACACTGCATGCTTATGGGGTACGGCCAACGACAAAATGGGCAGCTCTACAGACACTACCCAAAAGAAATGTTCAATTGTGGATGTTTAAACTTTATATGCAAAAAAGGGCCTTTAGTGACAAACCAGCCCACATCTACCAATCCAGAAGGGGCCACAGATGTGATACCAGGACACTGCAATACTGTATATCCCATCTCAGTGTACCTGTAGGATCATAAGATATCCATATGCATGACGTCATGTGATATGGTCTCCAAAATGTGGGGCAGCATCTTTGTCACATATATGCTATTAGCACTTAGATTTAAGGATAAGACGACCTTAACCTTAGATGCGTTTTCATCCCACATACCACTGAAGTGCTGTTTATCTTATCTAACTCTGCGAGTTTGTTCCACCTGTCACTTTGACCTCTACTCAGCTCCTCCCCTCTTACACTAGTTCTAAATGCTTCAGTTGCTAATCAAGCCCTCTACTACATTACATATCCTGAATGGTTGATTCTTGACTCTCAGCCCCTAACTGTACAAAGCTAAGGTGCTACATTTGATATGATAAAGATGTCCCATCAGGATTACTCCTTACATGGAAAAGTAAAGTTCATTATGCCTTTTTGCAGTTTATCCTGTTGGCAATTAATGAAACACCCTAATGAAACAATAAAATAGATTTATGATAAGGGTGTGTACTGTGGTTTACTGTGTACCATGGACTGTTTCATTTTGTACTTTAATTACATGCCATATCAGCTAAAATTGCACTACGAAATGCATTTTTAAAGTGTTTTGAGCACTTAATTAGAGTATTAAATGGGTGAAATGAAATGGCAGATTGCAAGGAGCCAGATTGGATATGGGAAAGATCCTTGTGTTTGCATGTTTCTTCCACTCGAATTATTGAAAATTGTCTATTTGTCACTTTCAGTAATACCATTTCTAAATCCTAAACGACTAGGTACGGCCAGATTAACATAAACTTAAACGGTGCTTGAGAACAGGATATTGATATGAAAGAAAACACAAAAAGATCATTGGCAGTGATACAGATAGTATGTGATGTGCACCTGACACCAAGGATCAAAGCAGCTTCCCTTCGTGTCATTGTAGGTTGAAAGCCACCTTCATAGAATTTGCGCATCCTTGGAACTACAGGCCGTGCCTTATAAGCATTCCAAGCTTGGATGCTATATCTACCAGCAAGAGCAGCTGCTGCAACCGCAAGTCCTGCTATAAGTGGTGTAGCCTGAAGAAATTGCATATGAGTAAATAGCAATAGCAATAACTTTGCCATCTTGTGTATCAATTGTTTAGCTATTTCCTTCTTTTATGGGGGTACAGTGTATTCATGCATCAAAATGAAATGACAACAGTACTACTGGAACATAAACGTCAAATAATCATACTATACTAATGAGTTAACAAGCAACTACCAATAGGAATATAGGATGCAATGAAACGGCGACAGGAAACAGCGTGTAGATTACACCCAAACCGAACAAGGGATCAGATTAAATATTATTGCGTTGTTAAGTAATGTTCAACATGGCAGAGAGCATGCATTCTTTTCAATTTGGACTTACTGTAAACTTAGCTACAATTACACAGTACCGAAGCATCATTTCATTTCATCTTACAAAGGACAGAAAGATACCTAGGGACAAAAATTAGGGGGGTTTAGCATCCTAATCCTAATAATAATACCATGTCAAAAAGGCTACTAAAGCAGGTAGGAGCGCAATACTTTCAAGCAACGGCGCGATGGTAAACTGTGTAATTACCAGACACGACACTTGCGCCCCAAGACGCAATCTAACTGAGAAAGAAAGGAGAAGAAGCTCGAGAGACTAACCATGGGCAGGGCAGGGGAGAAGCAGCGACCAGCAAGTATGTGGAACTAGTTCACTGAAATCCTTTCGCCCACGCGGAGAGGAAGGGAATCGCCAGCGGATCTGCAAGGTGGGTTAAGCTGGCGTGAGCCGAGGCGGCGGCATCTGAGTAGAAGGAGAGGAGGTGATCGCGGAGCGCGGCGAGGAGGCGGGACTTGAGGAACCGGGAGCGGGAGGAGAAAGAGCTTTTTTCATGGATACCATTATAAAATATCGTGTTCTTATGGATACCACTAAAAATTCGAACTTTCACAGCTAACATCGCTATTTCAAAGTCTTTTCGTGCATGCCATTCCGTCTGGCTGTTGTTTGTTTTTTCTCCGTTTGGGTTCCCCGACCGGGCGGGCCCGGCCTTGAAAATGACCCAATTGCCCTCTTCTTCTTTCCCTAGTGGCGGTGTCTGTTCACAACAGGGACCCACACCCCACCTGGCCCCACATGTCATAGAAGAGAGGGACAGAGAAAAGACCGTGAGCAAGACCGAGCAGGACCATGAGCGCTTCACCCTTCCCCCTCGCTCCTTCGATCGCACGCGATGCACGCCAGTAAAATAGTCGCGGCGCCGCCCCCCATGGCCGATGCCCGTGCCACCGGGCGCCCTCCGGGCGGGCCGGGAGCCCGCGCCGCCGTCCCCACTAGCATCCGCCGCAGCCACCTCCTCCCCGTCCCATCTTCCCTCCCCGACCCATGCAATGGCGACCCGATGGACATATGCCGCCGCGCGGGCGACCGGAGAGGAGGCGCCCTCGTACGCGGCCGCAATGGCAAATCTAGTGCCGCTCCGGTGACGCGGAGCTACCCGGACGACGCGGACGCGCCTTCCGGGCCGGGCTTCGAGGCCGCCGGCAGCCCCGCCGGTGGACTACGGGCTAACATGGGTGAGGCGGCAGAGCGGGCACGTGGTGTGGGAGGTGAGCGAGCCACATGTCCACGCACTCGGCGTGGAAGCCGGCGGGCCAGCGGGCGGAACCGCGCCTCCTCGCCGCCCCGAGCTCCGCCAGCACACGGCGCACTTCACCGCGCCCCGCCCTCCCCTTGTCGCCCGAGCCGCGGCGGAAACCGTGATACAGCAACCGGCGCAGCCGCCTCGGGTCGACACCCCCGGTGGTCCTCCGCGTCCCACTGCGCCGCCACCGCCGCCGCCAAGGGCCATGACGCCGCCGCCCGTCCGTGGAAAGCGCTCGGCCAGGCGCGCAGCAGCGGGGACAAGTCCGAGGTGACGGTCGTAGAGGTCGGGCGCCGGCTGGCGGGCGGGTGCTCACGCCTAAGTTCGCCGACCACCGCGTTGATATGGGCACCACGTGGGATTCATGGGATCGACGGGAGCCCGTCGTGCCGCTTCGCGCTTACACCGCCAGCTCGCCGCGAGACATAAGACCCTCCTCCGTCTGGCGCATGGATGGGGTTCCCGACCGCGGCGCTCGCGGCCGCCGAGGGCGGCGAGCTGGTCGACGCGGAAGCCGGTGGCCACAGCCGATCGAGGAGCGGGGACATGATGGAGGCCGCGCCGGCAAGTCCGCGGCCGCCGCCCGCCAAGCCCCCTCCCTCCCGCCCTCCCGACATCAAGCCGCAGGCGTGACGCCCTGCGGGCCGCCGGGGCCCCCACGCGCCCCCAAGGCAGCGGCGGCGAAGCTCACGAAAGAAGAGGAGAGAGTAGGGCTGATAGGTGGGGCCTCTTGCCGCTGAGAGGGAAGGAGGGGAGGAGAAAGAAGAGGAGGGCAACACGGTCTTTTTGCACTACTAGGCCCACACGCCAGTCCTCAAACGGAGCAATTCTAACACCTCGCCGACGGAATGGCACACATGAAAAGAGTTTAAAATGACGTTGGCACACATGATAGATTGAATTTTTCAGTGGTATTGGTGAGCAACCCATCTTTTATAATGGTATCCATGAAAAAGACTCGAGGAGAAAGGGGAGGGACTCACCACGGCTCGCCGGCGGCAGGTGGTGGAGGCTCACGCCGGTCGCCGCTACGCAGCGGGCTGTAGGTGAGAGAACTACTAGTCGACTACCATTTCAACACTGCATATCCGGCCCAATAGGCCCAACACTTGCAGTGGCGATGTTGGATCGGGCCTGTGCAAACTAGACAATCGAACCAGTACAGGTTGATAAGATCTACGATTTTACAGTTGATTTTTTTTTCATTTATTAAAACCATTTTTACTTAAAGGCTAAATATTTGGTGTAAGTTCTCATTAATATGTTAAGTGGTCAATTTTAATGAAAATTGTTAGGTGATCGCTTAAGTTAACCGTCTTTTGAAAGTGGTTTCTACGGAGGGGGTCGGCTTAAAGAAAACCGTCATAGGAGTATTACCGTTCGACCGCTTAAAAAGCCGGTCGATTTTGGTTGATTGAATAGTGTTATGAGAGAGAAAACATGAGAGAGGTTTTGGTTTGAATCCTAGGAAACATAAAAATTTGAAGTGAAGTGCCCTATGTTCATGAGATTGTCGCATTGACAATTAAAAAACTACCGCCAATAAAAACAAATACTTTGTATACTATAGTGCCAATATATATCATCACCACAAGTTACATAAAAAAAAAAAATCACGTGCACTATGACCTCCTTATCTGTTACTCTTTGTTGCTTCATTTTGTCTTTAGAAAGAAGGGGAGGGAAAGAAGCATTTGTGACACTGAAACTAGACTAAAAATCAAAAAGGGGTGCATGGAAATCACGGGAAATTTGAAAAGAGAGATACTCGTTCCTTCACCTTTTCTCATTAAAAAATATTTGCATTGCAAGCTTTGTGGGTGGTAACGTACATGATGGTCCATTTCGATATATATACGATGAGCGTGCCAAGCTGTATGGCAATGTAACAACTAAGAGAGATTGTTGCCCTACTCACTTTGAACTTATCAACTATAGTATAATATTTTTTCTCACAACAAATTAACATCACCGGAACATCAGCCACATAAACGACAAGCCGAACAGGCTAGGACATACAAACCTTGAATGTGGGCATATGATTTATGGTGTGTTTGGATGGAGGAGCGGACTCAGCAAGTGTGGTCATCTGACACACATCCAGATCCTAGGCTGATGAAATCGACCACCACCTGGCATGTTTGGCAGGAAGCAAACAAACTAATCCTTGATGAATAGGAGGTACAATGCCCTTCCCATTTCTGTAAGGTTTGGTGATTGGCTACATTTTTTTAAGATAAGGGAATATATTAATATCTCAACTTCTTTGCACATGGTTGTTTGGTGATTGGCCGCATAGATGTATTATCTCCGACCACATCGATCTATAAAAAAAAAAAAAATGAGTTGGATCAATTGAACCTCTTCCTTTTTTTAGCAGAGTTTGGAACCTCTGCCTACAGAACTGAGATGATAAGCCGCAGGTGCACAAGTCCATAAGTTTCTACATTTTCCAATATTTACCAAGCACGGATTTTGTATAATCTATCAAGCTCAATTTCCCGTGCCCGCTGAAACGGTCAGCGGTCAGTTACCATTTTTTTACTCCCTTGCAAAAGAAAACAAAAAGTTTACCTTTTTTTCAACTCGAAACAAGAAAATGTCACGTGTAGCTTTGGGGTTTTGCCACTAACTGACAGCATCTTGTTCCGTGGCTGCCAAGCGTGCACACCTTCCTGGACCCCCCTTCATTGCCACCTGCATATTCATTCTCTTGCTCCTACCTACAGTACAAATAGCTCAGCATCAGGCGTCTCAGCATCAGAGGATTCAGAACTAACAAGGCAAGGGCGTGGCATCTAAGCTGGTAGTGAGCTGCAGCAGCAATGGTGTACGAGGCAGCTGTAGCCATTGCTGAGAGGAACCAAAGCCAGCTGCGCAGCCGAGAAGACAAGCGTGGCGCAAGAACGAAGCCGGCAGCGAAGATCCCGCTGGAGGAGGAAGAGGAGAAGGTGGCGATACGGTGCGGTGTTCTCGAGATCCTTAGGTGGGTTCTCCCGCTCTCCAAGGCATCATCACCGACGTCAGAGAAGAAGTGAATATGGTACTTGCACAGTTGATGCATGGTTCCATCCTTCATGCATGGTTGTAACTTGTTAAACTACTTACTCAATGTAGAGTAAATATTATGATGTTAATCTTGGGGTGGTGTTGTGTGAGTAGTGTGTTGTAGCTAGCTAGTGTCATCCAATAGTCTCAATTTGTCGATCGAAAGTTTAGTGTGTAAAGCAGCTTTTATTTCTAACCAGGGTAAAATGGTACAAGGGGGGAATTGTAGAGAAAGAGTTCTTTTTTTGACAAGGTAGAGAAAGAATTGAAGACTTCCCCACTATAAATCCCCCCTGCATGTACTTTTTGTGGCAATGAAATAAATATACTATAGAGTTAATTCCTTTTTTTTAGCTCAATAGAGTTAATTCCTCATTGTGAGGCTTGGGTGATAAGGATACTCCTCTTCGGTGCGCGAACATAACTTCAGCCCGTGTCGCCCTCCCGCACGGGCGACTCCGGCGGGAACCCTAGCCGCCGCCGCAACTCCACCTCCTCCCCTCCCCCTCGCCTCTCCAACGCCAGAGGGCGCTAACGGGAAGCCCGCGTGGCTCCCTAGGACGGCAGCGGCGGGGCTCTTCGCCCTAGAGCGGGACACAAGCTCTCTGTGCAGGAATACGCTCATCGGCCTCGATCTCCTCTTCCACGACTCCAACTACCTCCGGAGACCGGCGTGACAGATCCCGCCTCCTCGACTACCGATCCACCATTTCCACCACTAGATTCGCCTATCGCTCCTCTTCCTTGCCGAGATCCACCTCCCTACGCCGGATCTACGCCCTCGAGCATGGCTTTGCTGGTGCTGGCCGGCCAGGCATGCCCGCTGCCTGTGCGGCAAGGTGGTGGCTACGCGCCATCCTGGCGTCGTGGCCTGGGTCTGCCGGTTTTCCGACAGGTGTGAGGACGGGGAGGACAAATTTGGAGGGTGGATGCGCCTCTTCGTCGGGCTCCGACATATCCCCGGGTGCGACCGACGCCCGCGAGTCTTCCTAGGGAGGCTGTGGACACCCCTGCCCCATTCCGCCGCTCGATCCCGGTGACCGGCGCCCTCACCACCTTTGCGGTCATGTCCACGACCTGATGAGCTTCTCGGTGGTACATTGCTCTACTTGTGCGTGTGCAGGAGCGGGGTTTGGGCGTGGGCATGTCCGTGGCAGGGCTGTGTGCTCTTTGGTTTCACTTACTACACGTGCATGTGTGATACACGTAGTTTGCCCGCGAGCTTGCTAGCAGCGGGCTGCCTGTCCACGTGAACCCTCCCCTGTGCCTCTTGTCGGGGAGGGTAGAGCCGCCATTTCTGCTTAGTGATGGCGTCGCCCGTGGTGGTGGCGCCAGGGCGTCACCAGTAGGAGCACCTGTGAGGGTTCTGGGTGAAAGCTCGGTCCAGCTCTCGGCTGGGCCAGCGGCGATGATTTCCTTCTTGAAGGCGTCGTTGAAGAACCTCGTGCTGCCTCCTCTCTTCGGTCTCTAGGCCAATGCGGTTCTCCATGACACAAGACTCGGACGAAAGCTTTGCTAAGCTCCACGCTTGGCGGACGATGATGATGTTCTGGCGTCATTCACCTCCTCGGGGGCATCGTCGGAGAGCTCTTGTTCCATGGTGTTCTTGTTTTTCTCCTTGTTTGTTGTATTTTGTGGGTGTGCCTGCTTTCGCCCTTACACTAGGGCGTGTTATTGTTTTTCATACTCGTGAAAAAGCCACAAATTCGCCTCTATGCTGGGGTTGTTGTACTGGTTTTAGTTCAGTTTTTCAAAATTAACCAGATAAAAGGGGTTTGCCTCGTTCCCTAAAAAGTTGATGAATATCAATCTATTCAGGAGAGGATCCCCCCCCCCCAATGACCGCTAAAAAAGCTTTGGTGATAATTCGTCAACACAACCAGTCTAACTTGGTTATTAAGAAAATTATGATAGATATTGATATGTGCGGCTGACAAAGAATATGGATAAATGAAATCAAATAAATATGGGCAAAAATTGTCTCATGATTTATATTTTAGTGTGATGAGCAGAACCAATGTTCTAAAATGACTAAAAAGGTAAAGATGGTTCAATACACGTAAGAACAATATTTTAGGAATTCAAAAATGCTTGAAACATCATATAGACCATTACATATATCATATGAATTTGAGACTAAATAAACAACCATGTATGCTCTCTAACTCCATGATCATGTGTCTATCATACTTGGAAAAAGTCTACTAATCCTCCCCTTGTAGAAATGGAAGGAAAGTTGAAAGAACCAAGCAATACCTTTTTGCTCGATCACGCAAAAGACTTGTGCGTCTTTGTATTAAGAGAGGGAGTTTGTTACAACATTGGCACCTTATAAATAAGAATTGAAGCCTTGCACCCTAAATCCTTGCAGTGCTTAGCCTAAACATTTGATGTTGATTTGGAGTGTTCAAGGTAGGATCACCTTCCGAAGAAGAAGCACGTGGGTTGCCCACAAAGCGATAAACAGAAGGAGGATGGGCATGCACAAGGTGGGGCCGCCCCTTCCACTCTGAACTACCACTTTGCCTTTTGATCGCCGGTGCGATGGACACTGTGCTGCCTTGTGAGATCTGTCATATTGTTTTTCTTGGATAGGAGCCGCCAAATCGCTACCCGCTAAATCCGAATGTGCTTAGCCATTATTTAACCCATCAAAGGGGAATACTTAGAATACTTATTTCTTTACGATTAAAACTTACAGGCTACGAGAAAGAAAGTCTTAGTCAGATGCTATAACCATAGAGCATCTACGGAAGGGGCCAACACACTCCCAATAGCAAAGATCCACGTGAGAGTGGGCCTATGCTAGAACGCCCGTCGACGACGCGGCTGGGGCCATCACTCTCCTAGCAATGAAGAGTCTGCATAATAGTGGGCCTAAGCGACATTGGCAGAAAAGCTTCCGCCTTCCCCAACAACCGACGATGATCTCCAGCGAAGGTAGTGGGCGACGAGCTGCAGCGGTCCTCCAATAATGCTTTCAAGAAGGGAATTAACATCCGTAGATGCCAACAATGTTGGAAGAGCACACGAGTAGGACTTTCGTCCCCAGCCTGCTCCAAACGAGGAAGCTTCGGCGACGCCTCCAAGGAGGTAGATGACGCACACTGCGCCACCGCCACTGGCCCAAGATAATCGGGTAGGGTTTTCACCCGATTCTTGCCACTGGCGCAGGTCACTCGTGTCGCCCGAAGCAACGAAGACGAATCAACGAAGCCCCGACGCAGATACAAGGTTGCAACATCCACTACACCACCATCAGACAACAGGCGTGGGACCCGCCATTCCTAGCCGCCCCAGCCCCGAGCGGAGCTTGCTAGCAGCGGCACATCAATGTGAAATGTAGAGGTAGGGCCGCGATGCAGACCTAAGGATCCCAGGCCACACTATGCGCTAGCAAGGGCAGCGCGCGGGAGGAAGGATGCACTCGCCCTGGACCCGGCCACGCTAGATTTGGTAGTGGGGTTCCGGCTCCAGCCATTGAGACGCTGCTACCGGAGTTGGAGAGGGGTAGGTGCAAGGCGGAAGCGTGACGGGGATGGAGGGGGGTTGAACCGGTGGATAACGGTTGTCAACATCGCCGAAATCCACCAGTTGAGTTGATGCCACCGTCGACGCCCCAGATCTGGCCGTCGAGGCCCGGATCCGGCCGTCAGCGCCTTCGACCCACCGCACCTCGGTGAGAGCGATCACCCATGTCGCCCGTGCGGGAGGGCGACACAGAGACCTCACTCAGGAGTCTCTCCTCGCATCCCGGAAGGCATGGTGCAGGGCGTCGCGCCGTGGTGGTGTGACCCTAGGGCGGTGGTGGCCGGATCCTGCCTAGAGGACGCGGATCCAGCACATGGTTGCCATTGGCTACCTGCGAGCGTCGCAGGTGGGCACCGGGTTGCGCCCCACACCCAGCAGGGAGTCGGGAGCCCGAGCGAAGGCACCTGCCATGGCCTCGACGTCGCACCGTCTGGACACCAGCAGCACGAGCCCGTGCGCGTAGATCCGGGGTGGAGGGCACCAGATCCGGCCCTATGCTGACCGGATCTGGCTTCACAGGCTCGCCGATGACCACCCCCAGCACCCATTTATTCCACAGGTTGGAGGCTAGGGAAGAAGAAGAGGGGGGAGGTTTTGTGGGAGCCTCGCCTCCGCCGTCATAGGGAGCCGCGCGGGCTTCCCGACAACTCCCTCAGGTGGAGGCGAGGACTTAAGGAGGAGGGGAGGGGCGCGACGGCAGTGGCGCACGGTTCCGCCCGAGTCGCCCTGAGAGGAACGAAGCGGGGGACGTGTGGACCTCTCTATACCAAGCAATACCTTCAATTGTGCTTTTTTTACTGTGTTTTTCCTCTGTTTATTTATATACATACTCTCACAATCAAACCGCTTAGCTATATAGCATTGTCTCGAAAACAGTTATAAAACGTAAAAATGAGTTGGATCAATTGGATCGTCCTCGCCCTATAGAGAAGTGAGATAATAATAAGCCGCAGGTACACAAGTCCATGAAGTTTCTACATTTTCCAAATTAATATTTACCAAGCATGGATTTGTATGAGTTATTATCAAGTTGCGCTGAAACTGGGATCGAGTCAGTTACCATTTTTTACTCCCTTGCAAAAGAAAAAAAAGGTTAATTTTTCCAACTCAAAACACGAAAATGACATATAGGAACCGTTTAGTATAGATACTAGTAGGTTAGTAAAAAAAACGTTTCCTTGGGAAGCGGCAGAAATGGAGGAAAAGCACAGTCAAAATCAGCTGCATAAACAGTGAACTAGCAAGATTTCTTTAGGGCCGGGATAGCACTGATTCGCTGTCACACGTAGACCTTTGAGGCTTTGACGGTTTGACCACTAACAGTGACAGCACCCAGCTGTTCCGTGGCTGCCAAGCCTGCACACCTTCCTGGATCCACCCTTCATTGCCACCTGCATATTCACTCTCTTGCTCCTTACCTACAATATATAGCTCAGCATCAGGCTTCTCAGCATCAGAACTAACAAGGCAAGGGCGTGGCAACTAGCTGCAGCAGGAGCAGCAACAATGGTGTACGAGGCAGCTGTGGCCATTGCGGCGAGGGACCAAAGCCAGCTGCGCAGCCGAGAAGACAAGCGTGGCGAGAGAAGAAGACGGCAGCGACAGCTGCCGGAGGAGGAAGAGGAGAAGGTGGCGGTGCGGTGCGGCGTTCTCGGGATCCTCAGGAGGGTTCTTCCGCTCTCCAAGGCATCATCACCGACGTCAGAGAAGAAGAAGTGAATGGTTGCACTGTTGATGATGCATGGTTCCATCCCTTCATGGTTGTAACTTGTTAAAGTACTTACTCAATGTAGAGAAAATATTATGATGTTAATCTTGGTGTTGTGTGAGTAGTAGTGTGTTGTAACTAGCTCGTGGGGTTTGTAATCATCCAATAGTCTAAATTTATTGATGGAAAGTTTAGTGTAAAGCAGCTTTTATTTTTAACCTGGGTAAATAAAATGGTATAAGGGGAATTTTAGAGACAGGGTTGAAGAACCCCACTATAAATACCCCCTGCATGTACCTTTTTGTGGACATGAAATAAATATACAATAGAGTTAATTTCTTTTTTAGCTCAATAGAGTTAATTCCTCATTGTAATGGTTCGGTGATAATTCGTCAACACAACCAGTCTAAATTTGGTTATTAAGAAAATTGTGATAGATATTGATATATGTACAGCTGACAAAAAAAAAAATGTAGATGAATTAAATTAAATAAAAATGGGAAAATAGTCTCATGATTTATATTTAAGTGTGATGAGCACAACCAATGTTTTCTAATAGAATGACTAAAACGGTAAAGGTAGTTCAGTACACACGTAAGAATAATATTTGATGAAATTTAGAAAATGCTTTCACAAAAAAGAATGAAGTGATTGGAAAGCGCTAGTGTGTTCATGAATATCCAAATAACTTAACCATATAGATCATTACATATAGCATTTGAATTTGGAGAATAAATAAACAAGCATGTCGTGAAAACTAGCCCAACAACCCACACCACATCATATATATCATGTCGTACGAGAGGCTGGGCTATGCCATTGAGAATAGGTGTTTCACCCAATTTTCATTTAATGTGATATGTGACTGTTTACAACATCATGAAAGTTACCATTGAAACTGGCCTAAATTATGTCAACTTAGTAAAAAAAAAAAAAAAAACTTTAAGATTTAGTTTATTTTAATTAAATTAAAATGCGCAAATTCAATTTAAATCCAATAGAAAGACCACTTTCACACGAGAATCAGAACGAGCTGACCTCCTCGCGAAACCAAATCCCTTGCAAACGGAATAGTAGAATTCAGAAAGTCATTCGCTGAGCTTGTGAGCCAAGTAGAGTTCAAATTCCACCAGCTGTTTTTGGCGCTACGCGTCAGCTGTCAAGAAGCCACTAGGCACTAGCCCACTACACTACTCTTTCAAGCAGACGCTACTCTGCTCGTTTGCAACGTGTGCTTTTGACCACTGACTGAGTCACGCAGGATTCGTCAAACCCTGCAGCTGCAGGGCATCTCAGCTCCCAGTTCCTTGGCCGCCAAGCCCGCTCATCCATCTTCTGTCCTACCCTACAAATAGGCCAGCATACCAGAGTCACCAGAGCCAGGATCATCATCACCATCTGTTGTAAGCAAGCAAGAACACACCAGGAGGTAACTACTGCACACGGTTCTTCTTGCATAGTTGCATTGAGCGGCAGCTAGCTTAGCTATCTGCATCATCAATGGGGTACGAAGCGGCGGCGGCCGTCGCAGCAAGAGGCCACCAGCTGCTGCGTGGAGAAGAGAAGAGCAGCGCGAGAAGCCATGGTCGGCAAGTGAAGAAGGAGAAGAAGGCAGCCAAGAGGTGTGGCGTTCTCTGGATGATCAGGAGAGTCCTCCCGCTCTCCCAGAGCTAGCTCGATCAGGGTCTGGGAACAAATTGAGGAGGTGCAGTGCTATGGTTGTTTGTTGCACTTGCACCGTGATCTCTTTTCTGTACATAGGTGCTCGTTATGTGAATGTGTCAATGTGATACGATCGATCGATCGGAGAGGGTTTTACTTTCATTCCTTGTTGTTTCTCTCTCTGATGAACCAAATACTGTATATACGATGACATGCATGTTGTAGTTTATTACCCAAGGAGGCCAGAGTCTTTCTATCTACTTATGTACATTTAAAAAAAACACTTCCATTGAAATGAGTAATATCAGTGAAACAGCTAATCTGCATTTTTTTAAAAGACCCGGTATATTCTTGCATTCATTGAATAAGGAGGATTAAAATTCAGCTTACATGCGCGAGGAGTGCTTTCTCATATTGCAGACCGCGCTATAAGAAATAGAAATCAACACTAACTACTCACAGAAATATGAACTAAGCTCTTGGGGAATAACTCTTCCTTGTCTAGCTAACGACCAGTTAGAGTGTTCATCCCATATTCTAGATAGAACCTGTTAAATTAGGATCTACTAGGGAGGTGTCCAGTGAGTGTTGTAGATTGTAAATCGGGTACATCATGAACCTATTTAGACGATCTACTAGAGCGTAGAGAGGGAGCACCGCAGCAGTAGAGGAGAAGGTGGGGTGGAACATCATACCAGATCCGATACGAGCAGAAGAGCTGGATGCCACCATGGCAGGTTCGTCGATGGAGGTAGTCTGGCGAAGATGCAGTGGCGGCGGCGGTGGTTCTTCCCGTCAGCACAAGGCCCCCTCTTAGATCAGTGGTAGGGTTTGTAAGGTTCGGGAGTGACAGCTCAGGTGAACCTCGTGACAAGTGCCTGTCGGCTCTCCACCTATCTATCGTGGCGGTGGTGACAGGGGCCCACCCGTCATCTTTGGGCTGGACGCCCCCGATCAGGGCGCGGGAACCATGGTTGGGCCTAGTCGTTGGACTGGGCCTGTGGAGATCAACCTAACAATTCCCCCCTTGATCTCCTCGCACAACCATATCTTCTACATTTACCATTAGCTTGGCAGCAGGCAGGCCGGCAGCGCTCGGCGTCCATCACGTGGTCGACGGAGGCACCAAGCCCACCAACGCTAGGCAGTCTTAGGCAAAGCCGCTTAGCACCGGGCGCCTCTTTGACCGGGCCGTGCCGGGCACCGTGCCACGGGCGAGGCAGCGGCCCATGGCCCGGTCCGGCTATCGGGCCGTGCCGCCCGTGGCCCGCACACACCGGACCGGCCATGCACGGTACCGGGCCACCGTGCCGGGGGCCAAATGGACAACTATAACTTTAACTCTGGAACCAAGTCATTAGGATTGCCACAAGCATTACAATGCCAAAAAACTAGCCCAACAACCAACACCACATATAAAGATGGCCACGGATAAAATTTGCGCAGATACTAGCTCTAGATATTCAAACCCATGAGCAAAAACCTGCACCCGCACCCACGCCCACTAACTGCCACGAATAGAAAACTATGCTCGTGCCCGCTATTCGTGAATATTATATGCCCGCGTGCACACCCGTATACCCGCAAAAAATGAAGGGTTTTTTTTCCAAAATGACATATATAGGAACCGTTAGATAGGTCAGTAAAAAAATGTTTCCTTGGGAAGCTGCATAAACGGAGGAAAAGCACAGTCAAAACGCTGCATAAACAGTGAACACGCTAGATTTCTAGGGCCGGGATACAACTGATTCGCTGTCACACGTACCTTTGAGGCTTTGACGGTTTGACCAGCCACTAAGAGTGACAGCACCCGGCTGTTCCGTGGCTGCCAAGCCTGCACACGTTCCTGGATCCCTCCTTAAATCATTCATTGCCACCTACAATACAAATAGCTCAGCATCAGGCGTGTCTCAGCATCAGAACTAACAAGCCAACGGTGTGGAAACTAGCTGCAGCAGCAACAATGGTGTACGAGGCAGCTGTGGCCGTTGCGGCGAGGGACCAAAGCCAGCTGCGCAGCCGAGAAGACAAGCGTGGCGAAAGAAGAAGCCGGCAGCGACAGCCGCAAGAGGAGGAAGAGGAGAAGGTGGCGGTGCGGTGCGGCGTTCTCAGGGTCCTCAAGAGGCTTCTTAAGTTCTCCAAGGCATCATCACCGACGTTAGAGAAGAAGTGAATGGTTGCACTGTTGATGATGCATGGTTTTCCATGCATCCCTTCATGGTTGTAACTTGTTAAAGTACTTACTCAATGTAGAGTAAATATTATGATGTTAATCTTGGTGTTGTGTGAGTAGTGTGATGTAGCTGCTAGGTACTGGGGTTTGTAATCATCCAAATAGTTTCAATTTACCAATCGAAAGTTAAATGTGTAAATCAACTTTTTTTATTTCTAACCAGGGTAAAATGGTATAACCAGGGAAACTTGGTTATTAAGAAAATTGTGATTGATACTGATATGTACGGCTGACAAAGAATATAGATAAATTAAATTAAATAAAAATTGGGCAAAAATTGTCTCATGATTCCTTTTAAAATGTGATGAGCAGAACCAATGTTCTAATAAAATGACTAAAAACAAGTAAAGGTCGTTCAGTATACGTAACAATAATATTTGGCACGTTCTTGTTCTCTTCAAACTACATAACACGAAGCTACCTTAAGGCTTGTTCATTTGTGGCGGATTTTTTTTTTTTTTTGACAAGAATTTGTGGCGGATTGAAATAGCCCAGAAACAATCCAATGGACTCATTTATCCATTTGTTTGGTTCTTGACCAATGGTAAGATGTCGAGGAACTAATCAAATCCCTGGACCTTTTGGGATTTTTCCGGGATAAAATGGTGCGAGATTCAAAATGGTGACAGATCAATCCATCCTTCGGAACTTGCGTATGTGGTTAACCGAGTGTGCGTGCGTATTGTGAGCTGCCTATTTTATCCATTTGTTTGACCTTAAGATTCAAAAATCTAGAACAAGTATATAAATGGGCCAAAAAAGGACTGCAATCCATCTGAACTGTTGGTTAACCGAACGCCATGCATTCAAAACTAGAACAAATAATGGAACAAGGAACAAGGCCTAAGTTGTGTCTACTTAGTCAAAAACTAAAACTTTAAGATTTATTTATTTTAATTGAATTAAAATGGGCCAAATTCAATTAAAATCCAATAGAAAGACCACTTTCACACGAGAATCAGAACGAGTTGACCTCAGGAATATCTTCTCTCTCTCTCTCTCTTTTTTGTGACTAGCCAGGAATATCTCCTCGTGAAACCAAATTCCTTCCAAACGGAGGACCAGAATTCAGAAAGCCATTTCTCAAAAAAAAAAAAAAAAAATATTTAGAAGACAGCGTATCCTATGCTAACTCGATTCCTATGCTAACTATGCTAACTCCGATCTGGACCTCTTGATAAGCATCCGATGGATGGAGACGTAGGTGGGTTAATTTAGCACTTAAATCCTCCCACCATTAGCTTCTCTAATCAAATTTTCTGGAAAGCACCCTACCCAGCGTTAGCCCTCACGTCCCGTCATTAGCCCTGACTATAGTGTTTTAGGGGAGGTTAATGCATGACTTGCAGCGTTGTTTTTGGTGATGTTAATGACGGGACGTGAGGGCTAACGCTGGGTAGGGTGCTTTCCAGAAAATTTGATGAGAGAAGCTAATGGTGGGAGGATTTAAGTGCTAAATTAACCCACCTACGTCTCCATCCATCGGATGCTCATCAAGAGGTCCAGATCGGAGTTAGCATAGTTAGCATAGGAATCGAGTTAGCATAGGATACGCTGCCTATATAGAAAGCCTTTTACTGAACTTGTGAGCCGGGCATGTTTAGTTCCTGAAAAGGTAACCCAAAAAGTGCTACAGTACCCGTCACATCGAATCTCTTGTCGCATGCATGGGGCATTAAATGTAGGTAAATAAAAAAACAAATTGCACAGTTTCGCTGAAAAGTACGAGACGAATCTTTTGATCCTAGTTAGTCCACGATAAGACACTAATTATCAAATACAAACGAAAAGTGCTACAGTAGCCCAACCCAAAATATTTCACCAACTAAACACACCCCGTTCGAATTCCACCAGCTGTTCTCGGCGCTACGCTTCAGCTGCCAAGAAGCCACTATACTACTCTTTCAAGCTTCGTTTGAAACGTGTGCTTTTGACCACTGACTGAGTCACGCAGGATATATTCGTCAAACCCTGCAGCTGCAGGCAATCTCTCCCAGTTCCTTGGCCGCCAAGCCCGCACATCCATCTTCTCCTTCCTGGATCCCACCTGGTTTGCATCAGTTCTGCTGCTTCTGTCCTACACCCTACAAATAGGCCAGCATACCAGACTCACCAGAGCCAGGATCATCATCACCATCTGTTGTAGGCAAGCAAGCAACTGAGAGCACTCCAAGAGATAAACAACTGCACACGGTTCTTCGTGCATAGTTGCATTGAGCGGCAGCTAGCTTAGCTATCTGCATCATCATTCATCAATGGGGTATGAAGCGGCGGCGGCCGTCGCTGCAAGAGGCCAGCTGCTGCGTGGAGAAGAGAAGAGCAGCGCGAGAAGCCATGGCCAGCAAGTGAAGAAGGGGAAGAAGGCAGCCAAGAGGTGCGGCGTTCTCTGGATGATCAGGAGAGTCCTCCCGCTCTCTCAAAGCTAGCTCGATCAGGGTCTGGGAACAAATTGAGGAGGTGCCGTGCTATGGTTGTTTGTTGCACCGTGATCTCTGTAGATGCTCAGATCATCTTGTGAATGTGATACGATCGATCGGTCGGAGAGGGTTTTATTCCTTGTTTATTTTCTATGATGAAGCAAATACTGTATATACACGATGGCATGCATGTTGTATCGATCTAGTTGTGGTAGCGTTTAGTTGACTCTGATGCTCGATGAAATGTTCTGAAAATAGTTGTAATTTATTTATTACTCAAGGAGGCCAGTTTTGTATTGTATCTACTTATGTACATTTTTAAATACACGTCCACTCAAACATCTATCAGTGAAGCAGCTCTGCATCGTTTTATTTGTTGAGTAGCAGGCTAGCAGCATATATCCTTTTATACCTACAAGCTCATGCTCATCAGCAGGACTGACTGTGGTGGCTTACAGCTGAATAAGCAATTGGAGGCAAATCACAGGGCTGTTTAAATTAGTGAGGCAACAAATCAAGCAGTGCTATTCAGCTATATATATGTTATCCCAAGTTTAGGCGCCCTACCTTGTTGCATTCTCTGAAAGCAAATGTGTGCCTGTGCGTCGGGGATGTTAGGCGCCGACTGGTCGGCGCCAAAGACCGCGCCGACCACCCCCAGGTGGGCTGGCCCAGTAGGCCCGCATGGCCCATGGCCTGCTAGGAGCTCGTGACAACGCGATAACGACACCGGAGGCGGAGACGGAGGCCACGACAACGACGCGTTGAAGCCGGCGAGTTCCTGCGAAGTTAGGGTCGGCGAGATCCCTCACCCTCTATTCTTGCCCCCGGGCCGTAGAATCCGGTCGGCCAGCTTGGCCGCGGTCGTCGACACAGCGGTGGACGGCGGTTCGGCGGCGGTGAGCACGGCGGTGGGGCGTCGCCGAGCCAGGCCGGGCGGACTCATCCGTTGGGTATGGGTAGGCGGCGGGGGCATCGAAGTTCGCCCATGGCGGCGGGTCGGAGCTCGGAGGCGGCGGCGGCGGCGGCAATGGCAGCTAGGGTTCGTCGATGGGAAGAAGAATAGAGGGGTAGGGGAGAAGGCGGACGCCGCCGGCGCCCTAGAGCTCGCCGTAGGGCGCCGGGCGGCGGCGGGGGGGGGGGATGCGACAGCGCGTTTGGAGGAGGAAGACGAAGGGAGAGGGGGAGCCGCCGGGATGGGCCTTTAGGTGGGCCGGCCCATGCCCAGGTGGTCGGTGCCCCTGTGCGTTGGGTCCTCTCCATGCCAAAACTAAGCCAGGCAACTACTGAACACTACTGAAAGGTGCACATGCATAGTGAATCTGGACAGATTATAACACTTCTTCCATCCTGGAGTTGCACTTAATGCGCCCCTGCTTCTTAAAGCTCGATGAGCAACGTACTCAAGGCCTGGAAATAATCCGTCACCAGCTTTCTTGGATGGATGGATGGATTGGTGCCTGTAGTAAAGAACTTTATGCCGACAAATTAATCAGTTATATCCCTGTAATTCGGTTACATATTCCTTCAGAACTTCAGGTCAGAAAATAAGTTATCAGTGTACTAGTTCAGTTGTCAGTGCTATTCAGTTATATATTCTCCAGAACTTGAGGCCGGGAATTAAATCAGCTGTCATTGTTATTCAGTTACATATTCTTCAAAACGTTAGCATCATAGCTATGGCTACTGAAAGCAATGTGCCTTTATACTATTGGTCTCTCCTCCTCCATTTGTGTGTGGCAACGCACAAAGTGGAAAGCAGTATATTCCCTGCCCACGGAAGGAGGAAAGCGGAAAGGCCGGTAAGGGAGATGCATATATCGACAGTGGCTGCAGCATTTGTCGTTGCCTCTCTTTTCTTTAGCCAAATTATTGCCTTTTTCAGTGGGAGAAAAAGCATTACCCTGCGTGGCTCGATCTCCAGCAGAGCATGCACTGTTTGACCTTTCTTTGGAATCTCCTCATGTGGAACTTACATGATCTTGATTTGCAGAACAGGGGAAGTTGTTGTTGTTTGGATTTAAAGCTAGCTGGCTCACCATCTGATCGATCATCGATCCAACTACACTTTCTATGAAATATCACGAGGTGATTCTTCAAAAAAAATCACAAGGTGAAGTCAAGAGCCTGTTTCTCCTAGACTGATAAGAGTGCTCTCCAGACTGTCATATATACTAAGTGTACACAGTGATGATCGCTGGCCAGCATGGAGTCGTTTCATTGGTAGTCATTCATATGTCAGAAAAACTTAGATCTTGGCATATGCATCTTAGCGGGTGCAGCAGTGCACATTATTTTCAACATTGTCGATGGCATGTAAAATAATCATATTATTCTTACCGTTCCATTAACAAAAACAACCCGGTTGATTTGATGATCCATGATGATTATAATAGACAAATGTCGCTGTCACTCTTCTTGAACAGTCAAAAGTCTGGCCTTAATTTATACAAGTTGATTGAGTTTTAGTGCACGAAATGTCTTCTCCGTGATAACTGATAAGGATCATTATTCTCAACTAACAAAGCCAGAGAACTTTTTGCAAAGGATAAAGTATTGTATATGCACATCACATGCACGCCACTGATGAAGCTATATCCAAAACCTGCAGTGTGCGTGTGTCTCTTTTGAATTCTCTGATGCCCCCCTTAAGCAAGGATCAAATGCACTGTGGCATCACCACATGTCGTGTTGTTTCTGGATAACTACAACAATTAGTTCTCACACGATAATGATTTTTTTAGTCTCACGATATTAAGATAGGACATTTGTTTTTTTGCTATGGAATTTCGAGAAAATTTGCATATAATTCATAGATTTTGACGAACATACCTTGAATATTAGAACACAACTAACTAATAATTGAAAAGAGACATGTCAATTGGCCACTTTTTGGGGAAATAGAAGAGACTTCCCGCTTCGGCGTCACCGCACATAGCGTCAATTGGCCATCACTTGGGAAGATGTCATCTATACAAGGTGTCCTCTTGAGCATACCAGGAATCGTCCCATGGAACAGCCAATAGGCAGGTTCCATTCCCCGCAGCACCTTCTCATGGAGCACAAGGAATCGTCACCCATGAGCCAAGTAACCAATAGCCAAGGGTTATATGCCGCTGGTCATCGTCTCATCTATCACTATACCTATAGCATATCCAGCATTATCCTATGACCTAAAAATGTTTAACATACTCGGTATTGCCCCCTTTTTTTTTCTAGATTAGGTATTAGAGCATGTATGGTATCTTGGATAGTTGTATCTCGTTGCATGCACTTTTGATCCTAATCGAGACAAAGCCCCAAGTTTTTTCTTAACAAAGAGCAAAAGGAAAAATGAGAGGGTTCTATAGTGTGCTAGATATGATTGAATATGTACGCAGTTTTGTTACATCTAACTTGAGTTGTATTGTACTAGGAGTTTGGATAATGAGTTAGCCCGGATTCAAACTCAAGACCACTGGATCTGATGCCCTATTGAGTTGCATGCACCGACTAGTTAAATCCAGAAGTGTAAGCTAATGGAGAGAGATGGGTAATTCATTTAAACTTCAACCTAACTACATACTAACAGAGTGACGGTTACCAAACTTCGCAAGCATGGCCCCTGGCTTCTCTCTTCCACCATGCCTCTCCACCACTTGAGCGGGCTATCGGAGGTTCGACAACTGCAAGGATATATAGCGGTGCTAGGGCTATATCTCATTCCTCAAGCAATCATTTCTTCCTCCTTTCTCACAATTTTGATGTCATGGTGGCGGCACACTGGATGAGAGCCTGCTTGGTTTGTGGCCTCCCAGTTAGCTTCCATGCATGTGATCCTAGCCCTAGTTGACTGAAATCGGACGCATGACAGCACTGTCTGGGCCAAGCAACTTGTTAGCATCCTACCAGGGGAGTCCCAGGCGCAGCATCCCGCACCGAATTCGCCTGAGGTTGACATGGGCCGGCCCAGGTCGGAGCGGGACCGAATTCGCCTGAGGTTGACATGGGCCGGCCCAGGTCGGAGCGGGCCAAGAAGGTGAACCTGAAATACGTCGGCACGGAATGGTCCAGCTAAGCGCTTGCACGCGCGCTCTGAGGCTGAGTCCTCTGTAACTACTTATACGCTCGTTCTGGCTCCTGAGAGGGCATCGATTGTATTGAACCAAATATTTCCCGTTCTGAATTCAAACCGGAT
Source organism: Hyparrhenia diplandra (assembly GCA_015847255.1). Taxonomy (NCBI): domain Eukaryota; kingdom Viridiplantae; phylum Streptophyta; class Magnoliopsida; order Poales; family Poaceae; genus Hyparrhenia; species Hyparrhenia diplandra. The sequence continues at coordinate 140,630 of JADLZK010011174.1, read as the reverse complement.
ATCTGAACTATCTCTGCTTCTTCCTGTTCTACCTAAATTCTTCTCCAATTCCTCCCCAATCCCCTGCTCATCTCTTACAAGTGGTATCAGAGACCTACGATTCTCGGCTCCTTCCGTTCGATTCGGTCGCGTGTCCCATATTCCATCGATTGCTCGTACCTCACCGGATTTGGTTGGATTCATCCCTGAGCGAGCTCGCTTTTTGCAGTTTACCTTGGGATCCTGTAATTCCAATCTAGAGGTCGCAATTTGTGGGGATCGGCGATCTGGATCAGGGAGTAGAACCGGATCATGTTCACTTCACTCGGCATCAGAAGGCTCGCCGCGTGATGGACCCGACGCACAAGCTCTTCCTCGATTTGGATTGGACGACGTACCCTTTCCTGGTGGTGGTGGACCTCCTCACCAAATATGGGCATTTCATCCCGTTGCAGCACCCCACTCTGCCCACGGTGAAGCGTTCTTTGATACGAAATGTACGAGCACACGGGTTGCCAATGGATATCGTCTCTGATCGGGACCCTGTGTTTACTAGTAACCTGTGGACAGAGCTTTTCAAGCTAGCTGGGGTCACTCTTTGCAAGAGCACTTCATACCACCCGCAATCGGATGGGCGGGGCCGGGCACGCTTGAACCAAAGGCACGAAACTTATCTCCCTTGCTATGCTCACGCTCGCCCTACCCGTTGGAGTGATTGGCTCACATCTGCAGAATTCTGGTATAATACTTCTTCTCATTCAGCTATTGGTCGTTCCCCCTTTGAGGCTTTGTATGGCTATGCTCCAAGGCTGTTAGCTGTTAATCCATCTCTGGCTGTGCATTCGGACGTGATTACTTGGGCTTCTAATTGTCTGTGGATGGATGAGTTGCTGCAATAGCACCTTTACCGGGCTAAACACCGGATGAAGAAACAAGCCGACCAGCACAGATCAGAGAGGTCATTTGCAAAGGGATGATATGATGTATCTCAAATTGTAGCCGTATGATCGGACTTCATTGGCTCCCCGCTCACACCACAAACTAGCTTTCCGTTTCTTTGGGCTGTATCGCATGGTGGCTCGCATTGGGAAGGTGGCCTACAAGCTACAACAACTGTCTGCTCATTCCTTGATTCATCCTGTGTTCCATGTCGGCCAACTCAGGTGTCTTTGTGGGTGCTCGGATCGTAACACCAATAGTACCTACTGACTTTGCTCTCCACTTATCACCAGAACGTATATTGGAGTCCAGGATGGTAGCTCGAGGTCCCAATCAAGTGCAACAGGTACTGGTGAAATGGAAATTTTTGCCCCAATCCTTGGCATCCTGGGAAGACTTTGAAGCTGTACATCAAGAGTATCCTCGCTCACCGCTTTCAAGCAAATACCAAGGAGGGGGATGTTAGCATCCTACCAGGGGAGTCCCAGCCCAAAGATCCCGCACCGAAGTTCGCTATGTAACACCCGTGTTTCCGCATCATTTAAAAATTCACTAAAAATTTGAACTTTTGAATTACAACTAAAATTTGACTTATTTTCCGCTAAACTGAAACCTCATTTTTTTTGAAAACCCTGCATTTCAAACCTTCACCATATAGAAAACTAGGAATCTTGTTTGTCGCTTGAAATGCTTTATGGTGACCAAGGATGCAAGGTAAGCTCTAGATTTTTAATTGTGGAAGAACATCGCATGAGAAATAATTTACAAGTTTTCTCTCGGGAATCAAATAAAAAACTCGTGTGTACCAAAAAATATACATATGAATATTTTTATGAGCACAACAAATAATTATTCTCGATAATAAAAATCACGAGAATATAAGTGTGCTTGTATAAATATTTATAATGTCTACAATGCACATGAAATAATGGAACTCAGGGGAAGATATGTGTGCACAAGTATATATACATATTTATACAAATACAACTAAATAAATATTTTCATGAGTGAGAGTCATGAAGGTATATATGAGTGCTTGTATAAATGTGTACCAAATATATTTACACACATATGAGGAATAGAGAGAGGAAGAATAAAAGCGAAAAGGATAAATAGGAAAAGAGAAAGGGATTAACATTCGAAAAGAGCTCTCGGGCTCACTTCCCCTTTCCCTCCCTTCGGCCGCCCGGACCCTCTCCTCTTCTACTCTCCCTCTCACTCACGCTAGCAGGCCGGCCCAGAAGCCCACGAGACACCTCGCCCGTCCCCTCCTCCCACTCCAATCTTCCTCCCCGAGACGGTGACCACGCCCGGGGCATTGCCGCCTACCTCACCGTGTCGAGGAAACGGGGCGACGAAACGCTAGGAGCTCGTCACATCGTGTTGTTGCCCGGTCCACGCAGTACAAGAAGCAAACTTCAACGCGTACAAAGGTGTTTGACCGACCGTACTTGGCCTCGCCACCGGCATAGGCGGCACACACAGTATGCCCACGCGCTCTACGAGGACCGGCAACCTCCAGCTAGAGCCTGGCCGCACAGGGGCCTTAGTAAACGAGCACAGGGCCATCGCCAGCGGGGTGCCAGTGCGTCCAGCCATGGCGGCGAGCACCTTCTCATGGTTAAGCACGTGCCCGGCCAAGCGAGCACTAGTCCGAGGTCCACGGTCATAGAAGGAGCCGGAAAAGATCAGCGGCGCGAGGAAAAGATCTCACGGGAGCCGACGCCGTTATAAATACCCCTCGGTGAGCAATCGAACTCGCCCCTCACTCCGCGAGCTCCGCCACCATCAGGAACGCATGGTGCGCGCCTCGGTTCCACCTCCCCTCCTCCCCACGCCGTGCAATCGGCACTTCCCCCAACTCGAGCTCCGCCGTCGCCGGGGTTAGGTCAAGGAGTATCGGCCGACATGAACGTCGAATTTGGTGAGTCCAAAAGGCCGCCCCCTCCTCCCCTTCGATTCCTCTCTGTTTCCCCTCGCTCTGGTGCTACGCAGGACCACCCCGGAGCACCGCCGCCGTCGGAAGCCGCCGCCTCCGCCGCCGCCATGGAAGGAACGCCGCCCCATCGCCACCATCCACCTCGACCGGTTCGGGGCGATGAGAGGAGTCCGATGGACCCTCTGCGGCGAGGTTTGAGCATGGGCAACGCCCTTCCGGCGAAGCGCCGCCCGCAAGTCCCGACGGACGGGATCGGGCGACCGTTAAAGCCCGGCGTCGTCCAATGGGAAGGGGCCACGTCGCCCTGCCGTCTCCTCCCGTCACCCTCCAACGGGACGGCCCCGTTATACACGTGGCGCATAGGTGGCAGCCACTGTGGCGTCCACGTGGACCCACGTGGCATCCACGTGTATGGAGACTACTCGGTACACTATTTTAAATGCTAGGTCCACCCAAAGCTTGTACACGTAATATTATAAGTGGTGTCTCCCGTGTCGAAAAATTCCCAAAAAAATTTGTAAATTCATTATTTGATTTATAGAATTTTATCATGTAATTAGTTCCAATATTATTACATGATAAAATTATATTATAATATTACCCTAATGATTCAATTAGGGATTAATATTATAAAATCCATATCTCATGCAAATTAATTCCGTTTCGCGTGAAACGACTTCCATAATTTATCTAAAATCTAGCTCTATGCATCTAACCCATTGCCACCATAATGTTCTATGTTTGTTTTATGTGCTATAGTACAAGCTAGGGTTTATCGCCACGCCGTGTAGATTTCGACGATCGATTAGGAGCTTCCCGCTCGGGACAAAGCTAGGAGCGTTCGACGCCAAAGGCCGATCAAGAAGAACATCCTGCAAGTCCTTACCCCCCTAATCATGACCTTAATAATATGATGATGATGATGATATAATAATTAGATTAGTAAATAGAGGTATGAGCCCGATAACGTAGCTAGGAGTCAAACCGATGACGAACTATCCACGTTATCTACGCTCATACATTGTATTCAAGAGAAACCTAAGAATGCCTAGTGAACCCTAACCAACAAAAAGAGGTGAGTAGTGGTAGTCCGGTAGAGCCTAAATACCACGTCGAATCGCCGCGAGGGGTTCCCGCGGAGAGATACTCGCCTCCCCTAAGGACCGGTTCATAGACCTTCTACCTAGTATAATATTACGCATGTACCACACGCCGTTTATGGGGCGGCTTGATTCACACCCCGTTGGGTTGAGGTATAATTGGGATCCAAGGTGGCCGGAAAGCGTGCAAACGACCTATTGGGAGCAGATGTGGGGAGAGTGGCCCCATGTCCGGGTTGGCGTGGATGCTGAGTGGTCTTCCACGGAAGTGTTTGGGCGCGGTGGCGCAGTGCTAGAGGCACATATTGATGATTTGAGATTGAGAGTGGTGTCGACAAAGATAGGTTGGGTAATTAGGTATTACCAGAAAAGCCGTGGGTGATTTGGTATCACCATATTGTCTAGGGTGATGCGTCATCTTAGGGTGGCGTGTTGTCCTTCCAACCCCGAGAAGTCGTGGTGAAGATTATACCAATATACCTAGGTAGCACCCAAGCGGTACGGATCTCGTTAGGGCCTGTCTAAGCCAAGTCGCGGTGGTAAGGGCAAAGGTCTATCGTGTGGGGAAATTTGTACACCTCTCGCAGAGTTATTTAAATCTATTCAATAGCCACGCCCTTGGAATGGGCAAGTGCTAGGCCGAACATCTATGATTAGATATACACCTCATGATGACTAACCTTGTGGTGTCATGACAAATGTGATGACATGAGATAACCCGAACTAGCGAGAGCGGTTTTAGAGATTCTCGCTAGGGCCCAAACCCTTAATAATTACAACCCTTCGGTTGGGACTTGCCGAGTACGCTTGTACTCACCCCTCTATTTTACGATATCGGCACATGTGAAGGTAAGATCGACGACAAGGTAGAAGATCAGCGATCGTAGGAGTTCGTAAGATGTTTGCTTAGGAGAAGGACGTTGAAGCCCATATTTCATCCGTGCACAAGTCCGCCTGGGAGTAAGGGACGGTGTCATAGTTAATCCACCGCTTCTCGTTGGGCCGACTCGATATTGTAACCCGACTTGGTGACCCTTCGTCGCCATCAGAAGTCCATTTCCATCCTATATCTCGATAGCTCGGTTTACTATTAATTCTCGCTTACCATTAATCAAAGCACTAATAGACGTGTTTGTGGCGTGATCCCGGCGCAAACACGTGTGATTAACGACCCATTAAAAGTGGGGCGTGACAGTAGTGGGTATCGAGCCGAGCTTGTCCATAGGATGAATTTTGGGTTAGCAGAATTTAACTCCACATAAGGATGACTACTTTTAAACTTGTTGCTACGAGTACGCCTTACTATGATAGTTCATAAGTTATGAAATCGATGCTAACATCGAAACTCTAGTAGCGATGGACTAGTAAGGATGATCTCAAACGGACTTGCCCGAACAAAAGAAAAGTTTCCATAACTTCCTCGGGGGATGCTAAAGTGCCTAGGATATCTTGGCCCTCCTCGATATTAAAATCGATAGTTTCATGAAGACCAAGTATCGAAGTACTTAATGAACTTGTATATTCCCAAAGGCCCCCAACAGAAGGATGCAAGTGCTAACCAGCAACAAACCGGAAATGCCAAAGTCGCCCGAGTACCTAAGTGGGTGCCGATGTAATGTGCAAGTCTAGCATCGTAATAGGCATGGTCCCGCCACGAAATAAGTATGAGTAGTAAAATCCTCGTGCAAGCTTGTTGTGCAAGCAATGTCTTAGCATTAATTGCTAAGTGTTCGCTAGCCATCGCAGATGCCTAGGCTTCAAGGCCTTTAGTAGGTGTAAAGTCGCGCAATAACCATCATGGCAGTTGCTATGTGTGGTGCGACCATGTACCATCAATGAAACAGTCATGTGATGAGAACTATTGTCGCGCTTGTTTGTTTAGTTTAATGCCTTAATTCTTTTCAATCCTAAAGGAAATTTCTCCATTATTACTGCTCATAGTGATTAATGGAAGGAAAATTCCGATAGGATCAGTGAACGTACTGAAAATCCCCTTAAGCCACGAGTAATAAGACGAGTTTCCCTATAAACTTAGTTCGCCGTGACTAACTTTTCATACGATTCACACCAGGTAAGTTTGTGTTGCCTTTAGACACCCGTGTTACTAGGATACCCCAAAGTCTATTCCCGCTCAAAATGCTTGCTTTTCCCCCTAATCTTTAGTTAGACCCCTATCGTACCTTGTGCTTTTCCCTCCCAATCCCTTTCTAGTCAAGTAGAATAGGAACTAACCTGCAGGGACAAGACGACAACAACGGACTCCACGACTGTAGCCGTTGAACCACACCAGTGTTCTCCCCTACAGCCGTCACACGCCGTCGCCTCAGTGTTACTGTGACCGACGACCGTGCAACATTGCCGACATGCTATCACCTCAATGCCGAAAGCTGCCGATACTGCTGTTACTTTGACCCCAAACCACGACCGTCGAAGCAGATCAAGATGACGTGCAATAGTTCCAGTGACCCCAATGCCGGGATACAAGCCGAGAAGATTTGGACCGCAAGCTGAAAATGGACACGAAGACCACAAATGATTTAAGACAGTCATCAAGCCCATAAAAGATATTTATGCCCGGAAGCAACCAGATGCCCCAGAAGCATATTGCAATGCCGGAAAGTAGTATGTTGACAATAGAGAAGACACACAGTTCCACTATAGGGAATCCACCGGCCAAGACCACACAGTCACCACAACCACGCCACTGTCGCCAGGTCAATGTATACAGGAAACTAACTCCCAATCCTTCCACTATACACCACCACACCCCACCACAATACCACGGACCAAGCTTCTCCGGAAGCCATCACCTTCGACCCACTATAAGAAGAGCACCACCCTCGCTCTCACCATCATCCTACTCCAAACATTTCACTGCTAGCCACCATCTTCCACCCTCTACCATCACTCTCCTTGCCATCCACCCACCAAGAATCATTACCAACCACAGCCAGAATGGCCGGCAATTGGGTTAGCAGCCAGTGCATCAACACCCCTGGATTTCCCCAACTTCTCTACCGCACCGCCTGTAACCTTGGCATCCGTGAACCCCCGAGTATGAGGGTAGCGAGTATGAAGAGCGCGGCACCCATCGCTGCGAAGTCACCGTCTACATCGCCAAGAGTCGAGACTACCCCGCCATCACCGACGACTGGAGCGTGACCACTATTGGTTTTCGCTTTCCCGACACCTATCAAGCTGTCGCCCGCAAGGCACTCCATCGCCTTTGCCAGATCTACAGGGAGCCCATCGCCCGCACTCCCATGAGGCACCTACCACCCGAGGGAAAGAATCACCCCGCCTGGATTGCTCGCCTAGAGGACGTGCGAGGTCCACAAGGCAGCCCCGTCATCACGCACCTGCTATCCTATCTGCTCGCTCTTGACGAGCAGTACGACCGCCAAGACACCGCCATAAGGAGCCTGATTCGCCGAGCCGAACGATGCAGAGAGCTACGTTCAACGACTCCTCGCGGACCACGCCCATGCCAAAGAGCAAGTCGCCACGGCATCTCGCCGAGAGGCTACACTTGCCGAGACCCTGAAGGCCATCCAAGAGCGACACGTCCGAGAACTGAGGGACACCCACATCGCCCTCCAAGCAAGACGAAGAAGACGCGCCACGGCCAGGCCAGAACCTACCACCACCAACGGGATGTTCGTCAATCCCTTCATCAGAAGAAGGACGGACTCCACCAGGCCGCCATCCCCGACAGAAGACCGGCTACCAGAAGCACCCCTGCCACTCAGCCAAGCACCACCAAGAGAAGAAGCCCCTGTATGGACCGCAGAAGCGAAGCCACCATGACCGACACTTTGGAACTGTCACTCCCAAGGGAGGTGTAACCGTAGAGTAGCCTTGCCCTTTCACTCTACTGCTGTACCCCCCTTGAAATAATCAAAAATCCATGTGCGTGATCCACCATTCAAATGTGAGTGTCGATGAAGAAAATTTGACGAGTGTCTCGACGTAAAAAGCCACAGGGCAAGTAATAAGCAGAAAATTTTCTAAGTGGGGTAGTGCTACATGCAAAAGAAGAAAAGAAAATACCAACGGGCGAAGATAAGAAAGAGAAAGAATGAATTGGGCGAGAACAAGAAAAAAATAGAGAAAAATGGAAATGGGCTAAGATGAGAAAATAAAAGGGCAACAGAAAACCTAGGGTTCCAAACGAGAAATTGAATTCCAAGTACTCGATGATCAGATTCAAGAACGCAGACAATGAGATACACCGCAGATGACCGGAAAGGACAAGCAGGAAGACAGGCACTAGAAGACCGCGAAAGACCGAAGACACTAGAGGAATCAGTCCTCTAAGTGGGGTAGCCGCCAGAGAAGACCTGAAGACTACGAAGACAGAGGCAAGACCAAGAAGATGGGGTAAAAGCAGCAGCAATCACCAACAGCAGAAGGCATGCCCTCTATAGTGTCGTGTTGCCCCGAGACGGATAGCACGATAATTGTAGAGGTTCGACAAAGACAAAGACTCAGTAAGCAATGGAAAGTTTCCCCTCTCACCCTCTCTATCTCTATCCCTTTAGGCCTCAAGTTAGGACCTTCACTCAGAGACTAGGAATCTCGGGGACGAGATTCATCTAAGTGGGGTAGATTTGTAACACCCGTGTTTCCGCATCATTTAAAAATTCACTAAAAATTTGAACTTTTTGAATTACAACTAAAACTTGACTTATTTTCCGCTAAACTCAAACCCTCAAGCTTGAAAACCCTTATAGAAAACTAGGAATCTTGTTTGTCGCTTGAAATGCTTTATGGTGACTGACCAAGGATGCAAGGTAAGCTCTAGATTTTTAATTGTGGAAGAACATCGCATGAGAAATAATTTACAAGTTTTCTCTGGGAATCAAATACCGAAACTCGTGTGTACCAAAAATATACATATGAATATTTTTATGAGCACAACAAATAATTATTCTCGATAATAAAAATCACGAGAATATAAGTGTGCTTGTATAAATATTTATAATGTCTACAATGCACATGAAATAATGGAACTCGGGGAAGATATGTGTGCACAAGTATATATACATATTTATACAAATACAACTAAATAAATATTTTCATGAGTGAGAGTCATGAAGGTATATATGAGTGCTTGTATAAATGTGTACCAAATATATTTACACACATATGAGGAATAGAGAGAGGAAGAATAAAAGCGAAAGGATAAATAGGAAAAGAGAAAGGGATTAACATTCGAAAAAGAGCTCTCGGGCTCACTTCCCCTTTCCCTCCCTTCGGCCCGGCCTGACCCTCTCCTCTTCTACTCTCCCTCTCACTCACGCGAGCAGGCCGGCCCAGAAGCCACGCACACACCTCGGCCCGTCCCTCCTCCCACCGCGGCATGTGGGGCCCGGCGTCGGCTCCGTCTTCCTCCCCGGAGACGGTGACCACGCCACAAAGCCGCACCGCCGCCTACCTCACCGTGTCGATGAGCCGCACATCGGTCCGGTCCACGAGTGAAGCAAACTTCAACGCGTCGTTTGACCGACCGTCCCCGGCCTCGCCACCGGCGGGATCTCCGGGCACACACGGTATGCCCACGCGCTCTTCCGGCTAGAGCCCGGCCGCCACAGGCCTTAGTAAACGAAAACCGGGCCATCGCCAGGGGTGCCGGTGCGTCCAACCATGGCGGCGGCGGCATCACTGAAAGATGTGACCTGACGGCCAGCTCGTATCCGGAGTTAAGACGTGCCCGCCAAGCGGAGCACTAGTCCGAGGTCCACGGTCATAGAAGGAGCGGTCGGAAAAGATCGCCAGCCGCGAGGAAAAAGATCTCACCGGGGAGCCCCCGCCGCCTATAAATACCCCTGAGCAATCGAACTCGCCCTCACTCCGCGAGCTCCGCCACCATCGAGAACGCATGGTGCGCGCCTCGGTTCCACCTCCCCTCCCCCCACGCCGTGCAATCGGCACTTCCCCCAACTCGAGCCCTCCGTCGCCATAAGGAGTATCTCCGACTTCCGATCGCGTGAACGCCGAATTTGGTGAGTCCAAAAGGCCCTCCTCCCCTTTCGATTCCTCTCTGTTTCCCCTCGCTCCGGTGCTCGCGGGACCACCCGAGCACCGCCGCCGTCGGGCCGCCGCCTCCGCCGCCGCCATGGAAGGAACGCCGCCCCATCGCCACCATCCACCTCGGGTTCGGGCGATGAGAGGAGTCCGATGGACCCTCTCGCGGCGAGGTTTGAGCGAGGGGGCAACGCCCTTCCGGCCGGGGGTCCGGCGCCGCCGCGAAGTCCCGACGGACGGGATCGACGGGTGCCACCGTTACACGGGTGACGCCGTCCCGACGCCGCCCAATGGGAAGGGGCGCCGCCTGCCGCCGCCTCCTCCCCGTCACCCTCCAACGGGGCGGCCCCGTTATACACGTGGCGCATAGGTGGCAGCCACTGTGGCGTCCACGTGGACCCACGTGGCATCCACGTGTATGGAGACTACTCTGTGTACACTATTTTAAATGCTAGGTCCACCCAAAGCTTGTACACGTAATATTATAAGTGGTGTCTCCCCGTGTCGAAAAAATTCCCAAAAATTTGTAAATTCATTATTTGATTTATAGAATTTTATCATGTAATTAGTTCCAATATTATTACATGATAAAATTATATTATAATATTACCCTAATGATTCAATTAGGGATTAATATTATAAAATCCATATCTCATGCAAATTAATTCCGTTTCGCGTGAAACGACTTCCATAATTTATCTAAAATCTAGCTCTATGCATCTAACCCATTGCCACCATAATGTTCTATGTTTGTTTTATGTGCTATAGTACAAGCTAGGGTTTATCGCCAATCGCCGGTAGATTTCGACGATCGATTAGGAGCTTCCGTTCGGGACAAAGCTAGGAGCGTTCGACGCCCGATGCCGATCAAGAAGAACATCCTGTGCAAGTCCTTACCCCCTAATCATGACCTTAATAATATGATGATGATGATGATATAATAATTAGATTAGTAAATAGAGGTATGAGCCCGATAACGTAGCTAGGGGAGTCAAACCGATGACGTAACTATCCACGTTATCTACGCTCATACATTGTATTCAAGAGAAACCTAAGAATGCCTAGTGAACCCTAACCAACAAAAAGAGGTGAGTAGTGGTAGTCCGGTAGAGCCTAAATACCACGCCGGGAATCGCCATGAGGGGTTCTGCGGAGAGATACTCGCCTCCCCTAAGGACCGGTTCATAGACCTTCTACCTAGTATAATATTACGCATGACCCACACGCCGTTTATGGGGCGGCTTGATTCACACCCCGTTGGGTTGAGGTATAATTGGGATCCAAGGTGGCCTGAAAGGGCAAAACGACCTATTGGGAGCGGATGTGGGGAGAGTGGCCCCATGTCCGGTTGGCGTGGATGCCGAGTGGTCTTCCACGGAAGTGTTTGGGCGCGGTGGCGCAGTGCTAGAGGCACATATTGATGATTTGAGATTGAGAGTGGTGCCGATAAAGATAGGTTGGGTAATTAGGTATTACCCGTAAAGCCGTGGGTGATTTGGTATCACCATATTGTCTAGGGTGATGCGTCATCTTAGGGTGGCGTGTTGTCCTTCCAACCCCCGAGAAGTCATGGTGAAGATTATACCAATATACCTAGGGTAGCACCCAAGCGGGTACGGATCTCGTTAGGCCTGTCTAAGCCAAGTCGCGGTGGTAAGGGCGGTCTATCGTGGGGGGAAATTTGTACACCTCTCGCAGAAGTTATTTAAATCTATTCAAATAGCCACGCCCTTGGAATGGGCAAGTGCTAGGCCGAACATCTATGATTAGATATACACCTCATGATGACTAACTTTTGTGGTGTCATGACAGCCGTGATGACATGAGATAACCCGAACTAGCGAGGCGGTTTTAGAGACTCTGCTAGGGCCCAAACCCTTAATAATTACAACCCCTGGTTGGGACTTGCCGAGTACGCTTTGTACTCACCCCTCTATTTTTACGTATATCGGCACATGTGAAGGTAAGATCGACGACAAGGTAGAAGATCAGATCGTAGGAGTTCGTAAGATGTTTGCTTAGGAGAAGGACGTTGAAGCCCATATTTCATCCGTGCACAAGTCCGCCTGCGGAGTAAGGGACAGTGTCATAGTTAATCCACCGCTTCTCGGTTGGCCGACTCGATATTGTAACCCAACTTGGTGACCCTTCGTCGCCACTTTGTAAGTCCCTTTCCATCCTATATCTCGATAGCTCGGTTTACTATTAATTCTCGCTTACCATTAATCGTTACTAATAGACGTGTTTGTGGCGTGATCCCGGCGCAAACACGTGTGATTAACGACCCATTAAAAGTGGGGCGTGACACCCGAGGTCGACATGGGCCGGCCCGGTCGGAGCGGGCGAAGAAGGTGAACCTGAAGTACGCTGGCGCGGAATGGTCCAGCTAAGCGCTTGCACGCAAAGGCTGAGTCCTCTGTAACTACTTATACGCTCGTTCTGGCTCCTGAGAGGGCATCGATTGTATTGAACCAAATATTTCCCGTTAAATTCAAACCGGTTATCCGAACTATCTCGCTTCTTCTGTTCTACCTAAATTCTTCTCCAATTCCTCCCCAATCCCCTGCTCATCTCTTACAAGTGGTATCGAGACCTACGATTCTCGGCTCCTTCCGTTCGATTCGACGCGTGTCCCGTATTCCATCAATTGCTCATACCTCACCGGTTTTGGTTGGATTCATCCCCGAGCGAGCTCGCTTTTGCGATTTACCTTGGGATCCTGTAATTCCAATCTAGAGGTCGCAATTTGTGGGGGGATCGGCGATCTGGATCAGGGAGTAGAACCGGATCACGTTCAGTTCACTCGGCATCAGAAGGCTCGCCGCGTGATGGACCCGACACACAAAGCTCTTCCTTGATTTGGAATGGACGGCGTACCCTTTCCCCGGTGGTGGTGGACCTCCTCACCAAATATAGGCATTTCATCCCGTTGCGGCACCCCTACTACGCGCCCTCGGTGTGGCCCAAGCGTCCTTTGATACGATTAATGTACGAGCACACGGGTTGCCAATGGATATCGTCTCTGATCGGGACCCTGTGTTTTCTAGTAACCTGTGGACAGAGCTTTTCAAGCGAGCTAGGGTCACTCTTTGCAAGAGCACTTCATACCACCCGCAATCGGATGGGCAGACGGAACGCTTGAACCAGTGCCTGGAGACTTATCTCCCTTGCTATGCTCACGCTTGCCCTACCCGTTGGAGTGATTGGCTCACATCTGCAGAATTCTGGTATAATACTTCTTCTCATTCAGCTATTGGTCGTTCCCCCTTTGAGGCTTTGTATGGCTATGCTCCAAGGCTGTTAGCTGTTAATCCATCTCTGGCTGTGCATTCGGACGTGATTACTTGGGCTTCTAATCGTCAGTGGATGGATGAGTTGCTGCAACAGCACCTTTACCGGGCTAAACACCGGATGAAGAAACAAGCCGACCAGCACAGATCAGAGAGGTCATTTGTAGTGGATGATATGATGTATCTCAAATTGTAGCCGTATGATCAGACTTCATTGGCTCCCCACTCACACCACAAACTAGCTTTCCGTTTCTTTGGGCCGTATCGCATGGTGGCTCGCATTGGGAAGGTGGCCTACAAGCTACAACTGTCTGCTCATTCCTTGATTCATCCTGTGTTCCATGTCAGCCAACTCAAGTGTGCTGTGGGTGCTTAGCATCAGGTAACACCAATACTACCTACTGACTTTGCTCTCCACTTATCACCAGAACGTATATTGGAGTCCAGGATGGTAGCTCGAGGTCCCAATCAAGTGCAACAGGTACTGGTGAAATGGAAATTTTTGCCCCAATCCTTGGCATCCTGGGAAGACTTTGAAGCTGTACATCAAGAATATCCTCGCTCACCTGCTTGGGGTCAAGCAGTTGCCCAAGGAGGGGGGATGTTAGCATCCTACCAGGGGAGTCCCAGGCCCAGCATCCCGCACCGAGTTCGCCTGAGGTCGACATGGGCCGGCCCAGGTCAGAGCGGGCGAAGAAGGTGAACCTGAAGTACGCCGGCGCGGAATGGTCTAGCTAAGCGCTTGCACGCGCGCTCTGAGGCTGAGTCCCCTGTAACTACTTATATGCTTGTTCTGGCTCCTGAGAGGGCATCGATTGTATTGAACCAAATATTTCCCGTTCTGAATTCAAACCGGATATCTGAACTATCTCTGCTTCTTCCTGTTCTACCTAAATTCTTCTCCAGTTCCTCCCCAATCCCCTGCTCATCTCTTACAAGTGGTATCAGAGACCTACGATTCTCGGCTCCTTCCGTTCGATTCGGCCGCGTGTCCCGTATTCCATCAATTGCTCATACCTCACCGGATTTGGTTGGATTCATCCCCGAGCGAGCTCGCTTTTTGCAGTTTACCTTGGGATCCCGTAATTCCAATCTAGAGGTCGCAATTTGTGGGGGATCGGCGATCTGGATCAGGGAGTAGAACCGGATCACGTTCACTTCACTCGGCATCAGAAGGCTCGCGGCGTGATGGACCCGATGCACAAGCTCTTCATTGATTTGGAATGGACGACGTACCCTTTCCTGGTGGTGGTGGACCTCCTCACCAAATATGGGCATTTCATCCCGTTGCAGCACCCCTACTCTGCCCTCAGTGTGGCCCAAGCGTCCTTTGATACAGTGTACAGAGCACACGGGTTGCCAATGGATATCGTCTCTGATCGGGACCCTGTGTTTACTAGTAACCTGTGGACAGAGCTTTTCAAGCTAGCTGGGGTCACTCTTTGCAAGAGCACTTCATACCACCCGCAATCGGATGGGCAGACGGAACGCTTGAACTAGTGCCTGGAGACTTATCTCCGTTGCTATGCTCATGCTCGCCCTACCCGTTGGAGTGATTGGCTCACATCTGCAGAATTCTGGTATAATACTTCTCCTCATTCAGCTATTGGTCGTTCCCCCTTTGAGGCTTTGTATGGCTACGCTCCAAGGCTGTTAGCTGTTAATCCATCTCTGGCTGTGCATTCGGACGTGATTACTTGGGCTTCTAATCCTCAGTGGATGGATGAGTTGCTGCAGCAGCACCTTCATCGGGCTAAACACCGGATGAAGAAACAACCCGACCAGCACAGATTAGAGAGGTCATTTGCAGTGGACGATATGGTGTATCTCAAATTGCAGCCGTATGCTCAGACTTCATTGGCTCCCCGCTCACACCACAAACTGGCTTTCCGTTTCTTTGGGCCGTATCGCGTGGTGGCTCGCATTGGGAAGGTGGCCTACAAGCTACAACTGCCTGCTCATTCCTTGATTCATCCTGTGTCCCATGTCAGCCAACTCAAGCGTGCAGTGGGTGCTCAGCATCAGGTAACACCAATACTACCTACTGACTTTGCTCTCCACTTATCACCAGAACGTATATCGGAGTCCAGGATGGTAGCTTGAGATCCCAATCAAGTGCAACAGGTACTGGTGAAATGGAACGATTTGCCCCAATCCTTGGCAACCTGGGAAGACTTTGAAGCTGTACATCAAGAGTATCCTCGCTCACCTGCTTGGGGTCAAGCAGTTGCCCAAGGAGGGGGGATGTTAGCATCCTATCGAGGGAGTCCTGTGCCCAAAGATCCCGCACCGAAGTTCGCCCCGAGGTTGACATGGGCCGGCCCAGGTCGGAGCGGGCCAAGAAGGTGAACCTGAAGTACGCCGGCGCGGAATGGTCCAGCTAAGCGCTTGCACGCGCGCTCTGAGGCTGAGTCCTCTGTAACTACTTATACGCTCGTTCTAGCTCCTGAGAGGGCATCGATTGTATTCAATCAAATATTTCCCGTTCTGAATTCAAACCGGATATCTGAACTATCTCTGCTTCTTCCTGTTCTACCTAAATTCTTCTCCAATTCCTCCCCAATCCCCTGCTCATCTCTTACACAACTCCACCCAGAAGAGAACCAAACAGGCTCGACATGTCTTATATCTAGGCGGAAGCGGCTTGACATAGCAGGGGGCTGTCAAATTTGTGTATGTCAAGTTGTGGTGATGACATGTGGCATAGTCAACACGTCTAGATGGCCGGAAGCAATATTGATATGGTTCGAGGGTGATTGCATCTAGACGACGTGAGTTGTGTGCACTCCAGTACTGTGCAACACGCTCAACAAGCTAACGATTATGATGCCCACGAGCATTGTTTTTTTCCTTGGAGGTGTCGGTTGACACTTGGCAGGACTGTCGAAATTATTAGCTCCGACAATATGCATCAGCGTATCATGCGTAGGGAATTAGAAGGGTAGCACGTGGTATTCTACGTCTAGTTTGATATGGATCTTTTGTCTCGTATGCTCAAGTGTACAGGGGTACTGATGTAGCTTGCAGATCCAATCGGTGGTCCCTACACCTCCTCATATAGTTCGGGACGGGGGTTAGGGCTACAAGATCTGATCGATTTACATATTGCATGTATATTTCTTAGTTTGGTTACATGATGGAAAGTATAAGAAACTATATATCTGTTGTATCTCCGTAAGGTCAACACCCATATCTTCTTTGCAGGTTTCTTGTTGATCATGTTGGTCAATATATATACCCTAGTTCTGGTCAGCCTCATCCTTATCATATTTGGCTCGCTTGATCGATATTGAGTCGATATATGCGCTACATCGTATTTTGCCCTTTTGACCAATATTGGGTCGATATACGAGGCGGAAAAATCTCCCACAAGGCCTCACCCTCGTGTTGTAAGATCTTTCATGTGAAAATCTTATCCACCTAGACCGGTGACATCGTAACCAATTTGTTGTTTCTCTCCTTGGAGACATTATTGTTCCATCCCATGTTTCATCCCGATGTTCAATTATAGATTGTTGCTTATATGTTTTAAGAGGAGAAGCAATGTTCAAATTTTGTATAAGCTTATGTGGAAAGAAGAATTTTGACTATCTCTTAAGAGAATGCCCACCATCTGGTCAATTGCATCGCTTATCATTTGTGTTTATTAGTTATGTACTACCAGTTGATTTGGGTTCATAAACATGTCTCATGCTTCAAATATAATGTCTATCACCTTATTTTGTACTACCTCTATTCCATTATAATTCGCTTTGACTTTTTTTGGTACATCTATCTTGCTAAATATAATATATATCTAGATACATAGCAAAATGGATGAATAAAAAAAGTCAAAGCGACTTATTATATGGAATGGAGAGAATAGGAGGACGGTAGAGTTTTATCAAGTTTAACTATCTCTCAGCGTGGTGCAAGAGAATATGATCAATCTCGTATAGTAGTAATTAAGAAAATCAATATCAATAATATCCACACTGCCACCCAAAAAAGGAAGCATGGATGAAGAACAGAAGCAACATCTAGGCTGGGAAAAAGTGTGTGCAAACGTGTAAGGTTGCCTCTTTTTTGGGCTCTTAGGGGACAGTCCGAGAAAAGGGTGTTGAGATATTAGGCAATTTCAGTTAATTCCATAAGATAAATCATGATAAATAGATCTACTAGATAAAGCATGTCAAGCATACTAGCATAGCATAAAAGCATATCACGAGATCATAGCATGATTCAATAGCGAGATAACATAGCATGATCGAGCAATAGGTGTAAACACAACTTGCACACCGGATAGATCGGATAGATCAAACATGACTAACATGAAGATCGGATCTCGAGAATACCCGGGCCGACGTTGAGGACAACGTAATGGAGAGGTTCCCCCGAAAGCGGCGCCGAGGTCCTCCAGTCGCCGTCGCCTCCGATCGGCGGCCGCCGGCGAAGAAGTCGAAGAAGCCGGGTCGATGAAGACGGCGCCGGGACGATCCTCTGCGTGTCCTTCCCCTTAAGACGAGCCGTGATGAAGATCGGGAGCGGTCGCGCGAAGAGCGCTTCCCAAAAACCTTATTCGCCTTCTCCCATTTGTAGGATCGCAAAGACGACGGTTCAGGAGACCTGCTCGCCTCGGGCCGCTAGTGCACGCAAGCAATCGGGCTGGAGTAGCTATGGCGGCGCAACAACAAGAAGAAGGCGAAAACTCTATCTCAATTCTCTAGAGTTGAGAGGTTGTCTATTCAAGGGACACCTCTCTAAACCAAGATGAGATATCGATCTCCCCGATCTTTGGCGTGGCGGTAGGGTCGCTTATATATCCCGAACATCGTGTCGCGATCACGCGATCGGTTTAGGACTCTCTACTCGAGTCGGTTCGGGACTCTCGCAACTTGAAGGCCAAGATTACCAAAAATAGAATGGGCCTTTGAGATCTCTCTAGGAATTTCCGAATTTGTTATTTGGGCCAAGCCCATCTAAATTCCAACAATCCCCACCGGATCTCAAATACCCATTTAGAGTTTTGCCAATTCTCGCCGCTTTGTTTAATATACCAAAGATATTTCGGCGCAGAGAAAGTTGAACTTCTGCCTAGGTCCTTAAGCTACACTTATTCACAACTTGAACAATGGACTACGCCTTGAATTACAAGTTTTGTATGAACAAGCTTTACTTAAAGCCACACTAGTACCTGGCTGCCAGTAGCCTTACCCCGTGGGTGGAGCATATACGTTATACTCCCCGGTCTCTTCATGAGCTTACTAGAGACCACCCAAGTCTCATAGATCTGCGACGTTTAACATCAAACTCATATAGGTATGTTCTTTCAAGAATGCTCTGTAGGATCGCATCTTCGCTTGTTAAAGCCAATAGAACATATTAAGGCATTAGCCAACCTGCCATAAAGTGCCTCAACGTATTTGAGAGTTATTACATCTTCACTTAGAGAGGGTTATAAATATACTCTCCTCGGTTTACCAATAGCTTGTTCTTCCCGGATCCTTAGTCACGGGATCTCCGATCAAAAAGGTTGGGTTACTACTATCAGAAACTCATATGGGTCTCATACCCATCTCCTCGATGCAATTTCTATCACATTTCGTGATAGCCCTTTTGTAAAGGGATCTGCCGGGGTTTTTATCTGCGTGCGTATATAAGATACGATTATTACTCGGAGTTTCTCAACTTCCTCGACGGTCTTCAAACGTCTTTTAACGTGTCTTGTTGACTTCGTATTATCCTTAGCACTATTCACTTTAGTGATCACTGTTTGATTATCACAGTTCATAAGGATAGCCGGTACTGGTTTCTCTACCACCGGCAAGTCAGACAAGAGCTCACGCAGCCACTCTGCCTCTGCAGATGCTGTATCCAAAGCAGTAAGTTCTGCTTCCATGGTTGATTTAGTCAAAATAGTCTGTTTACAAGACCTCCATGACACTGCGCTACCTCCAAGAGTAAATACATACCCACTAGTAGCGTAGATTTGATTAATATCAGATATCCAGTTCGCATCACTATATCCCTCTAGCACAGCTGGGTGCCCGGAATAGTGTATGCCATAACTCATTGTACCTTTAAGATAGCACAAGACCCTCTCTAGTACATGCCAATGATCATCACCCGGGTTGGACATGTACCTACTCAACTTGTTCACAAAGAAAAGAGATATCCGGTCTAGTTGCATTTGCTAGATACATGAGTGAACCAACAATCTGAGAGTACTTCAACCGATCTTTAGTACTCTTCTTATTTTTCCGCAATGTCAATGTCACACTAGGATCATAAGGTGTTGGAGAAGGCTTTCTATCCATAAAGTCAAAACGGCTCAAAAGCTTCTCAACATAGTGAGATTGCAACAATATAATCCCACTATCTTCCTTAATTAGCTTGATGTTTAGAATTACATCAGCCTCTCCTAGATCTTTCATGTCAAAACTCTTAGACAAGAAAGACTTGACTTCATTGATCACATCAATGTTGGAACCAAAAATTAAGATATCATCAACATATATAAGCATAATATAACAGATTCGCCCCCACCATGTCGATAATACACACACCTATCAGCTTCATTGACAACATAACCGGCACTAGTTAACGTAGTGTCAAACTTCTCATGCCATTGTTTAGGTGCTTGTTTCAAGCCATACAAAGATTTCAATAGCTTGCTCACCTTTTGCTCTTCACCTTTTACTACAAATCCATCAGGCTGATCCATGTAAATCTCCTCATCCAACTCTCCATACAGAAAAGCTGTCTTTACATCCATTTGATGAATGATAAGACCATATGAGGCAGCCAAGGATAGTAGTGTTCGAATAGTGGTCATTCTAGCAACAGGTGAGTAAGTATCAAAGAAATCCTCACCCTCCTTTTGAGTATAACCCTTTGCCACAAGCCGAGCCTTGTACTTATCAATAGTACCATCAGGTCTAAGCTTCTTCTTGAACACCCACTTACATCCAATTGATTTACAACCGAATGGTAGATCAGATAGCTCCCAAGTTCCATTAGAAAGAATCGAGTCCATCTCACTACGACAGGCTTCTTTCCAATCATCTACATCTGGAGATGCATATGCCTCTGATATAGAGGTGGGAGTATCATCCATAAGGTACACAATGAAATCATCACCAAAAGATTTTACAATCCTTTGTCTCTTGTTCCTCACAGGAACTTCATTGTCATCCTTCTCAAGTGGTTGTTCAAATGACTCAACAGGGTATTCGATAGGTATAGTATCATCAGGAGCATATCCAAGAAAGATACAATCTACCGTCTTTGGTCCAAGCTTACGCTTCTTTTTAATTGGAATATTGACTTTCGCCAAGCATCCCCACGTGCGCAAGTATGAAAGTGATGGTTTCCTACCAACCCACATCTCATATGGCGTTGTCTCTTTATTTCTGTTTGGAACTCTATTCAGGACATGACTCGCAGTCAATATAGCTTCCCCCCACCATGCCTTAGATAAACCAGCAGTGTCTAACATGGCGTTAACCAAGTCAGTCAGCGTGCGGTTTTTCCTCTCGGCAATTCCGTTGGATTCGGGCGAATAGGGAGGCGTCCTCTCGTGAATAATATCATGTTCCGCACAAAACTCATCAAATATTATAGGAAAATATTCACCACCACGATCTGACCTTAGACGTTTAATCTTTCTCTCTAGTTGATTTTCAGCAAGTAAATATAGCAATATCTAGAAGCATCATCAATCAATGTCATGAAATATCTCTTTCCACTTTTAGTCAACACACCATTCATCTCGTATAGATCGAATGTATGAGCTCTAGAGGTGCCAAGTGTCTCTCCTCTCGCCGCCTTGTGAGGCTTTTGAGGTTGCTTAGATTGCACACAACTATGGCACTTAGAACCTTTGGCAATAGTGAAATCTGAATTAACTTCAAGCTAGATAAATGTGACATCAAACCAAAGTTCACATGACATAAACGAGAATGCCAAACACTTGAACTATCATTTATTGTGCCACAAATATGATTCACCGACTTATTATGTTCTTCTAAAGATAGTGTTGTCTCCCCGAAATCTTCTCTTTTCTCTAGAGATATTTCCCTCGAGGCGATCCAATAGTAACCCGTAACATCTTAGCCTCTAGCCGAGCATGGCCTTAATTAAGCCACCTCTTTATATGTGCACTAGAAAACTTTTCTAGTCTCAGCACGTCAGTGAAAACAGCCATAGTTAAATCAAGAAAAAGCCTATGATAAGGTTTTTGGATTGTTGAGATATTAGGCAATTTCCAGATTAATTCCATAAGATAAATCATGATAAATAGATCTACTAGATAAAGCATGTCAAGCATACTAGCATAGCATAAAAGCATATCACAGATCATAGCATGATTCAATAGCAGATAACATAGCATGATCAGAGCAATAGGTGTAAACACAACTTGCACACCAGATAGATCGGATAGATCAAACATGACTAACATGAAGATCGGATCTCGAGAATACCTGGCTGACGTTGAGGACAACGTAATGGAGAGGTTCCCGAAAGCGACGCCGAGGTCCTCCAGGTCGCTGTCGCTGTCGTCGATCGGCGGCTGCTGAAGAAGTCGAAGAAGCTGTCGATGAAGACGGCGCTGGGACGATCCTCTGCGTGTCCTTCCCGGAAGACGAGCCGTGATGAAGATCGGGAGCAAATGATCGCGCGGCGCTTCCCAAAACCTTATTCGCCTTCTCCCGCTGCAGGATCGCAAAGACGACGGTTCCGGAGACCTGCTCGCCCGGTCGCTAGTGCACGCAAGCAATCGGGCTGGAGTAGCTACGGCGGCGCAACAACAAGAAGAGGCGAAAACTCTATCTCAATTCTCTGGAGTTGAGAGGTTGTCTATTCAAGGGACACCTCTCTAAACCAAGATGAGATATCAGATCTCTGATCTTTGGCGTGGCCGGTAGGCTGCTTATATATCCCGAACATCGTGTCGCGATCACGATCAGTTTAGGACTCTTTACTCAGAGTCAGTTCAGGACTCTGCAACTTGAAGGCCAAGATTACCAAAAATAGAATGGGCCTTTGAGATCTCTCTAGGAATTTCCGAATTTGTTATTTGGGCCAAGCCCATCTAAATTCCAACAAAGGGTTGCTCCATCATGCGATCAAATAAGTAGGTGAATGAATCTAGTTAATCTCTCCATGATTATTAATTTTATTTCATCATGCAGGGAATCTCCTTCCTCCTCAATCATGTGCAAGCTCCATGAACCTTAAATCATGCTAGGTAGTACGAAACCTAGGTATTTGGTCGATCGAGAAACATATTGTACATAGAAACTGAGAGGCATGTAGTAAGTTAAAGTGTGAATTAACTGTTAATACAAATAATTGATAGAACTCTGTTCAAGTTTGAGTATTTTGTTAGAGCTTTGGACTTCCATGATAGATAGTATGCCTCCATGGCAGCATGACTCTTTACAGCTCAAATTCTATTATACCTTAGCTGATCTCTAAATCATAGTTCTAGAATTTGTGATTGCAAGATGTGTTTGTAGGATTTCTTAGCTTTAAGCAAACCAGTTTCGGATTTTCTTACAGGAGAAATCAGCTTTCCTTAATATGCACTTTAAAAACCTTTGCTAACATGTGTGCTGATTGCTAGTGTACTATGTTTTTCTAATTCTTGCATGCTAGTCTTTTCTGAATCTTTTCTGCGTAATCAGCGTGTGTGTGCAAATAGATCTCCATATCCTCTCAAGCTTCTCTCTATTCATACCTAACCCAAGTATTGAAATGCTCATCATGAGTATGCATCTACCAAGTGGCAATAGTAAAATCAAAGTTCCTTTACTTTCAGGCACTTGAAAGCATATGCCCCTCTATTAAACTTTTACAGCTCAAAGTTACTGTCTTTCTAGTACGCATGAGACCCGGATCTTCTTTTCTACCTCTCACTAGCTAGATAGTTAGATGCGATCATGTGTGCATAATGTCAGCATATATGCACTTGATTAGTTTACTTGTATGCACTTGATTAGTCTACTAGAAAGTGTGATTAGTGCATCCTTAGCTAATTTGGGCCCACTGATAACATTTGCTAATGAAAGCAAGCAAGTTGGCTGCTTCTTTTAAGGGAAATGAGGTCGCTCCTTATAAACACTTGTACATGGATGGCCTCATGCGTGGGCAAGTGGTGCGCTCTTTGGAGACGAATTCTAGAGGCACACATACATAGATGGGGAGCTGCCTTGAGCTTCTTGCTTGATTGGCGTGTAGCTGCCTGACCTTACCAGCTGCTCATCCTTGAAGGTACTACTGATCACTTCTCCGCTAGTTCTCAACCTGTTCATTCAGTTTACTATATTTTCTGAATCTTATTAGTTACAAGTATAGTGAATGGGACTCGAATGCTTTTTTTCTCATACACCACAGGAAACTGACTAAATATATAGGTGGGTTTTATGACATACAGAGGATTAATTCAGAGAACTACAGAATTCGTCAGATTAGTTGTTACATAAAGCAAATGAGTTTTGATCTGTCCACAAGGCCACCACTAAAAGGTCGGGATTGCCCTTAAAAAAATTCTTTGATTTGGGATTAGCATTCTGTGCCTACTGTCTACAATCAGTGTTGCATTTTTTAGATAATGACAATCAATGTTACATGTTACTAACAAGACATGTATTGTTACTTGTTAAAATGTTTTTGATCCACAAAGGTAAGAGTGGAGTGCTCATGGTGAATGATCGAACGTAATCCTTTTTTTCAGGAGCATATCTTACTTCAGTCAGGGTATATATTGTTATATGAATATATCGTTTCCTCACAAAAATAACATAAGAACATATCACCTTAGTTGATTGGTCATCACAGTTCCGCAAATCCTTTCTTCATTGGTCATGACAGACCGTAAGCACAACAATTTCCTCTTTATGTCACATACATAAATAAGGGGATCTTTTTTATTCTGCACTTCTTTGATCATCATATATCTAGTCCCACCTCCAATAAATGACAGTATAACCTTCTGTATTATTGTGAGCTAGAGCAGGATTAAATTGAGCAATCTGCCCTAGCTGAACAATAGGTAAACATGCACTACTATGCTAGCTATATAGGTTCACCAAGTTTTCTTTCGGTTGGAAGTCCATCTTCTCATAAGTTACCTTTATGTCAACAGTTCCAGATTCCTATCATAATTTTTTTTGTCTCAATTAAAAATGCCTTGATTAGGTTGATCAGGTGACGCATGAGATGGAGCTTTACCCTGGATATCTCAAGACCATTTCAACATCCACAAACTCAGGTGACCATTTCCGGCCTATTTCCTAAATAACCCCTGCTCCAGTGAACTAACTATGATATCTGTTACACAAACTGAGAGGGGAGAAAAAAAAAGCAGAGATGATCTAATACTCCTAACCATATAATATAATGCCACGTATAATTCACTAAATTGTGGAATCTAAGATGGTGTCACTAGCTAGTTCTTTAGAAGACAAGTGGACTAGTGCACCACTCCAAAAGGCTGGGGCTATGCTCTGCCTTTGGAATCCCCATCTAGTGGTGCAGCATGAGCGTTGCGTAAACATGCATTAGACAGATTTTTTTTTTTTTTTTTTTTTTTTTGGTGTGCTCATGTAGATTCACCTTACTTGGATAGACATTTTGTTTCGACAAATGAGGTTCCCCTCATGGTAAAGACAAATTGCATATAAGAATCAAAAGCCACACAATTGTGTGGCAAGCTTGCTTCCAAGAGAAACTCCACTCTCTGCACAGTGTGTGTGGGTTGGGGGCTTCCTTTAAAAATTAGAACAAGAAGAAGAAAAAAAGGAAGTGGCACAAATATGTCATTATATGTCGTACACCTATCAAAATAATGGTGAAAAATTCATAATGTAGTTTAAACGAACATAAGTTATGGTTTCTCCTATCACCCTCATAAAATCTCATATATATTTAATATTGTTGAGGGGTAGAATGGACCAAATGAAATAGTCGGTGAGGTCAATCAAACCAAAATCTTTATTCCGTGTTATTCAAACTTAAGTAAAGTTTTTTTTCTTATTTTAAAGAAAATGAAAGTTTGCACACATGTCAGTGTCATGAATATGTAAATGAACAAGATACCCTCGAATCGCAAATGGCATCTACAACTTAAAATCTAAGGAGATGATGCGGTCCAACGGACGAGGTTTGGATCATCGAATGATTCCCGAACTCGACTGGAGTCGTATTTGACCACAATAATATATACTACTTTCATTCCAAATTGTAATATCCATTCTAATTTTTTAATATATAACCTTTTACCTAGATATAATGTATATCTAGATACATAGTATAAGTTACATATAAAAATCAGAATGACTTACGATTTAGAATGATAATATATCGTTGGTCACGAAAGGGGTCCTAATTCCTGCATTTGTTGTGTGGGCCCCACCCAACTAGTGAGGTTCCATTCAAAGGGGCTTCAATTTCATTCCCTGTTGGCCTCTCAAATTCTCGATGCAATGCAAGTGAGGAATCCCTAAAATAAAGGTGATATGCTTGCGTTGCATTGCAAAGTTGTGACCGATGCATCATCACCAACTAACCCAATATGACCAATGGGGTCTTTCTTGTTTTCCTTCTCTCCACCATGAGTATTAGGTTCGACATCTTTTTTGGGGAAAAGACAGTACATGAACACGGTACACCACATGATTTGTCCCCACCGAGAGAAAGTTTCCGGTGTTCTCGGATTGGATTCTTTTCATATAGTACTAGTTTGTTTTGTTCTACCGTTTAGCACACGTTTCATAGATTGGATTCTTTTCATATAGTACTAGTTTGAGGTTTTGTTCTAAAGCAACAAGAGGAAGAAAGAAGCATTTACCAAGGTTGAACTTGTGACAATAAGAGACCTCAATGCAATAGTTTCATAAAGGGAGGAAGAGAATAGTTTGACACGAGACATAGCATCATGTATCACAAAATTATTTATTGTCGGGAGAATTCTCATAACACAGGGCTTACAAAAACCACCAAGACAAGTCGCGTAAGCAACTTAGAACAAAGCAAAGCAACAAGAGGAAGAAAGAAGCAACAATGACCCTCAACACCAAAAACCCTACCGGGTTGAACTTGTGACAATAAGAGACCTCAATGCAATAGTTGTCTATAGAGGGAGTGGCACCCAGAGAATAGTTTGAGGTTCGAGACATAGCATCATGTATCACAAAATTATTTATTGTCAGGGCACATGACCACCTTTTGGATCAGCTGAATTTGGGGGTGTCGTGAAGCTTCGGTTTCAATTTAATTTCTATCTAGCCATATATTGCATCGGGTTGAAAATCTTCTCTCCTACTCACTGTCCGCGACGACGTCGTCGTCGGGAGTAGCATTTTGAACGTCTGAATTCACACGGTTTGACATGCATCTGCTTACCCCCTTTGTCCACGTTCATTGAATGACATATGAACTTGCTGAGAAGCTACAACGACACACTTAATGGGACAGAGGGAGTACACCTAAATTTTGTGTTTTTCCCTTTTTCCCTCCTAGACAGGATGCACGGAAAGAAATAAAACTGAATTTAGGGTAAAACAAATCTCTCACACGTATGTAAGAGGGTGAAAATTTGTGCAATTGTGAAAGGAGAGGGTGGGTGGTGATGCACTTGAGTGGCAAACTTGTTTCCAAACAAAACCTCTAGCGGTGCAAATGGTACAAATATTTTCCATCCGTGTCCAAGTTTGAATCCGTTTAGGAGTTTAGATCCGTTTGTATTTGAGTCTAGACATTTAGTCCGACGACACGGTATATCCCCATCTGAATACTCAAAATTGAATAGCATCCACTGCACGTATTTGAATACTTAAATCGAATATGATATAATGTCAATATCCATTAGTGTATTACTCGACACCGTTTGCATCCGTCTCCACTCTTTGAACCAGCAATTGGGCTACACTGTGAAAAGTAACAACGGTGGAGGATACACAATGTCACTGTCGTGTGAATCAGTAACTTTGGGGAAACGAACAAGATGCCGGCCGCCAAATGAACAGATCAACACTTCCTCCTATAGCATAGAAAAATATCAAAAATTCATGGACAAATAGAATCCCATGGGAATGCCAAGATCGCCAAACAGTTTTCCTCAGTAACTGGACCCAAACCTCATTTGGCCATGCATGCATGCACAGCATAACAGTGGAGCATGCAGGACCGCTAGACGATTATTGGTTGCAAAAAGGGATGATCATGATTCCTGATTCTCGCAGTCCACGCGCGCCCACCACAGCTAGCTACTCTGAGATTCCCAAGGGCTCCCCTGGTGGCCGCTCGATCGCTCAAGTCAAGTGTTGCTGCTGATTCCTCTCCAATATACGCGTATAATGCAAAGGGGGAGATAAAAAGGCGTAAACAAGTGCTCACGCACCACTCGATAGTAGATAGATTGTAAAAAGGTGTGTGACCTATGCATCATCGGCAACTAACTCATGAAGATCACCCACGAAACCTCCCCTTTGTCTCTCCTCCACGATATAGGATGATGATATTTAGGTTAGGTTCCGTTCTCTATCTTTTCGCTTTTCGGCGAAAAGACATGGATGCGCCCCATAGTTAGACGGCATGTGTATGTCATCCCCATTTCTCTTGTTGGAGAAAAAAATCAGGGAATATTATTGGAAATGGTTTAGGTGTATGCACCGTGCAGCATGGGTACGGTATACCATGGCCGTTGATCTGTGGCACGAGAAACAGGAGCTAGTCCATTCTCACCGTCCTAATGTCGTGTGCGGTGGCGAGAATCGTCTGTTTTGTGGCGCATTTTTAAGTAGTCCATTCCTCTGCAATGTTGTTGCAAATGGTTGGACGCCGCACACTAACAAAATGGTGGAATAACTCACCTAGCGTTTTGAAGTAGTAATAAAACACCCACACTAGTCGTCATAGCATGTAGGATTACTCACTAGGAGGCATTTGGTAGGGAAAATTTATAATAAATATTGATTGCTCAAACATTAGGAGAACTCCAAGTGTTACTTGGTATATTTCAATTTTTTAGTAGCAGCTGCAACAGCAGCAGCAGCAGCAAGTAGTAAAGCGAACATGCCCCCAATTTTTTTGAAAAATTAACGATGAAATGATGAAATGAAGCAGAGCGCAGAGGAGAGTGGCAGGCAGGTCCATCGTCCATGCATGTTGGGCTGGCACCGGCGAGTGACGCTGACGCCAGTGCTGACGCTGCGTGCGTGCTACAGCCTACTGGCCTGCTGCTACCATGCATGCATTGGCGCTTTGGCGACTTGGTGGCGGGCGTCGTTGTCACTCGCCAAGTCTCCTCGAGATAAGTTATTCTATGCGTATGCATGATGATGACTCGTGAGCTGTTGTTGTTGTTGCTGGGGATTTTGAAATGAAATTTTATTAGTGTCGTCCACAGTGGGTCAGTGGCTGTCCACTTCAGGCTCGATCAGGCGACCCCGGCCGGCCGGTGTCGTTGCGAAATGAAACAAGACATATACTATAATAGTTGCCCTGGTTGCGGTGAGGTATAGCGTCGTCAGCCAATTCCTGAACATGCATACTCTGATACTCCGCGCACGCATGCACGTTGCCTTGCATTATTGGGTCATATCTATTCTATTGTGTGTGCACAAGCACACAGTGCGCTAATTGCACGTTCGTACGTTCCCTTGCATTATTGGCTAATTGTTTGCAAACATTGCATATTTGCATGATTACCCCCTGCCTAGCAACCCCTCCGGCGGAACGGCCGGGCCGGGGGTCCCCGTCCCTCGGAGTAGCGACAAGCTAGGCGACACATTTCTGCTTTCTGCCCCGCGCCGAGGTTGGCTTTGTTGTCGTGTCTCGTGTGCCGGAGCGCCGGACGACGGTGAGGCCCGCCGGCCCGGCCGGCCGTAGCGCCACCCAGACCCAGATCGTTAAACACACCACCACCCACGTCGTCCGATCGGCTCACTCGGTGACTCACTGCTGCTTGTGCTTGCTTGATCAATTCAGTCATCATCAGCCACAGACACGTACACGAGACGACGACAGACACCCAGCTCGAGCCGTCTTCAACCCGGCGTCATCGTCCTCCTCCTCCTCCTCCTCCTCCTACTACATGCCACGCCGCTGAAGGCCAGCGCAGCCATATCCCCCACCGAGTACGTCCCTGCCAGCTAGCTGAGGCAACCTCGCCACCGCCGCCATGGCTCGCTCTCGTGACCACTGACCACTAGCCAGCCAGCCAGCCAGTCCGTCCTTCGTCACCTCTTCTACCCGTCTCCTCGGTCGCCGGCGTAATAACCTTCCCCTCCCTCCCCTCCCCTCGGCCTCGCTCGCTCGGGCTTGATTTTCTGTCAAGATAGATGCACGCTGAGGCGAGGCGGCGCGCGCTGACATGCTCTTCTTGCTTGTTGTTTCTGCAGTCGCCTGCAGCCACTGGCGACGACCGGCGGCACGGCGCCCGGCCGCTACGTGACGACCTCGGGTCCCGTCGGCGGCGGGGGCGCCATGGGGATCTACGAGCGGCAGCGTCACCAGCTAGTGGCAGGCGGCGTGTGGGGGGACCCGTTCCGGCCCGACGCGGAGGCCGTGGCCATGCCCCTACCACTGCCCCTGGCCGCGGTCGTCCCCACGGTCACCGTGGCGACGCCAGCGCCGGCGCCGGTGACGCCGCTCGGCGTCGGCGGCGGCGGCGAAGCAGAGGAGGTCAAGTTCGGCAAACGCCTGGTAATTAATTAATCAATCAAGCGGTCTCGGTGTTGTTGGTGATGCCGGCCGCTCAACTCGATCCGATCCTCTGTTTTCTCTCTTCATGGCTTCTGTTCAGATAAATCATCACTGGTGGTGCCTCTTGGTTGGTTGCAGTTGCAGGCGCATCAGGACGACGTCCCGCCGCCGATGCAAGACGACGCGCCACCGCTGTCGTCGGATAGCTTCGGCCTCGACGACGACGATCCCACCAGGCCAAGAGACAAGGTTCAGAGACGGCTTGCGCAGAACAGAGAGGCAGCTCGGAAGAGCCGGCTCCGGAAGAAGGTCAGCGTCGTCTCCATCGCCGACGAGCGATCGATCCATCCCTCATCATCGCGTGCCAAGCAAATCTTCTTGCTTTTCTTACGCTATTCTCTGCGTCGAATCATCAGTCGAATCAGCACCTCATCACTGATGATTTATTGCTGCTTTTCTTCCATCCATCCATCCATCCATGATACGACGACACAGGCGTACATCCAGAATCTCGAGACGAGCCGTATGAAGCTGGCGAAGCTGGAGCAGGAGCTTACCATGGCCAGACGGCGCCAGCACCAGCAGCACATCGCGTACGGCGTCGTCGCACCAACGCCGCCGCCGCCGCCGCCACCGCCGCCGATGGTAGACCCACGCATCGCGTCGTTCGAGCTGGACTACGCTCGCTGGGTGGAGGAGCAAGGTCGTCAGGCGACGGAGCTCCGGTTGGCGCTGGAGTCGCACGCGGCGGACGCGCAGCTGCGTGTGCTCGTGGACGCCGGGCTGGCGCACTACGGCGCGCTGTTCCAGGCCAAGGCGAGCGCGGCGCGGTGCGACGCCTTCTTCGTGCTGTCCGGGGTGTGGAGGGCCCCCGCGGAGCGCTTCTTCCTCTGGATCGGCGGGTTCCGTCCCTCGGAGCTCCTCAAGGTGCTCGCGCCGCAGCTGGACCCGCTCATGGAGCTCCAGGCCGCTGAGGTACGCAAGCTGCAGAACACGGCGAGGCAGCTGGAGGACGCGCTGTCGCAGGGGATGAATAAGCTGCAGCAGACGCTCGTCGAGACCCTCTTGACCGTCGACATCGTCGACTGCACCGGCGGCGGGTACGTGGGGGCGCCGCCGCAGATGGTCGCCGCCGTCGGCAAGCTCGACGACCTCGTCGATTTCGTGGAGAAAGCGGACCATCTCCGGCAGCAGACGTTAAGGAATATGCACAAGATCCTGACGCCGAGACAGGCGGCGCGGGGCCTGCTCGCGCTCGCGGACTATGGTCAGCGCCTGCGCGCGCTCAGCTCGCTCTGGGCGGCGCGCCCAAGGGAGCCGGCGTAAGTGCCGGCGCCGGTGAAGAGGACGCCGCATTGCAGGCACGTGCATCTGCTATTCTGGTAGGTACGGTCAGCCGGCGTGTTCTGTTGGCTGTCAGAATGAGACCTGAGTCTTCTTCCTTCTAATGGTTACAGTTACAGACTTACAGCAGTGAATTAGGCTTTGGATTTGATGGACAGATCAAAGAAAATTACAAGTGTAAATAGAGTATACAAAGTTGTTTGGATAGGAGTAGGACAGGCTTGTATTGTTCAGTTGCTATTTGTCTTGGTCGACCTGTAAACAGATCATGTGAAAGATGTACAATGAAGAATCTATGGAATGCTAGAGTTACACAGGCTTGTATGACTACTATCCCTATATGATCTGTTTAGCATCAACATCAGTAACCTAGTTGCTTCGTGATACAAGAAGCGAGCCTCATCTGCTAGTCCAAAAAGAACTTTAACGTCATACCATCATGATCAACACGTCCACTGAAGCATGGTGGACTGAGTCACAACATTGGCATGATCTTAAAAAAATAGTTTAGCCTGTTCCTCAATGTGGCCAACAACCATCTCGGAGTGGATACACACAAGTATTCATAACAATTTATGATAGAAACATGTCAATCAATACAATGTAGCCAAGGGATCGACTAGTTGTTAGATCACTAGTCCATCAGGACTATCTATCATCAGGGGCTAATTTTTCTATCGATGTGAAAAGGACACCACTTACCCCTTTCCTACTCGCATTTTCTCGCTCTTCTTCCCCTTTTTTCTTGGTGCGATCTGCATCCGCATCTACCCGCCCCATCGGCCCTCATCTCGCATGCTCCGGCTGGCCCTCGATCCCTCAAGTGGCAGTTCCCCATGGATGGTGCTCCTCATAGGGGATATGGCGGTGCATCTTACATCAGCGGTGATGGGCCTCCTCATCCACCTCGGTTGCAGCCTCCATTGTCAGCAATGGCGATCGCGGTCGCCTCCCCACCTTCTCTGAGCCGTTGCACCCTATGGCCATCTCGTTGCCATGGACCTCCATGGCCAGTTCGACGATGGAAACCCTCCATAGCTACCTCGATAGCGGTATCCACCAGACACATCTAGTAACATCAATGCTCCATTCTAGATTTCCTGCATCCCTTCGACGATCCGGCAATCCAGCACAGGGGTCTTGCTAGGGTTTGAAGTTTGAACTAGTCAGAACCCAACATCCGTTTGACCACCCCACCCCTGGCTTCTTCTTGTTCAACCTTGCAACGTGACCGCCACCCCACCGCAGGCATGTTAGGGCATGACAAAGCTCGTTTTATGAAGATAGCTTTTATATGAAAATTGCAGATCTCGGAGAGATCTACAATTACTAAAGGAAAAAGAGTTTAGAGCAGTGGCACTTGTGTGCGGCGACTTTTGTAATAACTTGTGTGTCATTATGAACTTTTTTAACGGCATACACGCAAAAAGGTAAAAAGCGCCGTAATCCTCCCGGCGCGGATTGTCTAACTTACTAAAGGCAAGTCAAGGCTAACTTACCCCTTGCCCGATGCCTTTTATTTGTCACCCGACGGTTTATAAAAGTTATAAAATAACACCTTTCTCACCTCCCAAATCACAGTCCAGTAGTGTTTTGTGGCCCAATAAGGCCCAAACTCGGGTTCCCAAAATGAGCTAAGATGCCAACTTGCTCTTGCCGCCGTCTAAGAAAAATGCACGGGGGGTAATTTTGGGGCGGGATTGGCGCACCGCCGCGATCGAGCATCGCCCAGCTGCGGCAAAGATCCACGCGGTCTACCGCCGAGCCCGTGTCTGCGCGATCTGCTCCTCTGCTTCGCCCACGTACATGCTGCCGCCTGCCCAGCTTCCCTCGTGCATGCGTCGCCGCCTTCCGAGCTTTTCTTGAGCCTGCGCTACGGCTGCCCTAGCTCCGACCACATCAACCGCCGTGTAGGCTGGTGCTGATGTTGTAGTCAAAATCCAGTTTAGATTCAATGGCATATGCACGACTCAACAAGTTATGTTCACATTAACTTATTCTTGTATTGTCTGCACTCTGATACGAGCAATGAGAATACATTTTTTTCCATGTACAGAGAAAATGTGAAACTTGGATGATGTTTGGTTATTTTGGGCAAACTATGGAGGCCGTTCTGGTTTTGAGGTTAGAAAAAGGTACACAAATGAAGGCAAATTTGATGGGAAGGTAACGTCATGTAGATATGTATGTGCCAAGAATGTTTTTGAGCACGAGAAAATGTATGTGCCAAGAGGGTTTTCGAGCACGAGAAAAGAGAGACCAGCCACATGGAAAGATATTTTGTTCTTTTGGGCAAATTCGTTTAGCACGTGACAAACGACTTTTGGTGAAGATTATTTTGTTTTTTTAGCCCTAACAATTGTGTGGCTAATTTTACACAATATGATATAGTGGTGCCTTCGGTGGAGCTTATTTTGGTGATTTGGAGCGCGTATCTACTGAAAATGCTTACTTATGTACTTATTCTAACGTCATCATGTAAAAATAAACGGTGATACTAGCGCTCAGACGTGTGAAGGGATTGAGTCCCATCGGATACAGGATGGACGCCCGCACCTCATCCCACATGCAGTGTTGCACACTCGAGAAAAAGGAAAGCTGGACCTCATCCGCCTTCATGCCGCTCCCAGCACGTGGAACCCGCCTCCGCCCCCAACCTCATGGGAGCCCAGCTTCTCCGCCGACGGTCAGCTTTCTCCCCACACCCGCCTCTGCAAAGTGCAAACAATGGAATAAGGCTATTGCAACATAAAAAAAACATCTAATGAAAAAAACGCATATATGAACTGTAACAATAAAAAAAATAATCTAATGCAACATCGAAAACTTCCACTACAACATCAAGAAAAATGATGCCAAACACCAAGAAAAGTTACTTGCAATATCGAGAGAACATATGATGCAA
This sequence comes from Hyparrhenia diplandra, assembly GCA_015847255.1. Classification (NCBI taxonomy): domain Eukaryota; kingdom Viridiplantae; phylum Streptophyta; class Magnoliopsida; order Poales; family Poaceae; genus Hyparrhenia; species Hyparrhenia diplandra. Next base: position 106,418 of record JADLZK010011174.1, on the reverse strand, counting down.
CAAACGAAAAATATGAGCCGCAAACAACGAAAAATGATGTTGCAACTACTGCAACAACTCAAGAACTAGTACTACAACATCTGAAAAATGCATGTTGCAACAACCAAAAAATGACCATTGCAACAACCAAAAATCATTTGTTGGAACATTCAAAATAACCCATTGCAACAATAAGATCTGACCGCCTAGAGCTCACCAGAACCCTAAACACCGTCACATCTTTAGATCCAGAGGGGGGATGAAGAGGATGAGGAGGATATAGAAGAGAGGAGGAGGAGAATCCAATGGAAGAGGAAGGAGTGGGTCATAGAATCCAATCTAGGAAGAGGAAGGAGGCTGGGTCATAGATCAACCACCTATCTCGTTGGGTTGTCGATCTAGGGGTTGCCGGGACATTGGGGTGTGTGGAGGGCGTTGTGGTACAAGAGAAGAAGGGAAGGAACACACCTATTGCAAGCTCGTTGGAGTTGTCGTCTCCTATTCCGCGATGACGTGAAGAGCGCGCAAGAAAGCGACGTGGAAGAAGGGGGCTGCAACACATACGACGACGAGAGAGAAGAAGCGGTCTTGAAGCGGGGTGCGGGATGTGAAGGCGTGGTGGCCGATGCGTTGTGGAAAGTGACAAAACGGGCGGTGAAGAAGTGAAGGCGTTCACGTAAGCGGTATAGATGGGAGCGTGGGAAGTGAAGGCGTTCACGTGAGTGGGCAGGCGGAGCGTCCTATGTTTTTTTTTCCGCCTTCGGACGTCTAATTCCAAGCATTTTACAGGTTTTTTTTTTTTTTAAAGAGCCACCCTTTATTATATCATATCATAAAATTACAAACTCCCTCGGGAGGCTCACCAAACCAAACATAACGACCGACTAGGAAATTGACACAACTTCTAGCTAGACAATGAGCATCATGATTGAAATTCTTCCTTCGTGAATGTCCTCCACTCTAGTGAAACTCCCCATGATATGCTTAATCTCCCGAGCGGCCATATACTCCAAAGCCTTGACCTTGGATACTTGAAGGCGGGCTGCAATATCCATACATTTAGATCGGTTGGAGAGTGCCAAACCTTCTCGGCAAGCTAGAACCTCGGGGGTATCCTTCCGAAAATGAAAAAACTTGCAGAATCATCTCGAGCCCACGGCGAAGAAAGGAGGCTCTTCTCACGTTCTTGAGATTGCGGCATCAACATTGATCTTAGTAACACCCACGGGAGGGCGATCCATCGGGAAGTGAACCCGCGCACCGTGCGCACCACCTGGTGGAGTTCACACATTGATAAAACGCTCAACAAAGCAATGCGTCGAGAATGGACTACGGTGCACGGTGTGCGAAAGGCGGACCACCACCAGCGTGAGGTCCTCGTGATCGAAGCCAAGCTTTGGCGTGCGGGGTTTCGGTTTGGCAAATGAATTCAACTATCTCTTCGTTCCGTACGCGCCGCTAAGTTGCACTCAAGCAAAGAGTGCCTCCATGAATCCATAGCACCACACAACGAGCAACCCGCATTAGGAGCCATGTTTTACGCGGTGCCGAATATCCCCGGTAGAATGCTTAACCAGATCGCCATAGAAAGAGCGGATCTTCGAGGGTACCTTGATCTTCCACAGATTCGTCCACTCCTTCTCCTCGATCCGATAGATGGGATTTCCTTGCCAAGCCGGTTGTTTCCGAAGGCGGACGAGCATGTAAGATCGTGCATCGAAAACTCCCAGTCTTCTCGAATGCCACGCCCAGAAATCTTCCATCGGCATTGTTTTATTCTCAATAACCTCCCAGTCAAGGGGTGACGTCTATCCCAATTCCTTGATGCTTGATCAATGATATCTGATTTTACCGGTTGCAGGAAAAAAAAAAAATAGTAAGAGGGCATGTGTGCATTGATCATGTAATTCAGTTTTATTTGGGCCAAAACTGTAACTGGACTTTCCTATTTGAAGTGAAAAAATTACTTGTTTTTGTTAGCCATTGGATGAGAAACCGAGGGCATCCGGTGGTATGTCAAGCGTTAGACAATCCACGCCGGCCTCCAACGCCTCGTGTCCTCCTCGTCCTCCCCTGCTCCTCGCCTCCTCCCGCAGCGCGCCGCCGCCGCCCGCGCATTGCGGGTGAGTTCCCGCGAAAGCGAAATATCCCATCAATTCCCATGACGCCGCCGTCGCAAACCCCGCGCAAGCGCCGCCATCCACCTCCACCTCCACCTCCACCCTCGGCCTCGGCCTCGGCCTCCCCGGCCCCGCCCGTGTCGCTCTCGCTGCCGGGCTTCGTCGCCGACCGCGCCGAGGCTGCGGCCCGCGTGGAGGGCCTCCTGCGGTACCAGTTCGGCGACCGCGCCCTCCTCGAGGAGGCGCTGACGCACCAGTCCTTCTCGGATGGCGGGCTCTCTTACCAGCGGCTCGAGTTCGTCGGCGACGCCGCTCTCGGCCTGGCCTTCTCCAACTTCCTCTATCTCACCAACCCCACCCCTTGGGCCTGGCGCGCTCTCCACGCTCCGCGCCGCCAACATCTCTACCGAGAAGCTCGCGCGCGTCGCCGTCCGCCACGACCTCTATCCGCTTCTCCGGCGGAAGTGCGCCCGCCTCGACCTCCTAGTAAGCATAATCGATTTCCCCATAACTGTGTGAATCTCTGGGCGTTTTGGAATCTCCAAGGATCGGTTTGGTGTTTGTGCGGTTTGCTTGGCTTTGGGGATGAGTCTTTTCTAAGGCCTCGTATGCAATGCATCCACATGTGTTGAATTGAGGTTGACCTTGGTGGATTGGAGTTCCACCACAGTCCACCTGATTGATATGAATACGACTGCATCCAAACAGGGGTTGGATGTTTGTATTTAGTCCCGGTCACATCGAATATTGGATGTCAATTAAGAGGACTAAACATTAGTTAATTATTATAAAACTAATTGCATAAGCCATGACTAATTCATAAGATGGATTTTTAAGCCTAAATTAATCCATGATTGGCACATGTTTTCTGTAGCATCACAATTGTTAATCATGAACTAATTAGGTTTAGTAGATTCATCTCACAAATTAGTCACAGCTTATCCCATTAGTTTTGTAAGTAGTCTATAGTTAATATTCCTAATTAATATCAAACATCCAATGTGACAAATGTTGCTTTCAAGTCATCGTGTATATATACAAGAAAGTTGAAGTACTGTCAGGCTGAGGACATGTATTGAAAAGTTGTACTGGGATCAAGCCATATTCTTTCATTATTACCTATCATCTGCTGTGCACCAAGCAAATGTCATTATATTTTAAAAGTGCAGAAGTAGCATATGCCCACATTTACTTTTTTTTTTAATTTGCCAAAACTTCCTGGCTCAACCTGCTGTTTCTTACGTGAAATATGGACAGTTGGACATCTTTGTTTCCAACCTCTTAAACACACATAACTGTTTTCAACATGCCTTAGAACTGTGTGGCACTGTATGTAGAAATAAGAATGAGTCCAGATAGAACAAAATGGATTAAATCAAACGTACAATTACTCTCTTAACAATACACTAACTTTTTTCTTAAAAAAGGTTCACATCTTTCTGAAACTTTGTGATCTTTTGTTTTCTAGCAAAAGCAAATTATCTATAAGCTTGGTACATTGTTCAGTTCTGACTCATGTTCATAATGAACACACTGTTTTTGTTAAATGTCATGTTGTGAGTATCTTATCTCAACTTGATATTTTCTTTATACCAAATGTTTTGAAGATTGTGTTTTTTCTTGGCCATACCATATGCAGGTAGGCCAGTTTATTGATTCAGTGAAACAAGAAGTAATGCATGACCTTTCCACTGCACCCTATGGTGGTAGTGTGGTTAAAGCTCCCAAGGTGCTCGCGGATATTGTTGAGGCCATCGCTGCTGCTGTCTATGTTGATTGCAAATTTGACCTTGAGAAGCTTTGGAAGGTTTTTTATTCATTAGTTGTGCTTATTGCTCATTCCATTGATAAACATATGCCATTTTTGACTTTAACATAGACTCTGAGAAACAACTTTGACTAATACTCTCCATTCCAAATTATAAGACGTTTTAGCTTTTCTAGATGCATTGACTATGTATCTAGACACAAATGTATACCTAGATGCATAAAAAAAATCTATGTATGTAGAAATACCAAAACTTCTTATCATTTGAAATGGAGGGAGTAATAGATTAGTAAAAACTACAGAACAGAGTGCCTTCTCATTGTTTAGTAAAGCTATCATAAAAAGGTACATTTGAAATGAAGATGATAAATTATATATCCTCTTACTTTTTTTTTGAACTGAAACCGTGGGTAATAAACCCCCCGGGCTCTGACATACCTATTGCAGAGCCACACTTGTGATCAGTTTTTTGTCTAATCAATAGACGAAAAACAACCATTCTCACTAGCAAGGACCATGCTTTTTTAACCACCATTTGCTAGACACATCGGTGTATGATCTTCTGTCTAACATGGAGAAGATGGAGTAGAGGAGGCCTTGAATGTTAGTCCTTAGTGTGTCACTTTAAGGATGACAAGTAATCACTTTGTCCATGTGGCATCACAGCCATTTAAAATGGCCATATGTCCCTGACAAGCCTGTGTCTTGTTGGATAGAACCCTTCGCTTGAACAGGAAATTGCTAAAAGTGTAATTTTGCAACATGTATGTTCTGAAAATTTGTTCAAAAGTGTCGTTTATTCAAAATATATGTAATCCACACAAAAATATATTCCTAAATATTTAATTTCTAATGAAAATATGTCTTGTATGAAATCTTTTTACCTACAGTTACAGTCAGAATTTTATCTGTGCAATCTTAATATATATACTTTATGATTATGTGTCTATTGTATGGTTCAGGTTACAAGGTGGCTCTTTGAGCCAATTATCACAGCAGAAACAATAGATGAGCAACCTGTGACTACATTGCATCAGTTATGCCAAAAACATGGCAAAGTTGCACAGTTCAAGACATGGCAGAAGGGTGGGATGACCTCAGTAAATGTAGTTGTTGGTGGGGAGATGGTTGGACATGGCTCTTCGGAACAGAAGGTAATTGCTAAGCTCAATGCTGCACGAGATGCATTGGGCAAGCTTATCGGTGGTGCAAAGCAGCAAGTGTTGATCAATGGTGTTGCCAATGGATTGGTCGATGATGAGATTGGAGAGCTCAGGGAGTGTAAACAGAAACTTACTGAGCAGTGCATCGGAAAGCATTGGCCAAAACCTATCTTTAAGTAAGGTTCTTAACTCATGTCAATTTGCTGGTATGAATCAGTAGTGCACTGTTTTTTGACTTTTTGACCCTCGTTGCTAGCTTCATAAGTTTATTATGTTTGGCGAGTGCGTGATATGCATGTGCATTTTCCAAACTCAAATGATATTAGATTGCAGATTAAATATTATAGCAGATTATAAAGATTCTAGTCTTATCAACCTTGTCAATAATTTGATCACTTTATTCTAAACCTTGTCTTCAAATTTTTCCATAGTACCTTTCGAAAACAAACATGGTCATATCATGCAATGCACACCCTAATTGGAAATCTTGTGACTTAATTTAAAAATTAGTACCTAGATGCTTTGAATTGGCTTGAAATTTGGCACACCTATAGGTGAGACTATGTTATAAATCTATGCAGAATTTCAATTTCAAAGTTGATCTAGTTAAATAGATGAAAAATGACAAATTTCATGTGCTATGCACTGGAGGATTGCGTACACACTTGAAGTGTTTCATTTTTGTATGTATGGAATGGGATTGAATTTGAACTTAAAATTTAATGTTAATGGTATCACTAAATCTTCTAGAGCTATGCCTATTTTTTTCACCCGAAGCTGTGGTTTTTATGAGCTTGCAAAATTTAATGTTTGTGGTATTTACTTTATAATACAACCATGTTGAGCAAACCATCATTTTGATGGGATTATGCAAATGCCTCGTGGATTTGAGTGACAAATCACTATGAGTCATGGTTTATGAGGTGTCACCTAGGTGACGATGTGTGCTATGGATCCTGGGTGTCAGGGTCGTGACAACGTGCGTATTAGATTGTTGGTGGTGGGAAGCATAGGTTGTATGGGAAGGAGGTAGTAGGGCGAGGAATGGGAGATTGACGGCGGCCCGTGGTTGCCGCTGCTAGGGAGGCCATCTGCAGGGCAGCGGCGACAGCAGGGGCACAGGGGCCTGTGGCAGGGAGAAAGGGAGGCACAGGGGCTGGGAGGCAGAGAGAATAGGAGGATAATTCGTCTATTTTATTGTTGAATCTGACTAGTACATGACCTCTGTATTCTCCCAAGAAATCTATAGCTGAGTCCTTATAGATTTGGAACCCCCCTCCTAAACAAACTCAATTTTCCGAAACTGATTTTATTTTAATCCTGTTCCTTTTCCTAATCCTTGCTGGATCCGGACTCCTCCATAAGGGAGGAAGTCGGTCGGCTAGGGATAGCTACCGCCCCATCCAGGCACGGTGCCATGGTGCAGCTAGCCCTGGGCCTCGCTGAGCCCTCGTCCTTTGGCCATGAATCAACCCATGACATTACTCTCCCCATTTTCTGCATGATGTTTCTATGTGCATCCACGCGCTGAACCGTTGTCCATACTCCCTCTACAACTGTAGGGGATGTTAGAGTATTTAGGGATATTGTAATATCGAATTTATACTGCCCAAGAGTTCAATGTGAGGCGTCCATGTATTTATTATTATAGGCAATCCTTTCTGCTTTCATATATTATTTTGTATATGGTTATCATCTACATGTTAGTATGGATTCCCAATCCTTCCTGCTTTCACATATTATTTTATGTGATTATCATCTACATGTTAGTGAGCTTGAAACTATCATAATTCTTTTCAGGTTAGAAAAAGAAAGTGGCCCTGTACATCAAAGGAACTTTGTATGTTCTGTTCAGGTAGATACCAAAACTGGCCCTTTTGTAACCATAGGTGATCCTATGTCAAGAGTGAAAGATGCTGAGAATTCGGCTGCGCAGAAGATGGTCGAACTATTACTGAAATTGTGAGATATGTTCATGTACATGGCTATATCTTTTGTATATAACTCTTTCTGGAAACAATTTTTTGAGGTACCTATTACGGTAGCTTTGTCAAACTGTGGACTATGACAGCTACTTAAGACCGTTTATACTTGAGCATTCTGAAATCTTGTCTTTTTACAGGTTTGACTATCAAAACCAATGCGTAGTCATCGTTTTGTCCTGTTTTATGTTAACTAGCAAAAATGTCCGTTGCACGGGAGAAAAAAAAAAAAGATCAACGTCGCCTAAAGGCTTGACATCTATGTGTTGTTTTGCCTTGAAAGCTAAGTTTTCATATTTACATCATTGTATTTTTTTTTATTGCACTTACATTATGCAAAAAAAGCGTAGGTAATAATTTTGAGTCAATATATTCTTTAGTCGAGTAATCAATTGTTATGACATACCGCAGGGACTCTTACAAACACCAAGGGTCAGGGGCACACGTTTTCACTTCCACTCCTAATTATAATATCAAAGAATCTTTTTTTTTTTTTTTTTTTTTTAACAATATCAAAGAATCGACAAATGTAATTAAGGATACTGCGTACTAATATCACCAATAAAGCATCACCTTTTCTACTTCAAATCTACAAGCAGCTCCAGTGATGGAGATGGAAGCTGTTTTGGCAAAACAACTCCTTACAATAGGTAAACAATGTACAATATCCATAATACCCTTTCTTTTATCTCTCCTTTTTTTCTTGTTTCCTTTCATTTTCTAGCTGGGAGTCACGAGGCGACACCCACTCGGGCCCTAGGCCCTCCTACTTCGTTCGCATGTAAGGTTGGACGAAAAACTCGTAACACGCTAGCTCACTCGTTAATGGCTCGCCTCGAGCTCGACTCGTTTTATAATGAGCCAACTTGTTTTGTATTGAGTAGCGAGCTGGCTCGCGAGCCATAACGAGCCAAGATAAATAACAAATACCATATCGATCAATGGAATTGATCAACGGAGGAGGATAGATTATGGTCATAAATGATAGCAGGGTCGTCCCTCGAGATGTAAATGGGTACCCGAAACCCAAAAACCCGATGGGTTTTACCCGATAAAGTGGCGGGTATGGAACGTATTTGGTATCCATGGATACATTAGTGGATAAAATGTTATATCCAGTGGGTACGACGGTACGGGTATGGAAGTGTAGTATCCATATCCGCATACCCATGGGTAGAAAATATCCGCACAAATATATAGCTTGTCTCTACAATTTTAGCCCAAGTAAGCATATGACTTGTTAATTCGGCCCATATAAGCATTTGCTGAACTCTAGTGTATTGTTCATAAATTTGGCCCATATAGCTTATTATTTGGCCCATATAAGCATATGAGTATATAATATAGCCCATGAACTCGGGTGTATTAGCGGGTATGGATTACCCGTCGGGTAAAAATTACCCGACGATGCGGGTATGGAATGAAATTAGTATCCATGTGCTTTTCGCGGGTAACCCGACCAGTGCGGATTTGATCGGCGGCGGTACGGTGCGGGTGACTAGTATCCATCGGGTACATACCCGTTGCCATTGTGAGTCGTCCCTGGCCATGTGCAGGAGGAGCGACCGCACAGGGCCTCCAAATCTATACATAATAGACACACATTAGTACAACACTAATGCAGCAGCTTTGGCCCATTAGCAAGCTAATTACAACAGCCAATGTACAAAGCCCAATAGAAAATTATTTGTTGTCGGCCGTTGGTTCGATCTCAACTCAATTCAATTGTCGATCAGTGCATGTGCCGATCCCAGACCCAATTCCCTAGCAGCAGTTACGACTTAGGTCTCCCGTCTCCTGGCCCTCGCGCTACCGCCGCCAACAGTTCAGCACTCGACGCCACGCCATGATTGGCCGCCGGCCACGTATCACGAGCATGACGAAGTACGAACGGACGATAACAGCGAGCGATGCGCTGAGGACCTGAAGGTAATATTTATCTTTCATTTGTTTTCAAGTCACACACATAACAGCGTAGTAGGTCGATCTCTAAATTTTGTTCTTTTGATCTTTCCATCTAGCCATGTCTTACGCAAATCATTCAAGAAAATTTGAATTGGGTTCTCAAAAGCGTAAAAAAACAAAGAATAGAGAAATTGATCCAATCGCAACAAAAATATACTACATGCTACATCATGTCATACATTTTATCCTATTTTTCTTAAGCTAGTAGGCCTTATTTTTTTTTTTTGTTTCGTCTTGGGCCTCCAATTTTTCGGGGACGGTCCTATGATAGCATACTTATATTTTCCATCCAAAATTCATATATATTTTGTTTATTTCATTTTTTTTGAGAATTTGTTTATTTCATTTTATATATATATGTGTATGATGTGATTCTCGTTAATTTGTGGTTATAATTTATATATATATATGTTTTTTTGTGGCTCGTGAGTCATATCTATCCAGGCTTATTCGCATCAAGCCACTAACGGGTACGCCGCTTGCATTCATTGCCTTCCTCTTCCGTCGTCCGCTGACTCGTGCGTTCTCGCCCCCTCTCGCTCTCCGACGGCTGGTACGCCGCCGACGCCGCCGCCCTAAGCGAGGTGCTGAGGCTTTAGTTGGTTCATTCGCCGGGGACGAACACCCACCAGGTATTTCGACCCCTTCTCTTCCCTTCCTTCTGTTCCAGCTGAGCACCGAAACCCTAACCTAAAGCTATTAGCTATTTGACAGGCTGAGCACCCACCAGGATCTGCTCCAGGCGTACTAGAAAGAGATGGCGAGTCTAACCGGCCTCACCGCGAACGCAAATCCGAACAAGTCATTCGAGGTGCCCAGCTCTGTGAATTTGATGCAGTATTGTGAAGAGTATGCCTCTACTGTAGCATCTCTGATCATCTATTTTTTTTCCTTAAAAAAATGCAGATACTGCCGAACCCGGGTGACTCCGTGTCCAGCCTCAGCTTTAGTCCCAAGAGTAATCTGCTTGTGGCAACCTCCTGGGATAACCAGGTAGCTTTCCTTATGCTGTGTAATTTGCAGTTAGCATTTGTTACTGTGATGTATGAATGTGTGATGTATGGAACTTGATTTTGGTTTTGTGTTTTTGTTCAGGTGAGGTGTTGGGAGATTGTTGGTGGCAACAGTCAGCCAAAGGCATCCATATCACATGATCAGCCGGTATGATCTCAGTGTTCTCTTGGATCTATATTTGATTGGGTGGTAGATTGACTGCCATGTTGCAAGTATCTGGTGTACTGATTGATTTGTTTCCTCTTTTAGGTCCTCTGCTCGGCTTGGAAGGATGATGGAACTACTGTCTTCTCTGGAGGCTGTGACAAGCAGGTCAAAATGTGGCCTCTGCTGTCAGGTGGGCAGCCTCAGGCGGTTGCCATGCATGATGCGCCTGTCAAGGAGGTCGCCTGGATTCCTCAGATGAATCTTCTTGTCTCTGGAAGCTGGGATAAGACTTTAAGGTGTGCAAGTCCAGCCTGCTGCTCTCTAACTTGACCTTTTTCACTTGGAAGTTGAATACATATCTCTCATATCAATGGCTGGTTATTACTATATCATGTTATCTAAAAGGAATATTATATTCCCTAAGTTGTGAGCATCTTGGGAAGTTGAGATGATACTATCAATATTGCCGAAGTCGACTACCACTAAAGATCCGTTCACCCTGTCCTGATTTATTTTTTCCATTCTAGTCTTTCTGCGCTATAAACCTCCAGATTTTCCTATGACCCTATCACATGTTCTTACATTTCTGTTACAGCTGCAATGGATTATGCTCCTTGCACATTTGAGAATAAATGAATTATGCTCAATGTTAGTGTTGCTATATTTACAAGTAATCATTAATTCAGTAGTTAGGTTTAATACCAAGTCTACATAATTTGATTACTTAGTAGACCCTCTCGTTGTCATGCGCTTGAGATTGATTTAGGGAACACTATGCCGTATTGTAGTTCTAAATGTGTATTTGATTAACATGCATATATTGTGCATTCATGCTCTCTGACTGTGTGTTAACTTTACTTTATCTGTGCCTGTGCCCTTTCAGGCCTGGTATATTTCTGCTATGCTTTTTGTACATCCCATTAATTCTCATATACCTTTAATGCTAATCGCTATGCTCTTTATAGGTATTGGGATACAAGGCAAGCAAATCCTGTGCATATCCAACAACTTCCTGAGCGGTGCTATGCTCTTACTGTGAATTATCCCCTTCTGATTGTGGGGACTGCTGATCGTCATCTTGTTGTCTTCAATTTGCAGAATCCTCAGGTGATTGTGTTGTTAAACTGGGCTTTGCATGTGTTGATTCATTCTGAGTTGGGCATTCATGACTTCTGTTATTCAAATGGCTTATTTCATGGCTTCTGTTTGGATTATTAGACGGAGTTCAAGCGAATCCAATCACCACTAAAGTACCAGACACGGTGCCTTGCTGCATTCCCTGATCAACAAGGGTTTCTGGTAATGCTTTATTATTGGAATGTCCTTTACTCCCGCATTCATTAACTGTATAAGCCTATTTTTAGTGTGCTTAGCAAAAAAAAATTATTTATTTCTATTTTGTGGCATACCATTTTGTATTTACCAAATACAGATATGAACTCATTTGATCTGTCTTCAGCAAGTTCTTAATTTCTTCACTCCCAACTTTTTCTACACAACATTCTTTTACTAAATTCAGGGGCTTGTTATGGGTGGGTTGGGATGTTTCACCCAATCTTAATTTCACTGTTATGTTATACAGAGTGTGGTCTTCCTATGCATGCAAAAACTTCCAACCTCTATATCAAGTATAAATATTATTCATGCCGTGGTATTTTGAGTTGCTGGGATGACTCTCCAAAGGGGAAAGTGAACCACCGGTATATGGATATGGATTCAATTTTGTAGTCTGTCTCGGCCATTAAACTATACCTAAACTTACCTACTGTCCACTCTTGCCTATTGTTTGTAGACTTATATATCCATAGAATCAGATCAGGACTGAATTGTACTTCTAAAAACACCAAACTTCTTTTCTAATTTCTAGAACATGAACAGATCTAAAGGCACATCTATATGTTGATGGTCATTCTGCACACATTATATGTCAGATGTGTTTTTTCTCTAATGAGATGAGATAGTTTGCATGAAAGCAGTATTTGAAAAAAACACAATTAAGCGTGTGACGGAGCCCTGCCATATTGCGTAGGTCATAGTTCAATTAAACATGAGCCAGTGGTTAAGTGGCACGGAAGTGAGGAAAATCGGGAGTGGGGCAGGCACACAACTACACAAGCGGCAGCCGGCAAAAAGCATGTGCAAACTTGTGTTACAGCCAGTGAAGTGTGGCGCTGGGAACTGGGAAGAGGAAAGAGTTTTGGGTGTGCAGCGCTGGGAGGGAGACGGGTGTAGATGGCTGGATAGAAGTGGCCTAGTGGATAATGTGGGTTGTGGGTTTAATGGGTTTTGGGCCGCTTGCTGTTTTCTAGGCCGACGGAGATAGTACTGTTGGGCCTATTGTTGCATCAAGGTCTGGTTGTTGTAGCAATGCAATCAGGCATATCCTAGCAGAAAAAAAAAAAAAAGAAAACACAAACGTTAATCGCATTTAATGTACACTCTAGGCAGTGGCCTAGTGCCTAGCACCTTTTACAACCTTGTATGAAAGTGCATATTGCTTACCTTGTGTGCAGCATGACAACTAGAAGGCATCATAGGTTGTTAGAACCAATCTAGATATGAAATCATGCTGCAGGCAAAGAGTAAAGTCCTCTTGGGCATTAAAATTCTTTTGGTGGCTGTACGATGTATGACTCCTAATTATTAGTGGTTAATTTGTTTTCCTGGTGTATTTCCTTTATTGTGTGTTAGTATCTTGGATTAAATGTTTGGTACCTGAAAGTATTTTTTTCTTTAAATACTTTCCATATGATTTCTAGAGTGAATTTGATTTCCATGTGATTGACCCACTGTTCTCATTTAAAGGTGGGTTCAATAGAAGGAAGAGTTGGTGTTCATCATATCGATGATGCACAGCAAAGCAAAAACTTCACATTCAAATGTCACAGGGAAGGAAATGATATATTCTCTGTCAATTCACTCAACTTCCACCCTGTAAGATTTCTCTCTTCAGTCTTCACTCATTATTAATAATGTGGAGCTTACTTTTTTATAGCTTAGCACATGCTGCTATGAAGCATACTGATGCAGTAGAGACTTGTGGGGTTTTAGTACCTTGTCTTCATTCTCAATTAATTTGTTGAATACCGTAAGCACAAGTTCTTGAAGTCAACAAAATACCGTAAACTAAAAATGAATGTTATACTGCAGATTAAGCTATCTACAATTGTACACTGCAATCCTAGGCATACGATGGACACAAAAGTACTCATTATTGTCCGTACAGATTAACAGACTACCAAAACAATTTCATCAGATTATCATTTTAGTTGAGCAATTTTTATTATATGATATCAGTTGCATCTTGCTATAAGAATAGTGTTGATTATTTGGTGATGCTCTTTTTTTTTTTTTGCAAAGTTCATTGGATTTGTATGGCTGGTTAATGACGCTGCATACCTATTTGAGTTGGTTGTGCTTGTAGGCTGTGTTTCATTGAAACAAGCAGTGCCCACATATGAGAATTTTCATGTTTGGGAATAGCAGTTGGTTCTAAGCTTGGGATCCTAGTTGATGTTGAAATTAGGAATTTCATTTTTATGTTCCATAACTTGCTGCAGGCCCATCACACATTTGCAACTGCTGGATCTGACGGTGCTTTCAACTTCTGGGATAAGGACAGCAAACAGAGGCTAAAGGTAGATCAATTTCCATGGCTCTTTCTGTTGATTTTAACTTGTGTTTAAGGCTTACTTGTGTTGATAGCAGTTGGTTTCTGTTGCATTAATTGTTCTTGATTTCATGATGGTTTACTGCTTGTTTTTGTGGCGTATTTGGTGGTTGATCCTGTGATCCACCTCAGATCACTCATCTTTGCAAGGTTATATGATATTAGTTCACAGCTGGGATGCCACCCCTGGATGGCTTATGAATCACTGGGCTGAGGGATGACAGAAGAGACGGGGTAGTGACAAGGGAGAACATGGGGAACGGAAACTATCTTCAGCTAACTTCTTCATTATGTCCATCGATGCTGCTGTCTTGCTTGAGTAATCCACCATGGTTGTGGCCTTTTTTTTTTTTTTTTTTTTTTTGGGGTGGGTGGGGGGTGGGTAGGGGAGTGAGCGGAGATAAATGGGATGGAGAGAGGGGGATAATGAAAGGGCTAAGTTTGAGGTAGGGCTATTATCATGGTCATGAATCTTTAGTGAGTTGTCAAGGGATTGGGAGAGGAGGGAGGTGGAAAATTGGAATCCGTCTTTCCCCTTCTTTTTCTCTCTCATTTCTTCCAATATTTTTAGTGAACTTTTAAGGATAAATATTTGTAGTTGTTCCATGGACCTGGATTGCTCAGCCCTGATTCTTCGGTCATCCAATGCCCTGAATTAGCATCTCAAATAACTGTATCCTTCTTTGTGTTTTAAGCCACCCACAACCTCCCAGGACCTCGTTTGTTGACGTTTTGATTTCCTAGTGACTTTGGGTAGTACCTTTTACTGTCCTACCTATTTTCTGTTTGCACAGTGGAAAATTGAAACACATGGTCAGCTTGTGAGTATAATGTTGCAATCTTGAGCAAGAAAATATTGTGGCAGCACTGTGGGCCCCCCTACCCATTTGTCTGAGCTTGTTTTGACAGGCAGTTTTTAAGTAGGTTTTCTTTATCTTAGTAAAAGCATGTTACATTCTCATTTAATTGTATGAATCCTTTGATTACTGGTCTGCCTGTTTTGCTGGGTGCACTATAACTGCTTGTTATTATTCTGAATTTCTTATACATTACCTTCCATTATTTTGTAGAGGGCACGATTCATTTCATTTCATTTCATTTTCTGTACAGGCTTTTAGTAGGTGCCCCCTTCCCATTCCTTGCAGCACCTTCAACAGTGATGGTTCCATATTTGCTTATGCGGTAAGTCTACTGGCAACTTGATGGCTGCCCTTGTATCTGTAAGAACAATTATTTTTCCATATCTGACATCATTTTTTTTGGGAATCAGTTGAGCTTTTAAAAATACCTACCTTTGATTGAGACAACTTGACACAAAATATGCACAAATCAATTCATCCGTTTCAGTGATAATTGAAAAACTGATGTAGTTTAATTGCTACTTTTAATTGAGACAACTTGACACAAAATATGCACAAATCAATTCATCCGTTTCAGTGATAATTGAAAAACTGATGTAGTTTAATTGCTACTTTTAAGGTTGTCTCTGGTCGTAGTTTCAATTTGCTTTCCAAGTAGAGTAGCATGGTCAAAAAAGAAAATGAAGAAGCATTAAAAGTTACAAAAATTTGTGTCAAAGTGCATATCATGTAGCAATTGATCTGAGAAGTTCTATTCCAAGTAGCGTGTAGCATGGTCAAAATACTAAATAGGGAACTAGGAAAAGTTACAAAAATTTTGTATCAAGTTACAGATCATGTAGCAGTTAATATTGTCAAGTTGTATTCCATGTAGATACATAGCTTTTACGGTGTATTAGGCATAGCGTATATCTAGATGCATAGAAAAGCTATGTACCTAGAAAAACCAGAACAACTTACAATTTGGAATGAAGCGAATATTACACAAAATTTGTGTCAAAGGTACATATCATGTGGCAATTGATTCGACAAGTGGCCCTTATTGCAGGAGTGGAGAACTACTATGTCCCAGAAGATACTAGAGCATTAAATGCATATGTTTGTTGTCTTGTACACCCTCCATTCCAAATTATAAGATGTTTTTGGCTTTTCTAGATTTATAGTTTTTGTTATGCACTTAGGGGCTGCTTGGTAGGGCTCCTTGGAAAGATTCTCCATCAGAATCACTCCTTAGTCAAACAGCTAAATCTCACATAGATTCAGGTGCCGAGCAGGCAAGAATCACCTCTCCTTTTACACTGGGAGGTGGGGGCTAAAAAACATGCCCCCTACTGCTCCCCATTCAAAACCCACGATCACTCTAGAATCAATTCTGCTCCCTGCTCAAAACCCACAAGAATCACTCTAGAATCACCTCTCCTTTTACACTGGGAGGCGGGGGCTAAAAAACATGCCCCCTACTGCTCCCCATTCAAAACCCACGATCACTCTAGAATCAATTCTGCTCCCTGCTCAAAACCCACAAGAATCACTCTAGAATCAATTCTCACCTGCTCCCCTACCATAATCAAGTGGATCATTCTACTAGAGAACCAAGGAGCAGAGCCAACCCTTGATCACTCCACTAGATCTATATAGTACTATAGTAAAAGCAGTGTATCTAGAAAAGTCAAAATGTCTTATAATTTGGAGTGGAGGGAGTCTTGTATCGTATCTTCAGTTTTGGAGCAAGTTTTCCCTTTCTACAAAACTGCATTTTACATTGGACCCATAAATCTTTGAATGTTGCTAAATTTGCATTTTGTTAGATATTTATGCTGTATTGCGTGTAAGTTGTAATCTTTTTTTACTCTTTTGAAATTTGACATTACTAGTTTGGGTCCTTGTTATGTTTGAGCAAATTTTATCGTGTTAGTCTACTTCTTTCCATGGAATGAAGTGCTATTAGCCCCTCAACATATTTTAGAAATTTTGGCCACACACAAACTAGGATATTAGCACAAATGTGCTAATCTTTTATCCACGTTTAACCATCACTACTGGAAAATAGGTCTGCTATGACTGGAGCCGTGGCGCTGAAAATCACAACCCTGCAGCTGCAAAGACATCCATCTATCTCCACAGTCCACAGGTGAGCTCTGTTTGCTGCATTCATTATATTGTGAGATTCATCCTGCAATCTTTATTGTATTATTTCTGCCACTGAGCCTCCTCTTAATAGGAAACCGAGGTCAAAGGAAAGCCACGCCTTACGACAGGCAGGAAGTGATTACATTGCTGAAGATGTACATGGCTGATGTCATTCACCAGTTTTGTTATGCCCTGCCCCCCTCCTGTCTTGGAAGTCTGGTAGATTGTAAATTTCAGCTTACTTGTAGGAGACAATTATAAGGCTTCTGTTGGTAGCCTTAACATGCTGTAGTACCTGGTGTTTGTGGTGTCTTCCAAATAGATTGTCCGAGGAGATTCTGTGATCCTCCGGTACTCCTTATTTTGGCGGTAAAATCAGTGTACCAAAGAATGTTGTGATGTAAATTTTCGTGCTTATGGATCTATACTAATGGAGTTGTAGTTCACAGATAAATCCCGTTCTGGGTTGCATGGAACAATCCATGGATACCCACCGAGCCAATCTAGTTCAGTTTACTCTATGGATTAGTAATATGGTAGCGTTTCAGTTTGAGTGATGAAAAGTTCGCCAGTCTAGGGCATGTTTGGGACTGTTTACCTCCATGGATTTTTTCTAGCTTAGCTCCATGTTTTTCAGCAAAACATGTGAGGCTCTACGAACTCTTTTGTAGGCAAAAAAAAAAAAAAAAAAAAAGTAGTGAAATTTTTGTGGACTTTTGTGAAGCAGCTTCATGGTGAACAGGCACTTTGTAGGGACTTTTCATCACTACAAACAAAAGAAAAGTATGTGCCAAATACAAACAAAAGCTTAATAAGCTAACTAGAATCTTACAACTACTACAAACCAAACTAGAATCTTACAACTACTACAAACCACACCAAAGCTACTAATCTGCAATCCAAACACAAAGTGGTACAGCCTTTTCTTTATTCAAGCTCGAGGTAGACATGAGGCACGTTCATCAGCCAAATGCCCATGATGGAAGCAGCCAAACTATGATCGAAGCAGCCAAACCATCAATCTCATGCAGACTTATACGCCATTCTATTGCTGCTACCACTGTCATCTTGATGCGCCACTTCTTTTTCCCTGCTGTTTTCATCCTCCTTATCAGTTTGCTCTTCTTCATCATGTGTCTCATCCTGTTTGGAAAAACAAGATTTGGAGTTTGATGGAGGGGTTAGATTAACATTAAAATGTATTAAGTCACAAAAACATTAAAATGTCTTTTTTCAATCATTTGGTGTGGGCGGAGGGAGAGAGAAATGCGCTTTTTAGTAGATCCAATCTGAACTAGCCCCAATTAGCACCTCTTGGACAGGCTAGTTTTTTTTTTTTTGGTGAGTTAATATAACACTATAACCCTTCTATTTGGATCCTTTTTGGTTTAGTTGAGCGCAAACATCATTGGGTCGGGGCATGGAACAAGGCACAAGATCAAAAATGGCAATGGGTACCCAATAACCCGATGGGTTTTACCCGACAGAGTGATGGGTGTGGAATGCATTTTCTACCAACGGGTACGTTAATGGGTAAAATATTGTACCCATTGGGAATGGCGGGTACGGGAGTGGGTGTATAGTACCCATACCCATCTACCCGTGAATAAGATATACCCGTAGAAGCAACCACTCTTTGATCATTTTAGCCCATTGTGGCCCATGGAATTTGGCCCAAATGCTCTTGTATATATACGATTGAACCCTCTTGAAACCCTAGTCCCTCTTTCCCTCATCCCTTCCTAGCCGCCGCCAGGGGGCCATCAAACATCGAGTAGGGCGACACAGCCTCGTAGGATTGCGATGCGACCGTGATTCCAGGTCCGCCACGGTCGCGACTCAACCGTGACCGTGACTCCAAACTTCGCCACCACCATTCGCCACTTCATTACACTCCCTCCCCAATCCCTTATCCCTTCCCAGCCGCCCCAGCACCGCTCCCCAGTCCCCATCGCAGGAACCACAACTGATGACTCCATTTGCGACTCACGACTTCGCCCATCCCCTTCCGGCCGTCGCCAGTCCCCTCCCTAGTGTGCACGCATTAAGCGACGCCTTACGCCGCAACCCCCACAGAGCCGTCCGTCCGCCACCAGTCGCCCTCTTCATCACGTCGTTGTTGCTGGCCATGGTCGGGATTTAGTCCTGGTGGTTGCGGTACGCTGTCGGGTGCGGGTTACCTGTTGAGTAGAAATTACCCGTCGGGTGCGGGTATGGAATCATTTCGCTACTCGTGTGCACAAACGGGTAACCTAACGGGTAAGATTTAGTCTTAGTGGGTGCGGATATGGGTGGTCGCTATCGGGTAGGTAACCGTTACCACAAGAGACACACGAGCACAAAAATCACTCCGCTCTCACAAGTCGCAAACAGTAAATTTTTCCTTCTTTTCATCTCTCCTCCCAAGTTGGTCAAAATCACCACCCGTCCTCTAAAATCCACCGAATTCGTCTTCTTCGATCCGTGCTTGCGTGGTCGATCGGCCGTGGAAGCGAAGCGGGAGCGGAGGCAATCCACCCCGGAGAAGGCGGCTGCCGCGGCCGCCTCCGCGGCGGTGATCTCGCTGGTGCTCGGCGACGTCGACCTCCTCGGGGAGATCTTCCTCCGCTTCGCGCTCCCCGGCAGCCTCGTCCGCGCCGCCCTCGTCTGCAAGCGCTGGCTCCGCGCCGCCTCCGACCCCGCCTTCCTCCGCCGCTTCCGCGGCCTCCACCCGCCCCGCCTCCTCGGCTGCTTCCTCAACATCAGGTCGATCCGTTGGTATTGCCATGTCGAGTTCATCCCGATGCTGCCTCAGCCCCCAGAGCTCGCCGCACGCCTCCCCAGCACGAGCTTCAGCCTGGGTACCGACGGCAGCCCGTCCGTGCACATTTTGAGCTGCCGGAATGGCAGAGTCGTCATGCGCGTGTACCACGGCGACCGGTCGACAGCCGCAGAAGCAATGTACTGCCCGCTCAATCCTGCAAAGCCCATGGTTATCTTCCCGCCACCCCCAGTGATTCCTCTCGAGGACAAGGGGTTACCGATTTCCAGAGATATCCTCAGTAAAGAAGATGGGGACGCGCCGTCCTACTTCTGGTTCACATTGGATTATTCTGAGAAGGGGCCAAAATTTACTGCGCGCGTATACATGCTGCAAGCCGATGTCTGGCGAATGCACACCTCTGCCACAACACAGGTACCTAGATTGAATGGGACGTGGTTGCAGCCACTTAAATTTTTCCTCGCTGATGACAAGATCTATATGGGGCTCACCATGCACAAGATTCTTGTGTTGGATTTGGCATCCTCCACGTTCCTCGCAGTTGAGTTCCCAGACAGGGCAGCCGTCCAGAGGAACAGTGTGATGTCGCCGGCCAATGGTTCTGGTATTTATCTTGTCCATGTCAACAACCTTCAACTTTGCATCTGGCTTCACAGGGAGGGAGGCTGGTCCTTGGTCGATACAATTTGTTTGCGCAAGATGTGTTCTACTCTGAGGAAGCAGAATGAGGATCAGCTTAATGATAGTGTTGTTTACATACAGGAGGTAGGGGACAATGCAGAGTTTGTGTTCTTGGAGATTTATGGATGTGTAGTACATTTGGATGTTAGAAGCAGGGCATGGAAGAAGTTGTACGAGGTGGCAGATGAGGATACATATGTGTGTGAGATCCATCCCTTTATGACAATCTGGCCTCCCTACTTCCCTGCACTCGAGGAATGATGCTGCAAGGTTTGTCTCTCAGTGGTCTATATAGTTCAGTAGTGGAGAGTACAATGTTTTTGCAAACATTTCGCAACATGCATTGCGCTGCTGTTTTGATGTGGTTTGTGTTGTTTTGTCATTTGCCTTGCCTTACATGCAATTGAATCTTGAAAAGTATTGGCCCTTATAATGTCTTTATGAAACAACAGGAACAAAATGTCTATTGAAAAGAAATTTCCTAATACTCCTGCTGATGTCCTATATATGGCAATCTTTTTTATGCAGCGGTGGATGATTTTTCTTAAAGACAAGGACAGAGATCAGGTTTCTCAAATCAAGGAGGAGATCATGGTGTGGCTCAAGGCGTTCAATCCTAGCAAGTTAATTTCTACTGATGTAATAGAACTGTAGTATGCTGAAATGAGTTGATGCTCGGTGGAGCAGGTTTTTTTCCTTTTTCAGTTGTGAACTCTGTTTGTAGCTGGTATCCCCAGCAATGACCTTGTTAAAACCGTGATGGCTTTCTGAAAAGCCAAGTTTAATAAAACTCCTTTTAAAAAAAATTGGCCCTTATAATGTTGGTATGATTTCTTATTATATGATTTGAGCTACTCTAGCATGTTAAACTTTAAGATTCATATTGAACTTCTAAGAAGATATGAATTGATAGTTTTGATTCAGCTTACAGATGAGATACACCAAATTCAAATGAAACAGTTGATTTGTTTATTGGTTGGATCATTGATTCCTCTAGATCACTATAGTACAATGGCAAACAACAGTTTACTATATCATTACTTTTCTTATTTGCAGGAAATATATATATTGCAAAGAAAACACAAATTAGAGAGGTTAGGAATATCAGTATTGCCTATTACACAATATGCTTCATGAAAATTTAGCAGTGATAGTGTGAATTGAGTTAATACTCATATAGCCAATCAATGCCTGTTTATTTTGAAACAAGGAGTCTTTAAAGTCCTGTAGATTACTAACATTAGTAACATCTGCTGGCAAAAGGCTCTACCACTCTATGAGAAGGAACCTCTTCACCCTTCTCCAGTCCTGCAATATGCACTGTGCTGTCCAGTTTCTGTTGTTTCAATTTTCCAGCTAGACACCTCCCTGTTTGTAGCAGCTCAACGCCTGCTCTCTTTCAATCAACTAACATGACAGACACCTCCCTGTTTCTCTTCTTTTACCAAGACAGTTCCTTCTTCTCTTTATTCTTTTATCCTCCTCATCAAGCTGACAATAGCAAGTTATCTGCATGCTGGGCTGCTATAGTCTTCACATAATTCTCTATCACTGGCAGTAAGAAGAAATTCCAATTGAAATTTAAATAAATTTAGCACGGAGCAGACAGACCTTGCCAGCACCACACAAGGCCAGAAATGTCACATTTTGCTCCCTCATGTGCTTCTCATGGACTAGACTAGAAACCAATATATGGTCTTAAAAAATGTGTGCAGTAATGACATGGTCGCAAAAAGGAAAAAATATGTGCCTAAGACAAACAAAAGCTTAATATGTGTACAAACCACACCAAAGCAAATGTAATTGTGCCTTTATTGGAAGCTAATTGGAATCTTATAACTAGTACAAACCACGCCAAAGCAGCAACCTAATCTGCAATCCCACGCAACAAAAAAAACATAAAGTGGAATAACTTGTTTTTATTCAACCTCGAGGTTGACATGAGATAGGTTCATCAGCCAAATGCCCATGATCGAAGCAGCCAACCCATCATTCCCATGCTGACTTATACGTCATTCTAGTTGCTGCTACCACTGTCATCTTCTTCCTCCTTATCAGTTTGCTCCTCTTCTTCCTTATCATGTGTCCCATCCTGTTTGGAAAAACAAGATGAAGAGGTTGATGGGGAAAATGGGGTCACATCACATGAATGTAGAAATAATAACTGGTACCCTAGTAAGCCTTTGATACCTCTAGTTCAGTCTCTCCATCAATAGCTTGGTTTTTGCCTGCTCCTCTCTAATTTGCCAAAGTCTGAGCCACTCGTCCAGTAACCCCTCAGTGTCTTCATTCCACTCCCTCAAATACTAGAAGAGAAGAGACATTCTTTCAAAAAAAAAGAAGAGAAGAGACAAACTGTTTAATTGAATGGCCAAAGTATATGCTAAATGGAAGAAATAAGTATGTATGCACCATGTACGAGTACTTGATGAACAGACAAATAAGGACTACTTTACACCCCAACTGGACGTAGGGTGCCATCATGGCACGCCGAACCAGTATAAATCGTTGTCTCTCTGCGTTTACCATCGTGTTCCTACGTTCGCCGACCACCCCTCCAGAACAAAACCCCGCCTCAGGTCACCCCGTGACGGGGCTGACGGTGTTAAAACATCGACAACTGGCGCGCTAGGTAGGGGAGGAAATTCCCTCGGCGCTTGCGTTCGAGAGCTCAATGGACTTCAAGATCAAGACTCGCTGCATCGCTCGTCGGCGGTCGTCGACAACTTGCTGCGGCTCTCGACGGCTCCGGTCGACAACTCACCGAGACTCACGGTGGACTTCAAGGCGTTCTCGGCGGGATCCACAGCAATTCTGTACGGGAATTTTTTTCCATCGTTCCAAAACGATGAGATCCAAACTCGACGAGATCAGCACCGGAAGCAAATCTGGCAAGATGATCTGGCACGGCGCATCGCAGCTCGACTTCAACGAATTCGACTCCGACACCTCCAAAGTAGCAGCTGTCCGACTCCCAGTCCACAACGCGTGGGGACGACGCGCAGGCAACCTGCAAGAGGAGACCCGCACGAGTACTACTCGGACACGCAACAAGGACAGCACCAAAAGCCAAGATCATGCAAAAGCTGACGTCACAACAAAAGCAAGCAAGCCAATTTGTGCACATACACGTACAAGCCTACATGAAGACGGCCACGTACGAACAAGCAAAGAAGGCATACGTATATATCAGTATATACGTATATGCAAGCAAGCAACACTTTTGCATCATCATGACGTGATGATGACACAAGGAAGGAAGCTCTCGGCAAACAAATGCCGACCGACTCCAAGCCGAATAAGTCACCTGAAGGACTCGTACAGATCGGCTGCCGCGACGACTACAGCACCGAGTCGGTGGCAACTCTGACTACTCGGCCGCGGGATCGACTTCACAAACAGCTAAGTCATATTTTTAATATTTTTATTCCGGATATTATTCATGCTCTCTGGGTTGATCGCTCCACGCCGTTGTGCGACGTAGTCCGCGGACGTGCAGCGGCACGATTGTTCCGTCAAACACACCTTTGTGCGACGTAGTCCCGGACGCGCAGCGGCACAATCGCTCCGTCGAACACACCTTTGTGTGACATAGTCCCCGGACGTGCAGCGGCACGATTGCTCCGTCGAACACACCTTTGTGCGACGTAGTCCCGGACGCGCAGCGGCACGATCGCTCCGTCGAACACACCTTTGTGCGACGTAGTCCCCGGACGTGGACGTAGTCCCTGGACGCGCAGCGGCACGATCGCTCCGTCGAACACACCTTTGTGCGACGTAGTCCCCGGACGTGCAGCGGCACGATCGCTCCGTCGAACATACGTGCAGCGACACCAGAAGGGCAGTCCACCTCCACGAGCTGCTAATATTCCCGAGTAAGCACACGCCGACCTTGTCCTCTGTAAGCCTACGCTCCTACGCGCGACAGGACAGCACCGGAACGGTCAGAACCTATGCGATACGGTCTGGCCATCAGTGCGATAAAAGGTTCTTAACAGGCTAACTTACTTCGGGAAATTAACCGGCCTAGCGAGGGAAGACGCAAAATATCATCGTGCTTTTTTTCGTGCAAAGAAATTGCTCTAGTCTTCTCTTAACGGTCGCTAAGCTCCTCAGGAAGCACGTGCCTTAACGCGGGGGCTTGTTTTCTCGAAAAAGAGGCTCACATGGTCATAGCAGAAGGCCCTCTGGTTCCATACGCCTGAGATTCAAGTACTGACCGTATGGACACATGACCTAACAAGAGCAAGACGCGAAAAAAGTTTATATGCATTTTATAAGGCTGGGACCTGCTCCCAAATATAATATCCGTAATATCAATTACAACATGTTTTCATGTTTACCTTGCAGAGAACCTCATCTGGACCATGTCGCCAGAAAAAAAGAACTCCAACCACGCTCGGGGGCTGAATCTTAAGGTCAAAAAAGAACCCAATCAACCCACTGAGACCAGGAGGAGAAGAACTCTACCGGCTGAGATCGAGAGAAAAAGAACCCTACCAGCAGGAATCGGGAGAAAAGAACAACTACCCTCGGGGGCTCGATCTTACGGGAGAAAAAAGAACCCTACCAAAAGGGACCAGAAGAAAAAAGAACTCAACCGACAGAGATCGGGTGAAAAAGAACTCAACCAAGAAAGGATCAGAAAAGAACCTTACCAACAGGGATCAGAACAAAAAGAACCCTACCAGCACACGTCAAGTTTGGCCGTGCTATCAAGTCGCTACATACTGTTCGGGTCAGGGTGCTGACTTTGGGCAGTTCGTCGGGGCCTTGATTAGTACCAATTTCTTGACCATGCTACAAGACTTCTACGGCGTCTTCTAGCAGGCTCGGGGGCTGCAGGATACCTGGGACAAGTTTTTTTTCAAAAAGAACTCTGTCTCCTAAGCAGAAGGCCGTAGGTTCAACAAGAAGAACTCGAAGGCAGAGGAGAAGAACTCAAAGACCTTCCAGCTCTTTATGCCAAAAAGCAAGAAGCTCGGGGGCTACACCCGACGGGTGCGATTTTCCAAGGCAAAAGCGCACACCGTCAGAAGAACTCCGGGACGAGAAGAACTCGAAGACGGAGGAGAAGAACTCAAAGACCTTCCAGCTCTTTGTGCCAAAAAGCAAGAAGCTCGGGGGCTACACCCTACGGGTGCACTTTTCAAGTGCACACCGTATGATGATCTCAAAACCATATCAAGGCTTCATCCGAGAAGAGTAGAACAACTCTCATGACTCAACCTTGAGATGCTCGGGGGCTTGTGAATACAGGATCACCAAAGTACTCTGTACTACCAAAGAACCTCACAAGGGAGAAACTCTAGTCCTACTGGGTCTCCCGTACACTCACCGCAATGTTGCGCGATCGGCTCGCAACACTCACCCCGGCCGGCGAGGGACCACGAGGCGATGCCATTTCTTCTCCATGCTCGGCGTCATCGTTGCGGCGGCTGGCTGCTACGTGCGTGAAAAGCGGAGAGGGGAGAAAAGAACAAGCTAGGGTTCTGGGGGAAGCCGGTTTTTTTGATCAATCGAGAAATATGGCTGGTCGTCCGATTAGGAGATCGATGGTTGCGTTGAGCTGTGCACTACATGGGCCTGCGGGAGAAGCTAGCCCAAGGGGCATTCCCGACATGGGCCCAGGTTGGCCAGATGCATGGCCTGTTTAAGTTTTTTTTTTTAGAGGTATATCCACATCAGTTGTCCATTTATTTCTTAAGAGAAATTACACTAGTTCAACACTTCAAAATTTTAAATTTCAAAATATAACAACTTCGAACAATATTTTAAGATACTAAATGATTTTAAAATACAAGGTTATCAAAAACAAAGTTGTATAGATCATCTATATCTACAAGTTTTATTTTAATGATTTCTCTATCCAACTTAGGCCATGTTTGGTTACTAGGGACTAGAGACTAAATTTTAGTCTCATTTAGTCCCTAAATTACCAAATAAGAGGACTAATGGTCTAATTTTTAGTCTCATTTAGTCCCTAGTCCATTAGCCTCTCTTGATGTGCTAATTGGGATAAATTATGTGCAACAAATTAGTCACTTAAATCAAACAACTTTAGAGACTAATATTTAGTCCCTATATAGTCTCTAGTCCCTTACGCCAAACAAGCCCTTTGTTTGAACATTATAAAATTTGAATTTTAAAATATTAGAGCAAATTCTTTAATAATCAATGATTTTAAATGAAAGATCATCAACAGCAAAGTCGTATAACTCATCGAAATCTACAAGTTTTGTTTTAGTTATTTCTCCATTTGATATAAAGTGCTAGTACACATTATTCACAATTGGATAAATATTTCTTATGTTAACATATAAGTGTATGAGAGATGTATTATTTGTAATAATGTATACTGCCACCTTATTAAAATCATTTGAGTTTCTTAGATAAAGTTTATGCAATAAAAATATGTTACTATGCAAAAATTTTATAAAAATATCATGTAACGAAAACATGTTAATCTTTGTGGCGAGCTGATAGAGGTGGGGCACGTGAGATTAGCATGGGGCCTGTTTTCTTTAGCGACGCAGACAGATCGACGGTATACTTGACTTTAGCGACAGATAATTCAACCCTAAATATCAATATCTATAGCAATAGATAGTAAATCGCTAAATGAGGATTATCCATCGTTAAATATAATTTTTAGCGTCAGATGTCTGACGGTGATAAAGTGTTGTGGTGTAGTGTTCATGTATCTCGGCTCGAGCTCGCCGTTGGACCTTCTATCCAGGTCAGTGCTGAGATAACCCCAGAGCCCTCTCCTTTCCAATATCAATTGGAAGTGTTACAACGACGCCGTTAGCGTCACAATGATGACTTCTCTAACCAAGTTCTCATTCAATGGTCCGAATGGCCCGCTCAATTGCCAACTTGGGAGGATGAACATGCTTTGAAGCTTGCTTTTCCGGTGGCACTGGCTCGGAGGCAAGCCGGCTCTCGAAGGAAGGAGGAATGTCACGACACCTGATGATCGTGATGCAAGGACGAGCAAGAAGACTGAAGGAAGGAAGGCTGCAGATTCAAAGCTGAAGCAATGAAGGCCCAGCCGAAGGAGTTGGCCCAACTCGCGTTACCAGGGCCTAGACTGGGTGACCGGCCCGTGATGCTGCTGGGGGATAGATAGCTATGGGGAGCTGGCTGATATAGAGAAAAGATGAGCGTGGGGAAGAAGTAGAACGGAGTAGATCGAAATCGACCAGCTGTGCCGGGGGCGGCGGCGAGCAGAGCTTGAGGCGGCGGTGTTGAAGCCTGCTCTTGTAACCTCAATACTCTACTCTGTTCATGTTAATCGGATATGGTGAAGTCGACAGCTAACAGGATGCCTTGACGACCAAAGATGCAAACATTAGCGACCTTTCCCTACACGTCCTCGTCGCTAAGCAGCTTGGTGCCGGTGAGCTTGGACATGAGCAGCTTCAAGCCTTCGACACCCCCGTGGAGACACTCACCAGAGCAGCCTCGATTTTTCTGCTGCCGGATACTCCGTGTTGTGATTTGTGAGAGCAAGCAGGTGATGCAGAGACAGGTGGAAACAGGGCAGGTTTGGCGTGTGGGGCAGAGGATGGAATTGTCCTACGTGAACGTGAATGGATGGAGATACAAGTGATCTTGATCATGTATACGCGTTTTTTCTTTAAGGCAGCAGTGGAATCTTGATGGAGATACATAGATCATGTATACGCGCCGACAGCTGAGACCTCCTCTGTCTCTCTCAATCAAGTAAACATGACAGACACCTCACGGTTTATCGTCGTTAGCTGACAACAGCAAGCCATATCGGTGTTGAGCTGCTCTAGTCTTCACATAATTCTCGGTGGTATAGAGGGGCCGGGGCCAGTGGGTTCTGGGGTACCAAAGTTGCTCTAAATTGAACAGTCAAGAGCCTTCAATTGCAAGAAGAAAAGAAAAGGACAAGTCAACGCCATCCATTTTGAGTTTTTGACAAGAAACATTTTAAAATAAGACAAAAAATGCCTTCTGGCCGTATTTCAAATCAAAATGTAAAGTTAGTTTTTGTATGTAAGATCACCAGAATCTGGTTTATTGATAAATCTCGTTTTCGATGAGATAAATTCAAGTGACACAAAAAATGTGTGCCTGATACAAACAAAAGCATACTATGTGTCCCCTCCCGGCAAATGCAAATGTGCCAAGCCTTTATTGAAACTAATTAGAATCTTACAATTCTGACAGGAAACTTCTCGAAAGAAGATTAAAAATGCCTTCTGACTGCATGACAAGTCAAAATGTAAAATAAATTTTTTGAATTCGAAATCCCTGGACTCTGATTCGTTTATAAAACTCGTTTTGGATGAGATAAATTCATGTGACAAAAAATGTGTGCATGATACAACCAAAAGTTTAATATGCATCTCCTACAGGACAATGTGAATGTTCCAGGCATTTATTGAAAGCTAGTTGGAATCTTACAACCAGTAGAAACCTCACCATAGCTAATCTGCGATCCAGCACAACGAGAACATAAAGTACCAAAGCAATTTTTGCGTTGAACCTCGAGGTAGACTCCAGACAGTAGACAACTTCATCAGCCGAATTTCCAAGATCCATGTAGCCTACCCCATCAATCTCTTGCAGACTGATACGTCGTTCTAACTGTTGCTACCACTGTCCTCTTGCTGCGCCACTTCTTTTTCACTGGTCTCTTCGTCCTCATCAGTCCGCTCCTCTTCTTCATTTTCATGTGAGTCATCCTGTTTGGAAAACGAAGATGAGGAGTTTGATTGAGAAAATGGCGTAGGAGGAAACACAGAACTGACTGGAACCTTTGGTACCTCCTCGGCGCAGGAGTTGGGGTCCTCCTCGGCGCTGTGGACGACGTACTGCGGCGGGTACGGGTGGTGGTGGTACTGCTGCTGCGCGGCGTCCGCGTACCACGGGTGCGGCGGGTACGGCCACATGACCTGCTGCTGCTGCTGCTGCTTCTTGTCGCCATCCTTGTCGCCGTCTTTTTCGCCGTCCTTCTTGTCATCCTTCTCCTCCTTGGCTGGCCCGACGTAGATGAGGTCGGCGAAGCCGACCTTGCGCAGCCTGGCCACGACGTCGACAGGGTCCACCTGCCCGATCACCGTCAGCTTCGAGTCCTTCATGTCCACCGAGATGGAGTCGATACCTGCGCGCGTGTGTGGTTGCCGTCATCATCAGAGACCAAAATTCGGATATGAACTCGTCACGAATTGAAAGCCATCAGAGATCAGAATCCGCCGTGGCAGCTCCGCAGAGCACGGATGATGCCGGCCTCCATGACGGAGAAGGGCGTAGGAGAGAAGTGAAGTACCGTAGAGAGTGGAAACCGCCTTGAGCACCTTCTGCTTGCCCTTGTTGTCGTGCAGGTACAGCTTCAGCACCACCTTCTGCATCATGACGAGCGATGATGAACCACGTTAGAACCCCGGGCCATACGTGTTATGGTGGCTGCTATAGCAGGTGGGATAGCAAGGGGAGAGAGGTCGGCCAGGGGCCTTGCCCACAGCCAAGCAAGAGAGAAGGGTCTTCTTTCCAATTCTTGCTTGATTCATTCCAGCAGATTATACATATTTATCTCCCTAACCACTCAAACTCAACCACTCACACCCACTCTAGATCCTAAGAATAGGCAATGCCTAACTCCTTCCCGCATGCTGCCCAGTCCTCCTCCGCACACCCCCTTTGCCCAGTCCTCCACCGCATGTTTGCTCTTGCCCATGTCTTGGTCATACTCCTCTAACACTACACCCATCCTGGACAAGCAGCTCGTCCTCGAGCTGCACCCTAACCAGCTTATCATGATGAATCAGACTCGACACAAACCTAACACCTAAAAACAAGCCTTTTAACGTTTTGGCTCATTTTATTATTTTTAACCTGAAATAGAGTTGGACTCTTTATTTCTGCGGTGTCTTCAATCGAAGGTGGACACCATCCAAACCAAATAACTGCAAACATACAACCACCTGGACCCCATGGCATAGTCCACACACACGGAGGAGACAGGCAGGCCACCGATAGAGAATTGGGAGGAGGGGTGCGCGTGCGCCTCCCCAACCGCTCGAGGGAGAAACATGCCCGCCGCCCATGGGGGAAACAACATGCCCACCGTCCATGGGGGAAAGCGCTTGCCCAAAATCCCCAACACAGCGGACGAGATCAAGGTCCTCTACATGGCGAAGTGCAACTTGGAGGAGCTGCGATGTGGTGCAGGGCTGAATCAGCTGTAGATCATGCATCTCCCGCACCCGCCGATGCACTAGGAGGCCGCGCGCAGCAGCCTGCAGCTGCACCGCTGCCGACACCTGGCGGGTAAGCATCTTCCCCGCCGGCTCCGTCACGATGTCCGTCGGTTGCTCGATCTGCTGCAACTTCTCGCCCTCATCTTGGGTGTGCTGTACACCGGTTATGGAGATGGCTGTCATCCCATAGCCTGGCCAGCTGTAGGGGAAGACCGGCGGCAGCTGCAGTTGAGGCACCGGACTGGTTGAGGCCAACGGCGGAATAAGCGACGGAGACGACGCAAGCGGTGCCAGACTGCTGCCCGCCATGGAGACGAACACTTGGGGAGTCGGTTGGGGAGCCGCCGGCAGTGATAGCCGGGTCTCCACAATGGTTAGCCGAGTATCCAGGTCGTCCATCTAGCGCTGGAGGTTGTTGACGGCATTCGTGAGGGCGTCAAGGGCGTCCACCGGAACTGGCATGGCAGAGGACACGGCCGGAACAACACACATAGGTGTGGCGATGATGGTGACTGTGGCGGCGGTGGAAGCGGAAGCAGGCTCAGGTCCTGGCATCTCCGATACCAGATGTTATGGTAGCTGCTATAGCGGGTGGGTTAGCAGGGGTGAGAGGCCGGCCGGGGGCCTTGTCCACAGCCGAGCAAGAGAGAAGGGTCTTCCTTCCAATCCTTGCTTGATTCATTCCAGCAGATTACATATATTTATCTCCCTAACCACTCAAACTCAGCCAACCCACTCCAGATCCTAAGAATAGACAATGCCTAACTCCTTCCTGCATGCTGCCCAGTCCTCCTCCGCACACTCCCTTTGCCCAGTCCTCCACGGCATGTCTGCTCTTGTCCCATGTCTTGTCATACTCCTCTAACAATACGGAACCCAAAAAGCGCGGCAAATCGGGCGAGAATCCTGAAGCGATTGGTTTACCTTGGCGGCCACAGCCTTTGGTACCTCCTCGGCGCAGGAGTTGGGGTCCTCCTCGGCGCTGTGGACGACGTACTGCGGCGGGTACGACCACATGACCTGCTGCTGCTGCTGCTTCTCACCGTCCTTCTTGTCGCCGTCTTTTTCGCCGTCCTTCTTGTCGTCCTTCTTCTCCTCCTTGGCTGGCCCGACGGAGACGATGGCGGCGAAGCAGACCTTGCGCAGCCTGTCCACGACTTTAATGGGGTCCACCGCCCCGACCACCGTCAGCTTCAAGTCCTTCATGTCCACGGAGATGGAGTCGACACCTGCGCGCGTGTGTGGTTGCCGTCATCGTCAGAGACCAAAATTCGGATATGAACTCATCACGAATTGAAAGCCGTCAGATATCAGAATCCGCCATCACAGCTCCGCAGAGCACGGACGATGCCGGCCTCCATGACGGAGAAGGGCGTATGAGAGGAGTGAAGTACCGTGGAGAGTGGAAACCGCCTTGAGCACCTTCTGCTTGCACTTGTTGTCGGGCAGGTCCAGGTTCAGCACCACCTTCTGCATCATGACGAGCGGTGATGAACCACGTTAGAACCCCGGGCCATACTGAACCCAAAAAGCGCGGCGAATCGGGCGAGAATTCTGAGGCGATTGGTTTACCTTGAAGGCTGGTACCTCTTGTTCAGTCTTTGAATCAGTAGCTTCCTGTGCCTGCTCCTCTCTAATTTGCCAAAGTTTGATCCACTCATCGAATAACCCCCTACTATCTTGATTCCACTTCCTCGAAGCCTAGAAGATACAGTAAGAAACAAACTATTCAATTGAACGGCCCAGTATATATATATATATATATCTGCTAAATGCAAAAAGAAGTCTGCATTGGCCGCACCTAGAAGGGAAGTGGAAACGAAAAGTGGAAACGAAATATAGACACACAGAGTCAAAATGAGCTATTTAATTGATCATTCAAGTACGAGTAGTTGCTAAGGCCTTATTTAGTTCCCCAAATTTGCCATCAAATTCCACTATGCAAAAAAAAGATTCCCATCACATTAAAATGCCGGCACATGCTTGGAGTACTAAATATAGATAAAATCAAAAACTAATTGCACAGTTTTATTGTACTTTGCAAGACGAACATTTTGAGCCTAATTAATCAATGTTTGGACAAATATTTACAAATACAAACGAAATGCTACAGTGGCGCATTAATGACAAAATGCCAACTTTGGCATGGGAACTAAACAAGGCCAAATGAAAAAAAAAAATGAGTATGTGCGGTTGATGGAGCCATCAATGCCTGCTGTTCTGTGAGGGAACTTACGAGTTCGAAATGTTTGCAGTAGCCGTAGCCGTCTTCTTTTCTTCTGAAACTGGCAATGGGACGGTTGGGCAGTGTCTCGATGGCAGCATTAATGGCTCTTGAAATGGCCATTAATGCTGACCCCTCTGGATTGTAGTTTCTGTCATACCAATCCCAATGCTGAATTATTGTGATCTCAACCTTGTTGAGAGACGAGAGGTGCTGGATGCCGAAACTAGAAGCACCATTCAAGCACTCCATCTCATGCGCATGAAATTGAAGCTTCACGTGCTCAAGATTTGGCATTGATCCCGGTTTAAACTCCAGCGAGGTCCCACAATTATAGATATACAGGGAGAAATATTTCAGACTTCTGAATCCATCGTTGCCAGGGAAGACGATCCTTCCGCTAGTGCCCCTGAAAGTGTCTAGGTTGAGAAAAAGTAAACTGGGTATTTCTCCAAGGATCTCAACATCTTCTGGTCTCACACACATGACCACCAGTTCTAGCACACCGAGATTTCCAAGTGAGCCCATCCAATTTGGCACCTTATAGATGGCAATTCTTCTAATGAAGAGCTTGCGGATGCTACAGGAAACTGCAGGTAGCCATGAATGTAGTGCCAGTGGGTAGTCGGGACGCCAATGGTTGGTAAATATAAGAAGATTATGGAGGCTGCATGAAGATAATAAACTTTCAACATAACTGTGAATGCCCTCGGCTTGGCTTCTTCCTTCTGAGTCATATGGTAAATCAACAACCCATTTAATTTTTAGTGTCCTCAGCTTGGTGAGTTTGCTGAATTCTTGTATGGACTTCTCTTGCTCGTACGATTGGGCACCATACTCCCTCAACTCTTCCAAGCAGTGCATCTTTCCTATCGTTCCTTCCGGAAATCTTGCTTCCCAATCAACATATAAATGTGATAGTTGCTGAAGTTTCGTGATAGTTCGTGGTAGTTCTTTGATACTGTTGCCTCGCACATCCAATGTTTGTAGATGTTGTAGTTCACCAATATTCTCTGGAAGCTTTATTATTGAACATGAGCGGAGACACAAGTACTTTAGATTAAATGAGTTTCCGATACTTGCAAGATAATGCTCTTGCATGGCTCTGCAACCTGCTAGGTCCAACACACGAAGAGTAGTGGAAGGCAACAAAGAGATTTTCACAGCCTGTCCAAAAAACATACCAACTGACCGAACCTGAGACAAGATCTCGTCTGCCCATAAAGTAACATTGTGTTCATTGTGGTTGCTGACACAAAGCCTTCGAACCTTGTATTCTGATGTGTATGCAAGCTCTGCAGCATCTACTGAAGCTACAAAATTCTCTTCAGCTGCCTTGCATTTGATGTAGTCAAGGATGATGTCATGGACTTGACATGCCTTTGCCTGACCATACTTTACGTCAACAAGTTGGATCATGCTTCTATTGATCAGATCATTGAAGTAACGCTCACCAATTTCATATTTAGTTTTACCTTCTTCCCCATGAATGAACCCTTCTGCAATCCACCTATTGATCAAACATTGTTTCTGAATCACGTAATCTTCTGGAAACATGCTCATGTACAACAAACAAGTTCTTAGATGGTGAGGAATATCAAAGTAACTCATAGATAATATGGCCGTCATATTCTCAGCACCAGGATTCTTAGCAAGAGCAGAACCAATAGCATTAAGTACCCTGTCCCATTCTGCTTTTGCAAACACATTGGTCAATATGCCAGATACAGTAACAATTGCCAATGGTAGACCACCACATTTTCTCAATATTTTTTCTGGAACATCTTTCAAGTGAGGATAACATGAATTCTCAGAGCCAAACACTCTTCTAAAGAACAACCTTTTGGAGTCATCAAAACTAAGAGCCTCCATTTCATGAACTTGAGAAGAACATTTTGCAACTGTAACACTACGTGTTGTCGTGATTATTCTGCTCCCACAATCATTATCCGGTAATGCAAGTTTGAGAAATCCCCAATCTTCTGTATTCCATACATCGTCAATCACAACAATGTACCTGCCACACATTTTTTTAACAATGATGCAATCAGTGATCAAAGACCATAGCGTTAAAATTATATGCATTAGTAACATCAACTATGGCTGATAGGTTGATGAATGATGATGAGATGGTACTCTTCCACGTCATAAGAAGTGACATTTTAGTGCGTGCAATAAAATATTTCAAAAATTTGCCAAACAATATCTATATGAATTCCAATATATATGTACTTCTATTATCATAGACAATTAGGCTTACCTTTTATCTTGGAGGTGTTTCCTGAGTTTATCAATGAGCTGTTGCTCACCATCATCCTGTGTGTTAATACCAGTGCACTCAACTCCATCGGCAATGTGTATTAGAATCTTTCGACATCAGGAGTTCGAGAAACCGACACGAAAGCTGCACATTCGAACTGGCCTTCAATGGTGTCGTAGACTTGCTTTGCAAGAGTAGTCTTGCCAAGACCTCCACAACCAGCAATTGAGAGCACTTTAGGCTTTGCTGATGAACCATCCACCTCCTTGTTTAACAACTCAATGATATGGTTCTTAGGCGCATCGATGCCCACAAGTTTATCAATATCCTCATAAAGGGCCTGCAGCCTGGGATCAACAGAAGAATTTCTGGATTTATTTTTCAGTTGGGCCAGATCATACCTCTTGTGCCTCTCGCTTGCCTCTATTACAGATGCCTTGAGTTCTTGGATCTGATTGGCAATCTCATGGCGTGCCTTCAGTTTCTTCAGTTTCTTCAGCTTGTTGAAGAAGCGCTTGAAGCCTGATGAATGCCCATCAGACTCGTGGTCAACACGAGCCGTGAAGGCATCAATGCAATCTTCAAGTCATATGACAGCTCACGTAACTTGTCCCTCCACGCCGTCATTTGACGGTCGAGGTGCTCTGCATCGGCAAGCATCTCAAGCGTGGGACTCATGGCGCTCAACTCGTCTCTCAAAAACTTGATCTGCTTCCGCACGCCTTTGAGCTTGACGTACTCTTCTCCCAGCAACTTGGTGAGCTTGGACAGGAGAGGTTTCATCACCCCCGTGGTGACACCTACAAGAGCTGCCGTAGTAGCCATTTTTGCTCATCTACTGAGCTCGCTGGAATGTGGTGGTGGTGCTGTGGAAACGCACTGATTTCAGATCGTGTATTGTGTGAGGTGCAGACAACACCCACTAGTTTCTGCGGAAAAGCACAGAAACTAGAGCAGCCTCCATTGCTCTGCCGCCGCCGAGAAACTCGATCTCGCTCGCAGCTAGCTACGAGGCGCCTGAGATGTGTGTGGGGGCGAGCGGCGATGGCGAGGTGAGCATCATATCGGAGCCAGAGAGGAAGACTGTCAGGCTCTCCCTACATCACGCGAAGATCATCAGGCTGGAGTGGAGTGCTCGCGCACTAGAAAGAAATGGGCATTTTCAACAGAAAGAGCATCGAACCTGTTGTCCTTGGAAGAGCACTCGCGCCGGTTAGCAAACGGGCAGCGGACAGGATCGATTGCCACCAGCTCCAGGCAGGCGGAAGCAAGCGAGCGGCGAGCGCGGCGGCGACGGGAATGGGAGGGGGTGAAGGAGATTGGTGGACGGCGAGCGGCGTTGGAGATCGTCGGAATCAATTATTGGCACCATTGACTGAGATGGGTCCCGACAGATGAATTATTGAGACGAGCTTGGAGAGCCCCCACTCCATAGGCCCTGTTTAGAGCGCAAATTTTTTTCTTGCCAAATTTTCTTATGTAAAGAAGAAGATTCTCCATCACATCACAATGCGGCATATGTATCGAAGACTTAAATGTAGGTAAAAAAAATAAACTAATTACACAGTTTAGATGTGCGTTCTTGAGATCGAATCTTTTAAAATTTAGTTATGCCATGGTAGGATAATATTTACCACTAACAAACGAAACACGTTACATCTTGGGATGTGACATGCTTCGAGGATTTTTACACCAAATTTTGGTGATCTAAACACACCCATAGTCCAGTACTACTGTGTACTCGCACATCCATGCTGAAGATATTTGTTTGGGTTGGACATGCACAGGACAGGACGCACTGTTTACTCTCTCGACTTCAAACTTGTAGTAGAATTGTTTTTTTTTTTTTTTTTTTTTTTTTTTGCATTTGATCGTTTTGTTAATAGATTTGTTGATACAACCCCTCCATTAATCTATTTGTTAATGACCGCCTCTGTCCATGGCACTTAAAGACAGTGAAGCTTCTTTGGAGGTGGGACAACAGACGATATTCTAGCCCAACATTATGTACCGGAAGTTCAATGTATTTTTATTACAGTTGCTTCATTTTTTCCACGCAACACCACAACACACACTGTACCGGAAGTTCAATGTATTTTATTACAGTTGCTGCATCTTTTCCACGCCACAACACAACACACTGTATACCTATCTATGGCATGCTACGGACGGTCTCTATAAATTGGTATAGTGAGTTAGCGACTTACGGTCCATCACTATAGATATATAGTGTTCGACTTCTTGTGTCACTAATAGTGGTAGGGAGCGTCAGAGAGCCATGGTGATGTCGGCCTAGGGGCGCGCTGGGGAACGGTTAGGGTGGGCACTCACGATGTAGGTGGGGCGGCAGCGGCGAGTGGGTCGGGACGGGAGGCTGAGTGGGTCACGCTCGCGGAGATGCGGACAGGATGGTGGCGGTGGGACTGGAGTGTGGCGGCTGTGGGAGGCAAAGAATGGAGAGGCTATGGGCGTGTTTGGTTGGCCGTATGCCCGTGTGCATGCATCCGCTCGTGCAAGAGTCTCATGTTTGGTTGGTCGCTCAAGCGGTCGGGTCGAGGCTTTGGACATGCAAGGAGGAGGCTGCGGCCAGAGGCTGGGAAAGAACGTAGGAATCGGCCGTTCTTTTCTGGGCCGGGCTTCATTGGCTGCAGGTTTAGCCCGTAATCATGTATTAGTATATGATTAGTTGATATTAAGTGATATTAATATGTTTTAAAGATGCTTAAGATATAATTAGATAAAACAATAATTTTTAGAGCGTATTTGCAAAAAATAAAAATCATAATCATGATTTTATAATTTTTTTATCCCATGTAGTCAACCAAACAAAGATCTCATCTCGGCCCGGGCGGTGAAGATACTGATCAACCAAACACGACTAATTGCATAGCCTCACCCCGTCTCAAGTGACCTGGCTCTCAAATACGAGCTAGGCTCCATCGCTACGCGAACCAAACAGGCCCTATGTTTTCCAAAGGTTGAAGAGGCGCCAATTCATCGGACGGTGGGCTTACCAAAATTTTTAGGCGCAAATTAAGGTAAAGTGCCATGACGTTTTGGTCCTCCAAATTGTAGGCGCGAATCAGGAAAGTATGGGCGCACGGGCCTAATCTAATGTGCCGACTGACCGACGGTGGACCCAGCTAATAAGCTTTACTTACGGCGATTAATAGCTGTCGATTCGGCTAGATTGGGCCGGAATTGACACGTGTTCCTCGTTCGACGAAGCTTCCGAGATGGCGTGCGGGGCTGCGAGCTCTCACCGGCGGCGACGGGCGGCGGCTCGAGCAACGAGAAGGAGGGGGGAGCCGTGGGCGTGGCGGCGGTGGCGGCAGCGGCGGCGCGGCGAAAGATATTTTTTTATTTGCTTGCTTATCCCCTAGAGATTACATGCCTCTTGCTTATATAGCCCGACTAGTGGGACTTGTAATCTAAGCAATCTCTATAAGTTTTCCTTATACAATTGGAATACCTTTTACAAGCATATCCTAATTTATTCTTTCCTAATAAGGGTCTCCCTTATAGATGAGATATCCCCTTGCACACCAAAAATTACCTAAGATAATCCTAACTTGAATATGAAGCAAACTCGGACTCGTGCGGGAGAGGGAAGGTGGCGGCGGCGGGGCCGGCCCCCTGGCGCTTCGCACCCCCGCCCCTCCCGGGTCTGGCGGCGTTGCGTTTTTGGCCCATCTAGCCACTCTCGGGGTGGCCCAATTCTAGTTCATGACAAGAACGGTAAACCAAAATAAAAATACCATCCAACCTGTCGGCCGAAAAAATAAGATATATCAACCAACCACATGTCAATAAGTTATACCGTAGGCGACTATCTGTCCGTATTTCAATCTTTATACGGACGCAATGTTGGACGCTACTTTGGGCTGCGTATAGTCACGACTGCTGTGGTGAAACCTGCTCGCATCTCAACGTGCACAAAAAGATTTCTCGGTAGCAAAAAAACTTGGGTGTTTAATTGGTGAAATATTTTGGGGTCGGCTACTGTAGCATTTTTTGTTTGTATTTGTTAATTATTGTCCAACTATAGACTAAATAGGCTCAAAAGATTCGTCTCGCACTTTTCAATCAAATTGTGCAATTAGTTTTTTGTGTAACTATATTTAATACTCAATTTATGCGTCAAAAGATTTAATGTGATGGGTAATGTAACACTTTTTAGGTTCACTTTTCATAAAGTGAACACACCAAGCAAGCAAAATCGGACCGATGGCGGTGCTAAGCTTTTTCGGAGCGTAAACTGTTTACTACCTCCGAGTACCAGTTTCATTTCATACTACCTCCTCTGAAAATCATCAAGATATTTTGGCTTTTGTTAGAAATCGGTTCTTTTCGGTATGCACACAAACACAGAAAGCAATAACACAGAGATATGAGGAGGAGGAGCTCTTTCCTTATTTCTCTTTCTTTCTCTGGGGTTACAACTGATGTAAGTACCTCCTATTTATAGGAGGGGAGGAAACCCTAGCTACAGTGTATGAACTCCTTAACTCTCTCCTCTGATTCTTCATAATTGGCCACACAATAAAGTCTCTATACATATACTGTTGAGGAGACTTTGTTTCACAACACTCCCCCTTGGCCAATTATATGCTATGTTGATGTCTCGTTAAAAACTCCGCCCAAAAACCCAGTGGAAAAAAAGGGTAGGAGAAAAGAGTACATAACATGCATTTCTCTTATATTGCACTTGTTGCCTCATTAAAAACCTTGCATGAGAAAACCCGGTGGGAAAAACTCATCAAGGGAAAAAGAGTACAACAATTCAGTCTTTAGGATTAGGTCTTCAGGACCAACTGATTTGTACCAGTTCATGCATATTAAGTCTTCAGGACCTTTTAGTCTTTACGATTGACTTATGATCTTTAGGATCATAATTGTGGGCTATCACGTCAGGGGTTGTCTCCCCCTGAACCTTGCAACCTTCTCCCCGCTCTTCTGGAGCTCGTAGGGTAAGGGAAAAGTGAGTAATACACCTTTGTGAGATTGCTTATCTCATAGCCCTTATGCATTTGTGCAACACAAGCAACGTTATCTCAAAAGATAACAACAGGGGAATTGATAATACACCACATGACTTCCGGATGTAGTAAATCATTTATCACAACTAAGCACATTCTCATGTGACTATTCTCTTTGAGTAGTTGGTTGATTAATCCAACCATGGTCTATCTCATAGACCGCTAGGAAATGACTCTAACACCATAGAGAAGCATAAGCACCCATTCTAGGAACTAGCATCGTGCATGTCAAACATGCAACTATTTCCCTCCATGATTGGAATGTGGTTCTTCGAGAACCATAGACCAAGGTTTTGGGTATCTTGTGGATACGTGAGGGTAGTTTGAGCGCTAGCCCAAAATCTTCTGGTTGGGTAGCATTGTACCTTATCATCTGCAACAACAGAACTAGGTACAATAATGATCATTTAGGAAACTTTAAGTTCTAACACTCCCTCATTATCCTTGGGTCCAAATGGGACTTTCTCCATTTCAGGGGATTAACCCAAACATGGGAAATTCCAAAGACTGGTGCATAATCCCTCCTTCAGGGGAGGTGCTCGAAACTCTTTGGCTCAAGCGGGACATGGTCTCAACGAAGTCCTCTATCTCAAAATAATTCATAGCCAAGTCATTGCTTCCTCGATGTCCTTTGAGGTGCCAATGACATAATTCAAGATGATGCGAAAATCCTTCGAGGATTTCGTATAGGGACAATCAACATTGCCCGTGTAACCCTCTTCAGGAGGAAGTTATTTTAAATGGTGGAGCTACATCCTGTCGGATTGCTTCAACCCATTCAATGACCACTACAAGGTCTAGGGATCTTGAGTCCTTCAGGGTCTCTCGTATAGATTTCCGAATCTAGTGACCCATACAATTATGCGGTCATAGAATCCATCAACTGTATTTTTAGATTCAAGTTATTAGCTGCCACAAATATAAGTATTAGGACGTCTTTGCCACTCATAACAGGAGTACATTTCATCTTAATTGATGACGAGTCTCTGCGAGAACCCATATGCCACTAGCCTCGCTTTGTGCCAAATTTATTCCTCTTCTGGAGGAGACCAATTTGCATCCTTCAGGGATGACCTTTGAAGGTTGGGTTTCCAAACCCAATAACCTCTCTTTCATAAAGCGAGCACTACTCTGCCTTGATTGTTGCTACTCTTTTGTCCCAATCTGAGTGCTTCTGGCACTTTGCCAAGGACTTTTATTATGGATCCAGATCAATTGAGCTAGCAATTCTTATGGCAGAATGTATGTCGACAATGGTGGTCTTTCGATCATGCAAATCTCCTGATTCCACATTTTAGTGGCGATCACCCTGTGATCATCCTCTAGCTCATCATGATTTCCCATAACGATTGAGCGAGGGCGTTCCAATCTTCCAATGCGATAATATGCGCGCGTGATGCATTGGGATTTCCATCTCCGGGATGGCGTCCTTTCGGGGACCTCAACTTCAGGTTGAGTTGCCGCTTCGAGGGCATTCTTAACTTCGGGTTAAGCTTCTTCAACTGAATCCTTAAGTGATGCAAGTGGCACGAGGGACTTGTCTACGCGAACGTCTCCGAGAACCTTGTCCCGAGCACCGGAGGGTCTCCCCTCGGCCTAGGATCAGAGGAAACAATAGAGCTGGTAACCACCTAGGGTACCTATGCTCTCTCTGGCACGTTTACTCCAAGTAAACATGACATTGTCACTTTTATGATTAATGAAGGTAACTGGCAGCTCATTTGCAAGACTTTGCAAATGCTTAATCCTCTGAACTTCTGGTTCGGATTTACTAGTGCTTGAGTTTAGGGAATGCAACTTGCACTCCATGCAATTTCCCGGCATTCCTCTGGATGCCTATCTCCCCCTAATGCTGGGAAAATGCATTCAGCGCATTGAGCCTTATGAAGATCCCAATCATAGGCTCTCAATATTTAATTATGGACATCCTCCCACTTCTGGTGGGTTTCTCTATTATACGCTGAGGTGGCAGTACTGGGTGTAAGGGGGTATTGTTTTCTTATGCAGTTGTCTTGAGTTGGTTAGTATTACAGCTTGCAGTACTATGTAGCCTCAACTTCTGGTTGACAGGCTATGTTTCTGCAACAACAACCATATAATCTACTTGATCTTCTTGATTTGGCTAGACCATTTTGTATGCGGACACGTGGTATTGAATGCTCTACCTTGATGCCCATAATCAGCTTCCAAACTGACTTCACCAGCAATATGCGATTATCAGGGAAATGAAGCTTGGAGGAAACACTGTTTCCAGTGGACAACAGGTCCACCTAGCTCCATTAAGTAGGGGCATCAACAAGTACCACTAAAATCTAACCAACCCAATGGGGCCGAGCTTGTCCACAAATGTCACTTTGTATCCTTGGTAGGAACACGAGTGACTTATCCCTATGCTTCCTGAGGGATGGTCTAGTTATGAGCTTTCCCTTTGCACGTGCAATGCAATTTGAATCTTCGAGGATTTTAGAGAAGCTCTCAAATGGGTTTGCGAGAATTGTCGATTATCATTATCAACATTCCCAACTCAAGGAGATCCGGTCAGTTATACCAATGACTCTCGGATCTTAATGATGGATTTTATCACAACATATTATTTGGTGGGCTTTATGCACATGTAGTGCAAACCTAGTGGCAACGAAAGGAGTTTTGCCACCACTTGATTTTGACATCCATGAGCAGATATTCCATATCTTGCTCAAACTCCACATGGATATCTTTATAACACACGGGGTACGCTTCACATTATGAATGCCAAGATCTAAGTACCCACAGAGAGAACTAGGGTGACACTTCTGGTGCCCACTAGAATATTGCTTCCGGCAATAACCATATTGTTCCCAATTTTCATGGAAATATCTAGTCTCCCCAAAACTATATTAGTGGTGCTATTGTCAACATGACATATTTCGTTTCTAGCCATAGGTGCCACCGAATAATTTTTCTACAACATAAATTTTCATTCTAGGAAATGTTCTAAGGTTTGGAGGCCTTATAAAACATCATTGCTCTTCAGGAGCATTATCCATGACCATAATACTGATGGTATGACATGCATGTAACATTTCATTGTATTCGGTAAGGGAATACTTCAGGTCTC
The DNA here is from genome assembly GCA_015847255.1 of Hyparrhenia diplandra. NCBI lineage: Eukaryota > Viridiplantae > Streptophyta > Magnoliopsida > Poales > Poaceae > Hyparrhenia > Hyparrhenia diplandra. The sequence goes on along the minus strand of JADLZK010011174.1, from coordinate 63,323 downwards.
CATAAAGTCAGGGTTTTAATCAATAAGGTCATCCACTATCGACATCTATCGTGCCTTCATGAGCTACAGGCTCAGTGATAGAGTGGGACTCATGCTCACTTTCCTTGTCCTTCTTCTAGAAGAACATTAGTAGAGCTTGGCTAGGTGTCTTAAGGTACGACAATTGGTAAACCAATATAATTGTACCATCACATATGTTGCGGGGATCCCGCTTATTAGATGTTTCACCTATGACCTTTTTAGGTTTGCCTCTACCATGGGTCCATCCATGTGTCGTTGAGTTTGATCCCAACATTGGCAACCCAATTAAGTGAGGTAGTCGCTGCCATATAGGCTAGCTCGACAAATTCCTTTTCCAATATTTTTGGCATGTCATGTGACAACAAGTATTTACTTCGGGTAAATACGACGCACATAATTATGAGTTGGTCATGCATAATCTTGAGGATTATGAACCATACTTAATCTTCGAGATTACGGTGTTTCCTAAATATATATGTAATCTTACGGATTACTACACAATCTATGTCAAATATAAACTTGCATAAATAAATCAACATGATTTAATTAAATGCAAGAAATAAATTGCAAGAAGTAAATTGCGGTAAATATAAATTGCATTTAGTGTAAAACTTTGCAATATAATAAATATTTGTGCCGAGCGTGTATGGCTTCCGGCCATAATCACTCTTTGCGGAATTTATACCACGCAATGGCATGATCTAGTGAATCTTTGGAGGTTCACTATCTACTATATACGGGCTTCAAGCCGTATGTGTGTGGAATTCCATGTGCGTGATTCCACAATCATTGGTGCACTAATCAAACGATTTATACCAATATCATGTGAGGCTTCGGGCCTTCTTTACATAGTGACTTCGAGTCTCTTTGCAACATGATTTAGTGCACATGGGTCAAGTAAAAGTTGCTTCTCGCAAATATATAGCTTTGTCGTCTGTAATCTTCAGGATTACATTGCGACCTTTCTCGCGGAATATAATTTGCAAATAAATAATTTGTTGAAAGTAATGCGAGAAAATAAACGCAATGATATGCGAGGAATTAAATATTGGAAATAAGTTGCGATAAAAAATAAATCTGCGGGATTTAAATACTGAAAATAAATTGCGGTAAATAAATTCACGCAATTTAAATACCGAATTTAAATTGCTACGATTAAGCAAGGTAATTATGCAAATAAAATAAAATGGCAAAATAATTACCTTGGTGGCTTCGAGCCACAAAGAGGCCCATTCGGGGTCTCGGGCTGCCCGCACAGGCCCATCAGGGTCTGATCGTTTCGACCGTCCATCAAGAGCGACGGCTCGGATCTGCCCAAGATTTGCATATATAGGAAGGATTAAACCCCTAACCCTAACCTTTCCTTTTTCCCTTTCCCATTCTACCCCCCGCATCACTCTCTCTCCCTCGTTCTTATCCATTCTTTCCAGTCGGACGGAAGGAAGCGAAGCGGGGAGGGAGCGGGTAGCCGGCCGCCTCTACGGGCAGCGCGGCGCGAGGCGGTGGCCGCGTGGGGCCCACGCGTGCGGCGGCCGGGCCGGCGATGGGGTAGAGGCCAGCGCTGCGTCGTCGGCGTCGCAATGGCAGCCCGCGAGGCCGCACCAGGCGGCGTCGCTGCGCCCTGGCCGGGCGGCGGCCGGGCTCGTGGCGGCGGCGGCGGCGCCCATGGCGCCCGCCGCGCTTGCTTGCTCGCCAACGGCGGCGGCGGGTCAAAAGCGCCAGGCGCTGCGGCAGCATCGGGCCAGAATCGCGCCTAGGGCGGCCGGTGGCGGTGCACGCATGCCGGGCGGCGGGGCGCCGGTGCCGGACCGCCGGGCCGTCGGGCGCCGCCATGCCGCGTCATGGGGCCCGCACGTCGGGCTCGTGCCCACGCTCGTCGCGCCAGCCGCCCGGCGGCGCCGCGCGCCCGAGCCGCGCCGTGGCGACCACGTCGAGTAGCGTCGGGGTCCAGCGCCGCGTGCTCGCCCGGGCTCGCGCGCCCGGGGAGGCCGCGCCCGGCGGGCCGGGCCCGAGCCACACGCCCGCGTGGAGGGATGCCGCCGGCGGCGGCGGGCCCGAGCCACACGCCCGCGGAGGGAGGCGCGGTGAGGCCTTGCGTCCGCTGTGGCGGCGTCGGGAAGGGGCGCATCCACGCGCCTACGCCCGTGCGACGAGGCGGTGCGCTGCGCCCGTGGTTCGCGGAGGAACCGGCCGGCCGTGCGCTTGCTCGACCATGAAGTGCCGTCCATTCGCCTTCGGGCGAAGGTAACTCGACCGCTTCCGCGGTTGCTCATAGCCATTGATGGTGGTGCCACTCATATGCGATTTGGGATGTAGGGACCAGATCCACCGGCCCACTCTTACGTGGTTTTACGGATGTAAGGACCAAATCCACCGCCCGAGGGCGATCATGGCGGCGGCGGCGGCTTTGTGAAGGCCAGCTCTTCCATGCTCATGAAGTCCGGCCATTAGAGTTCTTTGTGGTCGCCACCGACGACGACTTTGTTCCTTGTGCGGTAACTTAGTGTCCATGCCCATCTTCAGGATGGCTGGATTTGGCTCTTCAAAGCCGTTTTCATGGGCGAGTGGAGGCGAGCCTTCCCCACTTCATCCAAAGTGTTCATGTGTTCTTGTGTGTGTGTGTGGTGCTTGAGCATCCACTGGTGATGGTGTTCATCACCTCACTGTAAAGAACTGATTTCTTAACTCTTACCTTGTAGCTCGGTAGAGTCTCGTCTTGATAACGTGTTAAAAATCAGTTTTTCGGTATGCACACAAAGACAGGAGAAGCAATAACTCAGAGATATGAGGAGGAGGAGCTCTTTCTTTATTTCTCTTTCTTTCTCTGGGGGTTACAACTGATGTAAGTACTCCCTCTGTTCGAGAAAACTTGCAATTCTCGTTTCCCCGAAAACAAATATTTTCAAACTGCCGGCAATTATTTATTAAAATATATAAAAATTTTATACTAAGTAATTAGTATCATTGGAAAGATCTTTAAGTCTAGTTTTTTTATTTGGAAATTTATTTGGAGATATAAATGTTGCACGTATTTTTTACAAACGTAGTTGCAAATGAAATTGAGTCGGGAGTTTGACTACGGACACGCTCTCCCATAGTTGCAAAATGAAATGGAACGGAGGGAGTACCTCCTATTTATAGGAGGGGAGCTGTAAGGAAACCCTAGCTACAGTGTATGAACTCCTTAACTCTCTCCTCTGATTCTTCATAATTGGCCACATAATAAAGTCTCTATACATATACTGTTGAGTAGACTTTGTTTCACAACAGCTTTAAAGCCACGGCAGCGAGGGAGGAAGGGTCACGGAGGCAGCAGTGTGTGAATGGCTGACCGGGTGTGTGAATGGCTGACCGGGACTGGGGAGTGGGGAGTGGGGAGTGACAGACACTGCATGTGTACTCGGCGTGACAGACACTTCATGTGAGCCTGCCAGAGAGGCCACTGGCCCAGCAGCTCGTGTGAAAGGCCGCGCCGGCCACTGCGGCCGACGACTTGACCGCGCGCGCCAACAATTGCCATTTGCCGGCCGGCGGCCGGGTTCCAGCAACCGATGGGTGGATAATGCGGCGCGAGGCAATGCATGACTGGACCAATGATGCAAAGCCGAAACGAATTAGCACAGCACAGGAGCGGTTATCAACTCCAGCTGCACGTGTCGACACCATACTTGGCACTTGGCAGCTTAATTAGCAGATGGCAAGTAGGAATGTCTAGCGGTTACATAGTATGTGAGCGGCCCTCGCAAGGAATGTCTATCCAAGAGACTGATGCCAGCGGTATAAAGTTTGCAGATGTGGTGGATATTTTGACCTCAACACGTGTGACACAAAATTTAGTATCCATGGTGGTGTATTAAACCGTACATTGAAAACCTTGACGGTGTTTAATTTGTGGCAACTCACGTCCACTGTATGTACTCACACAAGTATAGAATTTTTTAAGAAAGGACCCGGAGATCAAGGCAAATCCTAATCCTTTCGTTGATCAAGACACTATAGAGAGTGATCACATTTTGGATAGATAGCCGACTATCAAGAAGGTATGCCACGGCTAATCCGATGATGAAGTGCCTCTAGGTTCATATTGATTTGCATATGCATTTAAAATCTAGTGCACTAATTTCGTCTTTGAAATTGGTTGTGAAATTGCTAACACACATGCACATGGAAATGTACACTTGGTGGTGTTGGCACATTTGCAAAGGCGGCGGCAGTTTGCATGGTTGAATTGGATTTGAGTACCACTCATCCTCCCGCCGAACTTGCTCGGCGGGATTCGGCGCTTTTGAGAAAATAAGATGCCTATTTTCTATTGCGCCGGATGTAATTTGTCGGAGATATCTTGCTAACCCTCGTGCTCAAGTTGGTATACTTGTTGGGCAGCATGTTGGAGCAAAGGCGACAACAAATCGACGAATCGCGTAGGAACTGTCGACTGGACTCTGCGACCGGACGCTGGAGCCTGACCGGACCGTCCTGTCGATTCCAGAGAGATCTGGAATCGAAACTTTGGGCGACCGATGCGTCCGGTCGGCGACCGGACTCTGCGACCGGACGCTGGCTCGGGCTTGTCAGCAGTGGTTCCATTGCGAATGGACTCATGATCAGAGCGTCCAATCAGGGTGTAGAAATTGCATTTTGAACACAACGCCTCTATTTTTGTGATGGGGCTATATATATGTGTGTGTGGCCGGTCATTTGAGCTCTCTCTTGCACATTTGATCATTCAAACTCTTTTGTGAGCTGAGAAAACTCCCTTCCACTCATTTCTCTTGCCTAACTTCGATCTTTGGTGAGATTGAGTGAGAATCCAAGTGCATTGCATTGTTGATTGCTTATAGAGGCACTTAATGCTTGGAGGAGCTGCGAGATTCTTGTTATCTTGGGAATTTGTTTGGTTCCCCAGTGGCTTGGAGTTCGTGGTGGTGTTGAGCTCGACTGATGATTGTTCGAGGACACACCGGTGGACTTGTGAGGGGTTGATCCTAACCCCACAGGAGATTCGTGAAAGGAGTCACTAGTGGATTGCTTGTGGCTTGTGGATCCCCTCTTGTGAGTGATTAATTGAGCTTCCCACCGTGGGATTTGGCACCGCCCATTAAGCTTGTGGATCATCAAGTGGGTGTATCGCCACAACGAGGAGTAGCGTGTCGGCAAACACGTGAACCTCGGTAAAAATCATCGTGTCAAGTGTGCTTTGCTTGTTGGAGATTTCATTGACATCGGTGATTGGCCACAACCTCTACTCTACACCATCGGTATTGTATCCTAGCACTCCTTCGCATTCTTACAGTGTATTGACTTGTGTAGTGTGTTAGCTTATCTAGGTTGAGTAGCACCTTTTGATAGAATTAGCTAGCTCAACTTGATCACCTAGGAGTAAAATAGCAACCTAGCCTTTGTGTGCAAGTAGAGACTTTAGAATTGTTTAGAATTGCTAGGTGGCTTACCTAGATATCTTGTAGCATCGCTTTGTTACTAACAGTGTTGTTTAAGTGGTGTTGTAGAAATTTTTATAGGCTATTCGCCCCCACCCTCTATCCATTAGGACCTTTCAAAGGTTTACCTATGTCATTGAGGGGTTTCAAATTCTAAGGATGAACTTTACATTTTGATTAACTTCCTAATCTAAACTCGTGTGAGGGTTCAGAACTCCTACTAGTCTCGATAGCCGTCGCCTGCCCCTAGGGCCAAACCCTACAGCGCTCCTGCTGCCAGCCTCCTCGGCCCCCTCCCTTCCTCCCTCCGGCGATCTCGCCGGCGGCGGGAGGGAGGGGGACCGCCCCGTTGACATGTCCCACTTTCGTTTTGGTGTTTTCGCGGTGCTTCTCTCGGTGGTCGTCGCAGGCGGCTTTGTCCGTCGTTGTGTCAATGTCCGGCCGGAGTGCTGCCTAAATAAGGTAATTGTAGGTTTCCCTTCTCAGCTATTTGAGAAAGGATTGGATCTGTTTTCCCCTCCGGTGGGATCGTCTTTTCCGATCGTTGTGCTACCACTAGCGACAACGGATTTATTTTTCCGGACACCGTTGGTGATGGCTAACGGCGGTGGTGGATGGTACGTGCGGTTCAACTATCAGAAGATTTGGTCGATGTGCTTTCGACGCCTTTTACTCCCTTCAATGGTCGAGCATACAAATACTTTGCGGCCTCCATATATCTGTGGAGTCTTTTGTTGATTTTTTTTAAGTTATACCTTTGCCTTATTGATCTCCGAGTCCTTTCCTTTCCAACACGTGAGGTTGATGATCCACCAAGTCCATCATCAACGTCCATGTCCATGATCATGTAGCTCCACATCATCCATGCAATCCTATCTCTTAAGCACACTTAGAGAAAATGATTAGCATAACAAAGTGTCATCCATTATCAATACCAACATGAGATTTCAACCTTCTTCTTGGACGAGATGAATTCAAGCGATTAGAAAATATGTGCATCAAACACACACCAAAGTTAAAGGCTCTTATAGGGAAAGGGTGAACCACAGTGAACCTTCTTTGGAGGTGGGACAACAGACGATATTCTAGCCCAACGTTATGCACCGGGAGTTCAACGTATTTTATTACAGCTGCTTCATTTTTTTCGGAATTTTTTTCAAAATTTAGCCCTTTTTCAAATCAAATTTCAAATCTATCCCTAGTTTGAATCAAATTACACCGTATCCCCTTTTTGTCGCGCCGGATGCTTCATGCGCGCTATTTGCACACGTCGCGCCCGATGCATGTGGCGCGACGTGCCCGCCACGCTGGCCTACCGGCGTTGACCCTTTGCCGGGCGTGTCCGGCCATGCGGGTTCCACGCTGTCGTGCCTACGCATGTGGCGCGACGCGACGACGATCGCGTGCGATCGTCGGCCGCGACGAGCCCGTTAGGGTTTCGGTTTGGGCCTCGGCGAAACCGCGTGGGTCCCACATGTCGCGTCGGCATGTTTGGCACGACGCATCTTGGTATAAATGCTTCCAACAGGGTTACTTTTTGTCTCTCTGCTCTCACACTCTCACTTTTTCGAGGTGCAAAAAAGGGGGACCGAAAGGTGCAAATTTTGGAAGCTTCTTTCCTCTTTTTTTGTCCCCAAATGCTTCCAATTGCCTAGTTTGTTTCCAATTTGACTTTGCTTGTCTTGCTACTTATCTTATGGTGTCATAATCCTTGCTAATTTTGTTTTGATTTGGTGGAATTGTGCACTTAAAACCTAACCCTAATTCACATCATTTGAATGACATTGTCCATACATGTATGTTAGTTTTTTGATGGATTCAATGTGTAATGAATATTTCATCATGTATTATGGGTTGGTTAGCAACACATGAAGAATTGCTTATTTTCCAAAAAATTTTTTCAAGTGTTATGGTTTGATTGTGATGTGTAACCATGTATGGAGATGATTTTTTTATGAATGTTCATGTATTAGGGGTTGGTTAGGGTTTTTGAAGAATTTTTTATTGTACATGTATTATGGTTTTTATGAAGATTTCCTAATTGATTTAATATTTGTTCTCGTGTTTTATTATGGTTATGGCTATGTAACTAATAGATGGTCAAAATTTTTAATAATATTCCTAATGTTTAATAAGCCATGGTGTATTACTTCTCATTTTGCATGAAATAGAAACTATGTAATAATCCATGGTGTATTACGTCTCATTTGTATCAAATAGAAACTATGTAATATTCCTCATGTGTAATACTTGTCATTTTGTTTGTTTTGCTAGCTTCCATGGACTTTTCCCTGTTAGGTGCACCATCCGGAGGACCATGATGGGAAAGGTCCATTCCCACCACTGTCCCTCCTCCCCGTCTCGTGACTATGGGTTCCGTGCCTATGTGAAGCGATCAAGGCATCCTCTCTCTCTTCGGCGTGCCTTTTTCATTGTCCATTACGTCATCATCCTCGAGCAATTCTGATTGTGCTCTTGACGGTTGCATGTTTTATCGATGGATTGATGATGCAACTAAGGTTAATGTTGACATTATGTTGTTTCCTTATGACCCATGGAAGAGCGTTCCATATTCTGAGTTTGTTCGGTGGGTGCCTCCGCCACGGAACCCACCGACATGATGGAAGCAGAGAAGGCTGCGCGCTGCACTCCACCGTCTTGAGAATCCTCCTACATGCAAGCGTGGCAAGACAAATGTCCCTCCAAGCTCCAAGCAAGCCGGGAGATGTTCACTCCATTCTACCGTTGTGGTCACGGGATTATGTAAGTGGTGTTTGGAGTCACGTTATTTATGATCTTGTTTGTGTTGTACCAACTATAACTTGGAACTATGATATTTCGTAAAGGTTTTCCCCGCATGTGACTTTGAGGAGTACAACTATGGGCGAAAAGCTCTATGGCCTAGCAAGTCTTTTGTAGAAGAATGTTGGAACGGCAACATTGCATGGCCATGCCTTAGTCCGCCGGATCGGAAGTGCCGGTGCATAAAGGCTCGGCAAGGAGTTGTCCCCTCCGAGTATGGGATTGGCTACTATTGTGGCAACGCTTATGGAGGGCCGAATGACTTCTTTGTGAATGTACTTGAATTTGTTATGTAGATGTGTCCCTTTAGTTTTTTTTTTCTGATGTTTGATTGTGTTTCCCTTAGCCCGGATCGACCTGCAAGTGGGAGGATTTTGATGGTCGTGGAGATGTACTTGAGAGCCTAAAACACCAATTCAATTCCCCTCATGAGAAGAGAAGGAGGTCAAGGCATCGATTAAACTTGCAGAGAAGGACACGGGCTAAGGGTGGTGTTGAATCGCCAGATTGGCATACATGGAACATGCTTCCTGACGACTACTATCAAGCTACCGGAAGAGAGTTGAGCCCATACAACTACGACTATGACGATGAGCTGCTAAAGTTTTGACGGAAAAACAAGGCACGCCATTTACTCGACGGTATCGACGTTGGAAGACGTGTACTGGGAGAAGCAGTTGGGTCGAGAGTTTTGTGAGTATTAAGCTGACATCCTTCTTTCATTTGTGTGAAATTGGCATACCACAACGTTCATTTGTGGTTTGAATTTGACATCCATCTTTTCCGTAGTTCCTTCACCACCACGCGATGACGAGGGCGAGGCTAACGAGGACGAGGACAACGGTAATGAGGACGAGGGCAACGCCCGTGAGACGACGAGGACAAAGGGAGAAGGGTGTCGACGATGATGATTTGTAGTGCTTTCCAGACATAAAGAACACCACTCGACGATGAGGACAAGAGGATTGGTGTCTTCTATTTGTGTCACCTATGTGAACTTATGAGTAGGTGACAACTTTTGTTTGAACTAGCAGGTGGATGATGCATGGAGCTTTTAGTCCTACACTCGCCATGTAGTGGATGATGCATGATGCATGGACCCTATAATTGTAGTTGAACCAATTGTGTAACTTATTGGCATGGTGATGTTGTCATTTCAATCCTTAAATTTCATGTTTGTTCATGAAACACAACAACAAACAACATGTTTTCCCACATGTGGCAATAATAAAAGACGAACACCGTACATAATTGCGAACATAGTTTCGATACAACTACTATAGATACAACTAGGTAGGCACTTCATTTTCGATACATGGTTCAATACAAGTACTACTGAGAACTACTTGCGAACATAGTTTCGTACATGGTTCATTACAAATAGAATACACATTGATACAACTACTGGCCGTCATGCATGCCCCAATCCTCCTGATATTAGCCGTCCCTCCGTGCCCCAATCCTCCTGGATCTTCGCCGGCCGTGTCCGAGTCCTCCGGATATTCGTATCCCGGAGTCGCATAAAGAGCCCTGAAAAATGTAGCCATCATATGGTTTGTCTTCGTCCGTGTCCGAATCCTCCATTGCATAATTGTCACTTTGGGTAGCACAAGAGCCTGAAACATAGGCCTCATATTCTTGGTTGTATGTTGCATCAACCTCATCTGCTAGCTTCGAAGCCTCCTCCCAGAAGTGGTCCTCGCTGCACTCCTGCAAATCTGCTAGCTTCGATGCCTCCTCCCAGAAGTGGTTCTCGTTGTCCTCCTGCACGGGATTCGAAACCGGAACAAAGTCGAGGGCATGTAGTATCTGATTAAAAACAGTTTTAACACGGGGGCACGACGGCAACTCCTGCACTGCAACAGTGTCCACCCGGGGCACTTGAGGCACCGTTGGAGCATTGTTCGGCTCCACGTTAGGCACCGCGGGGACGGTGTCCTCCTGCACGTGAGGCTCTGTGGGGACTTGCTGCGGGGCATGTTGTTGGGCTTTCAAGCTAGCCTCAGCTAGGGCTATGAGCTCTTCCAACCATGACGTGTCCTCGTCACCATCGTCATTTTCAGCCTGCATCTGAGCCTTGGCCCACTCATCCTTAGCACGACGCGCATGCTCGAGCTTCCTCTCCCTCTCAGCACTCTGAGCAAGAGCTATCCTCCTTTCCTCTTCCTCCCCTCAAGCGCCTTCGATCGGCCGCTTCCTTCATCTTGTCCTCGGACCTCCGTTGAAACCATGCCCTAAACTCCTTGTGGCCTTCCAAGAATTTCTTGTGTTCCTCACTGATCTCAAGGTCGATCCACTGCATAAAATCACAGAGTGGAGGTGGGGTCTACAACACAAACAATTGTCAGGAAGGTAATATATACTCATGAAACAAAGAAATGAAAACAAATATACGCACCATGAAACTGCGCGTTGTTTTGGGCCTGGCTCCCATTTATAATTGGCACACATCCAATACTTCCACATGTAGGTTTCCTCATCATCTTCATCCCATTCAACTTTGCATGGATCACCACACCAACAGTTGGGCACTGGTTCACCCGGTGGGATAGGCTTATGGACATAGGGATCCGGCAGCATCAAGTACGGATTGAAGGCCTTCTTTTTACCTCGCCTCGGCATGCGACAAGTGTAGCTACGAAACAATCGAACATTCAAAGGAGGTACTAATTATTTGTAATGGTAATTTGCATTTGCAAGAAATAACACCATTGTATTTTCTTTCAAATCACACCAACCTCATTTGTAATGGTAATTTGCAAGATAATCACGTGCCATGCACAATATACTAATGGGGATACTAATTAACATTATAACCATGACTAAATATACTAATGCGGATACTAATTAACAATATAAGCACGTGCCATGCACAATATACTAGGAATTGAAAGAAGAAAAACAAATCCAAAGCACTTACATAATCCACAAGGAGGAGGGGGGACTTGGGGGCTTGGAGCAGCCTTGAGGTGTTGGGTGGAGGATGAGGGTGGCTTGGGAGGACGAGGAGGGGGGAGGAGGAGCCTTGGAGCGGTGTGGGGGGGAGGAGGGGGGCTAGGAGGGGTGGGGGTACTTGGGGAGGTAGTAGGAGGGGTTTGGGGGCTTTGGAGGTGGGTTGGGGAGGTTGGAGGCGGCTTCCACGGTGGTGGTGGCGGATCTGCGCGAGGGAAATAGGGAGAGGGGAGGGGAGAAAAGTGCTGGGCGGAGGAAGAAGAAGGCCGGCCTTATATCGCGCCGCCACGCCCCGAACGTTAGGGCGCGACGCCCCTCGCGCCGACGCATCCGGCGCGACAATGACGGGTCGGCTTCCTGCCTCGATCGAAACCTCCCAAAGATCGCGCCAAAGTGTTCGGGCGCGCGATACGCCGCGCCACGAGGCCCGAGGTCACGCCCGCCGGGAAGTGGCTCTTTGCCACGTCGCGCCAGGGCGTATATAGCGCGACGCTGCCGCACTGAAGTGGTAGGCGTGACACGCTGGAACACGGGCCGGATGTCGGGCGTCGCGCCAGCTTCGCTCGCGCGGACGCTGGAGGGACACGTGTCCCGTGTTGTCAGACGCGTCGCGCCGAAGGGTTTGGCGCGACCCGTCGCGCCAAACCAACCCGAGGTCACAGTTCCGGCCGGGTTTGTGGCTCTTTGCCACGTCGCGCCTACTCTTTCGGCGCGAGGCGTCGCGCCAAAACGTTTGGCGCGTTTATCTAACACGTGGCTAAATCGGGAGGTGACATGAGTGGTCGTCGCGCCGGATGAGGAGGCGCGACGGTACTGTACAAATGGCTCTCGCGCCGAAAGGTCTGGCGCGACGTCATTTTTTTTAATTTTGTTTTGTAAATCCTCTTTTGTGGCACATATAATTCGCACATATATATATTTCACACAGATTGCATAATACCACAAATTCACAAAATATGCAATGACACATACATAATACTTCACATAGTTGTTCAACAAGTAATCCATAGTTCACACACATAGTTGTTCAACAAAGTGACACATAGTTCACACACAAATTGCATCCTAAGTTTGGACAAGTCCGACCCTTGCTCTAATTCACACACATAGTCATTGAACAAACAGAGTTGGTGCATCCTTGGCAACTAAATGGAGGCAAAGCACGAAGTCTACACAAAGCTCGTCATGAATCCTGCACACATAGGGAATGTAAGGTCATGAGTTATGTATTTTAACTTGTCTTTTCCCCAATGTTGCTTCGTATTTGCCAAATACGCACCTTCTCACGGTTTGGGCGTGTATGGCAACCTAGGACGACGAGGACGGCCAGGATTTGTTGGAAGCACATTAGGCGTGCCAACGTCCGAGCGGTCTTTAGCTTTGCGTTTAGGCTGGCGGCGTCCTCCCACTTGAGGTGAGCTCTGAGATCCCACCTAGAAAACCCAAAATGTCATATGTGCTACAAATGTATATATATGTATGCTGACAACAAGCGCAAGTTCAACAAGATAGAAGAAAAACCTGAGTTTGAGTCACGTGAGGAGCATCATACAGTTGAGAAGAGCCAATGACGTCCTGCTCATAACTTGGATCATCGCTATCTTCACCACTGTCTTCACCGTTGCCTTCTTCGCTTGATTCCTGAGGGGTGTGTGCAATTGATTTTCCCCTGGAACTCCGTCTTGCACCGGAGGCCTCTGTTGTCTCCTGCGCCGCCTCTTCCTCACTTTCACCTCCTGCGCCGGAGGCCTCTGTTCTCTCCTGGGCCAGCACTTTGTCATCTTCACCTCTAAAGCAGCTCAACTTGCGACCGAGGCGGCGGCAAAATTTCTTCACTTTCTGCAGTCAGTTTTTTGGCAGAGTTAGGACTAAACATACAAACATATGGAAGTAATTGGAATGATATTGAGTTAGGCGTAATACCTCTGCAAATTCTGCAAGGTCACTACCTTCTTGCCCCCCCGCGCGTCCAATGTATGCTCCAACTTCATTTGAAAGGTGGGCCAGCTGTGTGGTCTGTGTATAGGAGCAAGGTTAAAACTTGAATGCGACTGAAAGGTTGAAGGAAATGAAGTGCTTATCGTGTAGTTAACAAGAGGGGCTCTCTCGGGCCTCCCCTTGTTACCTTGTCATAGGGGTCTTCTTCGTCGCTCTCTCCATAGAACACTGGAGTCACCGACGCGGGAGCGTGGAGACGCACTCTTGTCACCCGGTGCAGGTACAGCAGGTACTCATGGTGTTCTCTGGCCACCAAACGAGGCCCACTATTAGGCCACACTCTCTCGACGTTCATCCACTGCTGCACATATTGCTCATGGATTGCGAGCTAGTCGCTGACGCCACCAAACCTTTTCCTCCTCGAAACACCGAAACATTCATTGTTAGTTTTGACAACACAAGTAAAAATACGCAAACGAAGGAAGTGAAATCTGAACCGACTTACTGCGTGCAAAGCATCTCGAAGTCCCGCCATCCGTGAGAGGGTATTCCCCGCTCGCCCAAACCGCTTCATGACCCTCTTCGAATATGGTGCTCCACAACGTAGTACATGATCATGGGGGCATTGCATCTCTCCACTGCAGCTTCTCATCATCACTCCTGGGGAACATTCAAGTCCCATGACGTCCCACGTTCATATGGAGTCCACTCAACCTGAAAATTGAGACATTTAGACAAGTCCAACAACTTTTAGTTGCCATTCAAGATGGGGGGATCACAATATGTATAACAACATGACTCACCCGTCCCATGGTCAACAAGTCCAAGTCGTTGGAGTACCTCATCGTACCTCATCTCCAAGTCACCCTTCACCATCTTGTTTCTGTGCCACAAATACATCAATGGGGCCCGATACTCCACATGTGGCCATGCCTGCAAAAAAAAACAATCCGCGTGTAAGAACTTGAATATTAGATAGTGCAACTACGATGAGAACATAAATATTAAAACATGTATGAGTAACGTACATTAACCGCCTTCCTGTGGTCCCGTCCAGTGGGTATACGCTCCCAAATCCATATCTGCATGAGGTACATGCAGCCACCCAAGTTCAAAGAATCTTTCATCCTCCTACAGGCCTCGCATAGCTGCCGATACAACCATGCGAGCGTGGCAGAGCCCCAGCTGTATCGGCCGATCCCCTCCCAGTCCTACTGTAAGATTGGGAGCACCATCCAAGACAAGGTGTTCCCAGAAGCGTCGGGTAGAAGGAAGCAACCAATCAGGTGCCACAACCACACCTTCGCATGCCTCGGCACCACTTCCGCGGTGGCGTCTGCAGGGCAAGTATCGAAGTGCCGCTTCGCCCAATTGGACGACACACCTGAAGTCTTGTGCTCCCTCTTTCCCTCTGGAGGTGCGTTTGGGTAAAGTCCGATGAACCGAACACCAAGCGCTTCCGCTTCTGCGGGTCGATCACACCAGATGACACCGGTAGACCGTGCACTTTAAGGTCCAAGATGTAGCTCACATCTTCTAGCGTGACCGTCATCTCTCCACACGGCAGGTGGAAGGAATGCGTCTCCGGACGCCATCTGTCGACAAAAGCAGTCACCAGCGCCCCCGTCCATCTCCCCCCTCCGGGAGCCCCGCCACAATGGCTCGAGCAAGGCCCAAGAAGCCCGCTCTAGCCGTAAAGCGCACGTACCGTCCCAACGCATTGGCTTGTGAGCTCGGGGGGCAATGACTTCGATTTACGAAATAAATGAACAAATGTAACGATTATAGATGATATAGGATGAACACAAGAATTATTTGGAAAAATGAACATGGCAATAACTTGCCTTGCCCAAGTCCACCGCCATGTGCGCCGGTGGTCCTTGTCATAGCGGTGCTTAAGAAGGGAGACCCACTCCTGCTGCGCCATCCTGAAAAAGGCCAAAAAATAGAAGATTAGAAATAAGACATCAATAATAGTAATGAAAACAACACAATATTAAGAAATTAATATAACACAACGCGAAGAGATTAAGGCAACACAACAACTAAAAACACCCTAGTACCTGAACACTATCATGAGTGGCTGTGGTGTAACCGGTCCTCACCCGGCATTTAGAGCACACCTGACCGGAGCCATGGCCTCATCAAAGTCTCCATAACCATACATATCGAGACCATAGCCATTGGAATCATACACATCAGGGCCATCGGCATTGGAATCGTCCATAATTCCTTTAAGGCGTTTTCTCTTCCTTCTTCCAACCTTTGTCTATTCTTGATCCGGGTTGGGGACATAATCCAATCCACAGTACGGAGGCCACTGCGAAGGATCTAGGTACGGCTCGAAGCTGGATTCCCACACTTTTAGGGTGTTTGATTTAAGATAGAATGGAGACATGAAAAACTGATCTTCATGGTCTAAACCCCTAAGCTTGCAAGCGGTGATCACGTGTGAGCAAGGCACATGAAGTAATTGCAGAATGTAACAAGAACATTCCAGTTTTTGGAGGTCCACCCTATAATTTTTGCCACCGTACTTCTCACCGCCCAAATTGGTTCCTCCCGCTGACATTATGTTGTACACTAGCCTTGAAGGTCCGTAGGCATCACCAACCTGATTGGAACCTATGCCCTCCGCAATTTCCAGGTGTCTCCTTCCGGCCCGGCCCCATTTCTCTTGAGAAGCCTTGGCAATGTTCCAGTGTTTAACAAAGTATTCGTTGCACTTCTTAAATGAGTACTCCACAATACCGGACATAGGTACTGCACGGATACCCTTGAACACTTTGTTAAACGATTCCGATGAATTGGTGGTCATCACGCCATACCTAAGGCCACCATCATCAAATGCGAGAGCCCACTTGTCCACATTACTCATCTAGTTCCAAAGCCAAGTCCTAGCAGGAGTGTTTAGGACCTTGTTCAACTCTGCAAGCTTCTCCTTAAACCTCTCCTTCGTGCGACAACAACACACGACCTTCAACTTCTGCACGACCTCCTTCTTCCTTTGTCGCTGCCAAATGTTGGCGGCAAAGTGCCGCATGCACCATCGATGCTCAAGAGGGGGAAGCCCATCTATCTCCTCTCTTGCAGCCGTGAGCAATCCATTGTGCTGATCAGATATCATGCAAATCCTACGGGACGTACGATGGAGGACATGCATTCTAACAAGCTTCATGAACCAAGACCAGCTCAAAGTGTTCTCGCTCTCGGCCAAAGCAAACGCTAAAGGGACAAGCTGGTTCTCCGGATCAACACCGACTGCCATCATGAGAACACCTTTGTACTTCCCCGTAAGAAATGTTGCATCAACAAGCACTACAGGCCGATAATGCTTGAATGCCTCGGTGGACCGGGAAAACACCAAAACAATGCATGCGAGAACATGTTTAGGCACACCGTCCGTGTCATCAACTATGCGGCCAGCAACAGACACCACCACCTAAGCCCAGGATTGTAGTGTTTCATGGTGGTAAGGATCCTTGGAGCTTGGTTGTATGCCTCCTTCCAATCACCCCACAACAGCTCTATAGCATGCTGCTTTGCTTGCCATGCTTTCATGTAGCTCACTCGATATCCGGTGCACCCCCATATGCTCTCGATCAGGGAGGAAACAGATACATCGCTATCGGCCTTAACAAGGCCGACAAGACGACGACTCAAATAACGGGCCGTGTTTTGTGCGTGCACCCCCTTAGGCTTAGAAGACCGACACGTGTGAGGTTGCTTCACATTTTGAATCGTCCAAGCCTTGTTTCTCACCTTCCTCGCCCAAACTCCCCAACCACATTTCTTCTTGCAAAGCACTGTGTACCGCTTGTCTGGGTCACAGTGATCAACACTGTAGGGCCTATGATACCTAACGGCGTAGTCCGCAAGAAAGAACTTGAGATGATCCAATGTGTCAAAGACCATCCCCTTCTTAATCTCCATCTCCTCGCTCTTTGTCCCCTCATCGTCCAACAACGACAGACCAGTGTCACAAACCGCTTCATCAACCATACTAATGTCCATGAAGTTGGGTACGGAGGGTACTTCAACATGGACCTCCCTCAACTGACTTAGCTCCAAATCAGTGTACTCCATTCTAAATGACCCGTCAGGTGGATGCAATATCCCCCTATACTCATCGCTTTCATCCTCCATACTAGGCTCCGACCTATACTCGTCCTCTAAAACCACCTCAGAGCTACTTTCACTAAAACTGAGCTCATCTCCGTACTCTCCATCATCCTCTGATCCTACAAACATGTCGTCCATAGCACCAATCTCCTCCTCATCGCACTCTTCCATACCTACCATCACTTTGCATTATCATTGTCTCTAACAACAAAATGTTGCAAATCTTCCTCCCGAGTAAGGTGCTCTCCACGGGCTCCTCATCCACGTTCTCACCAAGCAGCACAACAACGAGGTTCATCAACTTCTCCACAACAACTTCCAAGCAACGAACACTACTACCCTTCACAACCTCCACAAAGTTCTTCCAATCATCTTCACATGACAAAGGCATCGGTGCATAGTGTGCTCGTTCCTTCCCACATCAAATCGACCAATCAAGCTACACGGCCATCCATACTTGTCACGACAATGGCCGACCAAATCATCGGCTAGGAGGTCTACCAAAAAATGAACTTGTTCATGCATGTTCTCAAACTTGCCATCCCTCTAACTTTGCCACCACAATAAAAGCACACTAAAAACGGTCCATCTACAAATTATTCGGGAAATAAAAGCTATAAGTAAAACAACCATATTGCCAATATATATTAGAAACAAACTCAACACCTCTATGCAACAAAGACATTTATTCATGAAAAGTCTAATCTAGGTGAAATCCACAAAGAAAAAAACATAT
Organism: Hyparrhenia diplandra; assembly: GCA_015847255.1. Classification (NCBI taxonomy): domain Eukaryota; kingdom Viridiplantae; phylum Streptophyta; class Magnoliopsida; order Poales; family Poaceae; genus Hyparrhenia; species Hyparrhenia diplandra. Next base: position 45,314 of record JADLZK010011174.1, on the reverse strand, counting down.
CCTAAAACATTTCCACGCACCACATTGCATCAATAAACGGCCAAATAACTTATAATTTAACATTGGAAAATAGAAAAAATATGAAACCCTAAACCTCCATGCATGCATCAATTAACTACTTTCATGTAACTCGTTCTCTTAACCAAATCCACAGCCAAATCGAATCCTAAACCGATTCTACGAACTACATTGGACCAATTAACGCTCGAATCACTAACAATTTCATATTCATCAAAAAATCACCATGAAAACGAGGAGGAAAAGTAGGAGATAAATGGAGTAATACCTAAACAAGTTTTGGAGAGGACTTGGACCTCTCCTACGGCGCCCGGTGAGGGCGGCGCCGCCGCCGCCACGGGCCCGAGGCCGACGATGGGGTTGGGCGCCCCCCTTTCCGCCGCCCGCCTCGCCTTGCCTCGGCCCGGCGGTGGAGGAGGTCGGGGCCGGCGGCCGGAGCTCGTGGAGGAGCGGGGGGGCGGGGCGAGGCGGCCGGCGGCGCACCGCGGCGACTGGCGGTGGCGGTTTAGGGCGGGCTCGGGAAAGAGAGAAGGAAGGAGAAAGAAAGAAAGAGAGAGAGAAAGAAGTCGGGCACCGGGACCTAATCGGTGTGTCGCGCCGACGCGATCGGGCGCGACGTGGTGGGACCCACGCGCTTTGAGGCCCAAACCAAAACCCTAACGGGCCCGTCAGCGCCGCCCGCGCATCGCGCCGACGCCCGGTCGCGCCGCATGCACAGCGCCGACGCGGGGACCCACACCGCCCACGCCCGACCCACGGTCAACGCCACCACGGCAAATAAGTGGCACATCACGTCGCACCGCATGCGTGGGCGCGACATGTGTAAATGTCACGCCGATACATTTGGCGCGGCAAAAAGGGATACCTAGCGTAAAATGTTTCAAACTAGGGATACATTTGAAATTTGTTTTGAAAAAGGGCAAAATTTTAAAAAAAAATCCATTTTTTCCACGCCACACCACACCACAAAAAGGGATACCTATCTATGGCATGCTACGGACGGTCTCTATAAATTGGTATAGTGAGTTAGCGACTTACGGTCCATCATTATAGATATATAGTGTTCGACTTCTTGTGTCACTAATAGTGGTAGGGAGCGTCAGAGAGCCATGGTGATGTTGGCCTGGGGGCGCGTCGGGGAACCGCTAGGGTTGGCACATGACAGGGAGCGGTGAGTTGGTCGGGATGGGAGGCTGCGACGGGAGCTGCGAGTGGGTCGCGCTCGCGGAGATGCGGACAGGATGGTGGCAGTGGGACTGGAGAGTGGCGGCTATGGAAGGCAAAAATTGGAGGGGCTATGTTTTCCAAAGGTTGAAGAGGCGCCAATTCATCTAACAGTGGGCTTACCAAAATTTTTAGGCGCAAATTAAGGTAAAGAGGGGTGCCGTGACATTTTGGTCCTCCAAATTGTAGGCGCGAATCAGGAAAGTATGGGCGCACGGGCCTAATCCAATGTGCCGACTGACCGGTGGACCCAGCTAAGCTTTACTTACCGACAGTGTAACAGTAAATCAAAATAAAAATACCATCCAAACTTAACCCAAAAAAAAAAAAAAAGACATATCGACCAACCACATATACCGACTGTCCGTCCATATTTCAATCTTTATACGGACGCAATGTTGGACGCTACTTTGGCCTGCATATAGTCACGATTGTTGTGGTGAACCGTGTGAACCCGCTGACAAAAGTATATCATGTGCGAGTGCGATGTGGCAGCGACGAAACCTGCTCGCATCTCAACGTGCACAAATACTCCGTCGAACAAAAAAAAACGTAATTCTTTGACTTCTCAAAATCTAATTTGACTATTCGTTTTATTTAAATAATTTATATAAATATTATCAATTTTGTTTTTCAAAATCTAATTTGACTATTCGTTTTATTTAAATATTTTATATAAATATTATCAATTTTATTATGACTTATTAGATCATTAAAGATATTATAATAATAATTAATTTATTATAAAATTTAAATAAATATTTTGAATAAGACGAATGATCAAATTAAAATTTAAAAAGTTAAAGAATTGTGTTTTTTTTTTTTATTGGGTGGAGGGAGTAGATCTCTCAGCGAAAAAGGCGAAGTAGTAGTGTGGGCCAATGGCGGTGCTAAGCTTTCCTGGAGCAGGAAGAAACTGTTTACTAGAGTACGGCAAGGGAGGAAGGGTCACGGACAGTGGCGGAGGCAGCTGTATGGCAAGGTCGGGCGGCCGCCATGTATAAAAAAAACACTAGTATATTATGTGTATATACGTGCAAGATATGTGGATATATATGTCATGAACCAGAATTGGGCCGCCCTGAAAGTGGATATATATACCACTCATTTCTAGGCCTCTGTTGGTTCCAACCTTGATTCTGCTGAGGACGGAAATTATTATTGTTATTATTGATGAAATTAATATCCTCCATGATCTCTGGACAATTCCTTCCAGTGTGGCCTAAGTTTCCACATTCTTCACATGTCATGCATGAATCTTGTATTTGCATCACTGCCTTGGGTTGAGATTCTCTTTCTTCTAGCTTCTTCATAATAAGGTCCATTTTAGCAGATAGCATATCTACTTCTTTAAGCTGGTGCATTCCCCTTTTGCGAGTTTGACGTTCTTCACTCCAACCTTGGTTGGAAGCCATCTTCTCCACAAGCTCTGTAGCATTTGTAATTGTAAGTGATAAGAAAGCACCACCACCGCTTTGCATCCATAGTTTCACGAGCACCGAACAAGCCCATGATAGAAAGTCTGCGCATCAACGACCACTTCTCCATCCCATGGTGTGGACATTCTGAAATATATTCTTGAAAACGCCTCCCATGCTTCGGGGACCGATTCATCATCTTTGTTGTTGAAAATTTGATATCTTCCCCCTTAAGGTATTTGTCTTGCCAATCGGAAAGAACTTTGCAAGAAAGGCTGTGGAACATATATCCCATGTTGTATTGTTATCTTTTGTAGCATAAAACCATTGCTTAGCTCTTCCCAATAGTGAGAATGGAAAGAGACGAAGCAAGATTGCATCCTTGGATACATCCTTCATAGTGAATGTGCCGCAGATCTCCGAAAGTGTTGGAGATGAGCACTAGCATCTTCATGTGCCTTTCCACAAAACCGACTTGATTGCACCATATTAATGAGCCCCGGCTTAAGCTCAAAGCCATTATCTCCAACCTCTACCTTCGGTCCAACAAGAATATTGCCCGTGGTAGGAGCTGAAAATTCATGAAGTGTCTTGTTTGCCATAGCTTCAAATTCGGATGTCAAATTTCTAGTAACTTGATTAACCGATTCGATTCAAGAGACTTTGATGTCTCGGATGATGATGATGATGATGATGGTAATGTAGGAGCTGGAGTTTGTCCGAGATTTGCTTTTGCTGCCCCGATTAATTTCTCGGGATCTTCAATAAAATTTTTTCGAAGATTTCTATTTATACAACTCTCCCGCAAAAGATAAAAACAAAAATAGAAAACGAGGGTTGAACTTTGTTTGAGTATGTGATAATGGGTTCTCAATGCATTAGGTGATGTAAAGTGATCTCTCTTGTTTCCTTTATATGATGTGTTTATAGGATTTTCGGCTAACACCCTTTCTAACTAGTAAGTCGAAACAATACCAACTTAATTAGGAATAACTCGTCTAAGTCTTGGCTAATACCCTTCCAAAACTAGAGAAAGCTGGAAAGAAATTTTCTAGTACTTCTTTTGGAGTTTTGAAAACATCATTTTCAAAATTAAGATATTGACTATGCTCTCCCAAACTAGGAAAGTTTTGAAAAACAAAAGTCAAGAAAAATTTATTTTTCTAGATAGACTACACCTTTCGGCAATGGCGCCCGAAAATGCTTGTTGATATTTCTAACACGATCCTTATTAGGAAGGCGAGAGAAATATATATGGGATATCTATCTAATCATGTTAGCTTGGATATGGGATTAACCTCATAATCCAATAAAGCGAAGTTAGGCGGTGTTAGTAGTGGGATGTATCTTAGCCACATTATCCATAGTGGAATTAATCTCACCAAGATATGAACTCAAGGTATACCACTCATTTCTAGGCATTACCTATACACTAGTCTGTCACCCTAGCAATAACGCTCAAAAGAAATGCGGGGCACGGTATTTATAGATTGGCCTTGATAAAAGATTGAACATGATATCCGCAGCGCCTACGGATAGAAATACCAATTGTAGCACTTCACCGGGAGTAATGCGGGTATCGTATTTATATTTTACCACGGGGAAGGGAGTCTATGGAAAGGTAGAGAGAAGAACTATCTAAAGATTTATATTATGATTTATTTATGAGATCATTCACTTTACAATATTATAATGCAGAGTAGCCATGAGCATCAAACATAACTCAACAGGATAAGTCACGAGATAAAGATAATTATAATAATGATAAATGTCCAAGTCTAAGATTAGCCTATGCCACTAATATCATACAAGCAATTAACATGTTATAAATTAGACTAGAATGAATATTCCTAAGATACTCCTAATAATATATGTCAATGAATACTACAATTAGTGCAATACATCTAGCTATCATGACAAGGTTGGATTACTTCTACACATGGCAAGCATTACCAATGACAAGCAAGGACGAAACTTGTTCATCATCGTAATTATAGGCTCGGCGTGTCCTACATTCGAGGGTGGACTCCAAAGGACCCAACAGGGCTGTCACCCCGCGATCTACCACACGACCCGAGAATGTAGGGTGCAATTGCGGATAAACGTTGTATAAACACCACGTTTACACATTGCTTATCACCCAAATAGTGATCATCTATATGGATGCTATACAATTCCATGCATAAAATATAAAGCAATCTTACTAAACTAAACATATAATCATAGCAAGCATAAACACATATCAACAAGAATATAATAATTATAAAGATCAAAACCATAACAATTGTATTCTAAATATAAGTGAACTTACATTGAATACAAGAGAGAAGTCTCAAGAACGATCCTTGCTACTTCTTGACTATCGAGAACTCAAGATGAACTTGATCTTCAACTAGAACTAGTTATGTAGCTAATCTACTTCTAGTATGAACTAGGGCTTAGGTCTAGACTTGGCTGGACTTGGATGAATATGATTGATAATGAAATTGTTATCGACCTCGTGGTCACCGGGTCTTCTTATATAGTACTTGGCGATGAACATCAACCCTTGGATCAAACCGACCTTCAACAACGGTGTAGATACAATCTCAAGGTCGGTGGTAAACCGACATAAAAATGTGAGGCTGACAGGGCGACCCCACCTGGCGGCCGGCCTATTTGGCACTGGCGGCCGCCAGGGTGGCAGTCCACCTCAGCTTCCCGTCTTCTCTCGGTGTCCTCACGGTATCTTCTAGAATGTTTTAGTCTACTTTTTCGGGTTGAGTTGCTTCACGGATAAGTTTGGTCTTTATTTGTCTTGTATATGTCTTGTATATTACGGAACCTTCTCCATTATTCTCTGCATTTTCCTATCAAGTCCCTAGAAAGTCACAGAATACCAAAACTCATGGAATTATGTTAGTTAGACCCCTAGACTTATGTTTAACCTTTGTCTTGAGCCCTTAATTCATATTAAATAATTTAAAATTTTATGATATAACAAGTGTCAACACCCGGCGTCCGTGCTCCTTCTCCAACCACGCCCGACGAGCGGATCGAGGGTGCCACTTGTCCTCCTCTTTCGACAACAACGGCGACGTCTTCTTCCGCATTGGGAACGTCACCGTCGGTGCAGCATGGACCGCGGGAGATCTAGGTTGGGGCCGCCCGTGAGCACGCCCAGTGACCTCCTCTACGGCTGCCTCCTCGACTTCACCTCTTCACCGCCTACGATAGTTCGCCACGTCTACTGCAGACAGGTTCATGCCAAGGTGACAGTGCCGATGACCTACACCTACGCGTCGCCTCCGCCGACCCGTCGGATCTTTGGAGGCTGTCCGGGACTCTCGGCGCCTCCGTCATGCGCCGGGCATGGGCGGAACGTCCCTTCGTGCGGCCCCGCTGAGCTTCAAGTTTAGCATCTACTTGGCGACCTCCACCTCGACTTCTCCTTCGCCACAAGGGCGCCAGGTGTCTGCGCAGCGGCGACAACGACAAGTGCGGTCCTCTCATCCTCTACCGGGCCCGGTGGTCACCTCTCCGATCGGTGCGCCCTTCGCCACTACGTGGTGGGTTGGGCGGCACGTGGACGCGCCGCCTCGTCGAACAGTGGGGAGATGTCATGAACCAGAATTGGGCCGCCCTGAAAGTGGCTAACTGGGCCACACGCGGCGAACCCCGGCCTAGGAGGGGCCGGGCGCGCCTTGTAGGGGCCGGCGCCCCCGCCGCCGCCGCCTCCCGCGGTCTACGAGTCCGAGTCCCGCTTCTATCTTAAGTTAGAGTTATTTTAGGGTAATTTTGGTGTGCAAGGGGCTATCTCATTTATAAGGGAGACCCTTATTAGGAATTAAATAAATATTATTCGGGATAAATAAAATAAGATATGCTTGTAAAAGGTATTCCAATCGTATAAGGAAACCTTATAGAGATTGCTTAGATTACGAGTCCCGCTATTCGGGCTACAAAAGCAAGAGGCATGTAATCTCTAGGGGATAAGCAAGCAATAAAAAAAATATCTTCAGCTCTCGGCTCTGCCGCCGCCGCCCCCGCCCCGCCCCCCCGCCGGCCGCCGCCAGGCCTGCCCGCCCGCCGCACATTCGCCACCAGCCCGGCCGGCCGCCCGCAAGCCGCCCCCTCCCCTCCCGACGGCTCCTCCGCTCCACCTAGTTGCTCGTGCCGCCGCGTCGTCGCCGCCGGCGAGAAGCCGCAACCCCCCACGTCTCGTTTGAATGCGCAACGGTCGGCGAACACGTGTCAATTCCGGCCCAATCTGGCCAGGCCTAATCGACAATATATGTATTTTGTTTTGTGGGCGATATCTCATGGTCATGGGCCTGCCTATGTCAAGAGCATCCAGCGTTGAATTTACTCGCCGATATCTCATAATCATTTTTTTTTAATTTGTTTATCGAGGTATTTTATATGCCAATGCTTTACTTTTGAATTTATGTGATATTTCCCGATCACATAGTAATATACATCTAGTGTGTCCTTGCATAGTTAATATATGATAGTTATACTCCCTCCGTTCCAAAACATGCAATTCTAGCACAATGTCGCGGTTTAGTATCCCAAATTTAACTAATTATAGATAAAAAAACTATCAATGTTTATATTATCAAAAAATGTCATTAGATTCATTACGAAATGTAGTTTTTAATAAATTAATTTGAAGCCATAAATATGAATAGTATTTTGATAGAAATTTAGTCAAACATACATCACTTTTAGCGGCACGGAACCCAAAAGTTACATGTTTTGTGGAACGGAGGGAGTATTATACATGTTCAAACTTTATAAACTCGCCAAAATATTCCTACGTCCGCCATTGGTGGATTTTTTTTAAAATTTTGCCCTTTTTTAAAACAAATTACAAATGTATCCCTAGTTTGAAACAATTTACGCCCGGTATCCCTTTTTGTCGCGCGCCGGTCCGGTGGCGTGATTTTTACACATGTCGCGCCACCGCATGTGGCGCGACCGGCCCATCCACGGTGGCGGGCTGGCGTTGACCGGGGCCCGCCACGTCGCGCCAGTGCATGCGGCGCGACGGGAGCTGGGATGCCATGCAAATAGTACTATCAAATCTTATCCAGCTTTGGAAAAACATGTCACATGAGACGCTGTAGCACTTTTCGTTTGTTTGTGGTAACTGTTGTCCTACCATGACCTAACTAGGCTCAAAAGATTCGTCTCATCTTGTACATCAAAATTATATAATTAATTTTTTTATTTACCTACATTTAATGTTCCATGCATGAGATAAAAGATTTAATATGATAGGTCAATAGTGAATTTTGGAGAGAGAATTGGGAAACTAAACAGGGAATATTTTTCAATGATGTGACAATACTCTCTCTCCCCTGTCACACACTGCATATACTACTGTCGCGCAAATATTTTGAGTTCGGCTACTGTATCACTTTTCGTTTGTATTTGTTAATTATTGTCTAACCATAGACTAACTAGACTCAAAAGATTCGTCTTGCACTTTTCAATCAAACTGTACAATTAGTTTTTATGTTTAACTATATTTAATACTTTATTTATGCGTTAAAAGATTTGATGTGACGGGTACTGTAACATTTTTGGGATTCACTTTTCATAAAGTGGACACACCTATGCGCATGCACGCGGCCTGCTCATCCTCCTCTGTCACACACACTGCATATACTACTGCCATGTAAATATTTTGGGTTCGGCTTCTTTGTAGCACTTTTCATTTGTATTTGTTAATTATTGTCTAACCATAAACTAACTAGGCTCAAAAAGATTCGTCTTGCACTTTTCAATCAAACTGTACAATTAGTTTTTTTATTTAACTATATTTAATATTTTATTTATGTGTTAAAAGATTTGATGTGACGGGTATGCTGTAGCATTTTTTGGATTCACTTTTCATAAAGTGAACACACCCTATGCATGCATGCACGCGGCCTGCCCATCCGGCCATCCCTGTTTAGTTTTCCAATTCTCTCTCCAAAATTCACTATTGACCTATTATATCAAATCTTTTTGTCTCATGTATGGAATACAAAATGTAAGTAAATAAAAAAAAATTAATTATATAATCTTGATGTACGGGATGAGCCGAATCTTTTGAGCCTAGTTAGGTCATGGTAGGACAATAATTTCACAAACAAATGAAAAGTACTACAAATGTCTCATGTGGCATTTTTTCCCAAACCTGAATAGAACTTGTAGCACTATATGCATGGGAGCCTAGCTCCCGTCGCGCCGCATGCACTGGTGCGACGTGGCGGGCCCCGGTCAACGCCAGCCCGCCACCGTGGATGCACCGGTCGCGCCACACGCGGTGGCGACGACATGTAAAAAATCACGCCAACGGGACTGGCGCGACAAAAAGGAATACCTGGCGTAAATTGTTTCAAACTAGGGATACATTTGAAATTTGTTTTAAAAAAGGGCAAAATTTTAAAAAAAATCCGCCACTGGTCACGGAGGCAGCAGTGTGTGAATGGCTGACGGGACTGGGGAGTGACAGACACTGCATGTGAGCCTGCCAAAGTGGCCACTGGCCCAGCAGCTCGTATGAAAGGCCGCGCCGGCCACTGCAAGGCCGACGACTTGACCGCGCGCGCCAACAATTGCCGGCCGGCGGCCGGGTTCCAGCAACCGAGACGAATTAGCACAGCACAGGAGCAGTGGCCAACTCCAGCTCCTTGGAATGAATGGAAGGCAGCGAGCGCAGAGGAGTCGTCTCATCGCGTGTCCACGCCACAGTTGGCACTTGACAGCTTAATTAACAGATGGCAAGTAGGGCTTCTCCAACTGACAAGCAGCAAGCCGGGGAACAGAATAGGAGCTAGGCACCCAAGACACTAGGAGGTTCCTCAAGGTATATATATAAACTGTAAAATACTATGGCCCTGTTTAGAGCCCCAAATTTTGCACCAAATTTCACTATGCAAAAAGAAGATTCCCCATCACATCACAATGCCGGCACATGTATCGAGTAATAAATGTAGGTAAAAAAATAAACTAATTGCACAGTTTAGATGTACGTTGCGAGACGATTCTTTTGAGTCTAGTTACGCCATGGTAGGATAATATTTACCACTAACAAACGAAACGTGCTACAGTGTCAAATGTGACATGCTACTGGATTTTTGCACCAAATTTTGGTGATCTAAACACACCCTATACTCCAAATTAAGCTCCTATTCTGTTCCTGCCGTACTTGATTCAGATGTAGATTACTACCAAACTCTTAATCAAATTTTTTTTAACCGAGGGAATTCCTCATTTCCATTTCAACAAACAGAAATACAAGTGTTTGAAAAAGTTTGGGATTTAGACAGGACACAGAAAACTAAGCAAAACATGAAGAACAGCAAAACAAAGGCTGCTCTTTTAAAACTACCTGAAATCTGGGACCTACCTACCCACTAGGACTAGCAGGGACTACCAACATCACAACAGACTTATCGGAACATAAGTTTCAGAAACGTCTATTACAGACTCAGCAAACTGACTAGACTGGAACAACTATAACGGTAGAACAGGTTCAGATAACGCAGAGCAACAATATTGTAGCAATCTCTTCACTCTTTATCTTGGTCTTCAGGTTAAACTCTGAACCACATGCCAAGTATATATACTTGATTCAGATGTCAAGATCCATGCCGTACTTCATTCAGAGTTTGGCCATTCAGTTGTATATTTTACAAACTCTGAATTCATCTCAATCAAGATGCAAATTTGTTCCTGCCGTACTTGATTCAGAGTTTGGCAGAACCATGCCTCTTGTTCCTGCCGTGTCAGACCTCAACGAGCGCTGTACATACTTCCATTCATGCTCAGAAGGCTATGGTGAATGAATTCAAGGAACGGCTGAATCAAGTATGGCCACGGGGATCTGTAATTCTTTTGGCCACTGTGTCCTAGCAACTGGTAAACTGTAAATTTCAGTCTGCATATATTATCACTAATGTCTTACCGGTTACTGCATAGTATGTGAGCGGTTTCTAGCCCTCACAAGGAATGTCTAACGAAGAGACTGATGCTAGCAGTATAAAGTCTGCAGATGTGGTGGATATTTTGACCTGAAGACATGTGACTATAACGAAACGAAAATGAGCATCAACAGCCGTACTCCCTCTATCCCACAAATAAACACAATTTTTTATGCAAATAATAAAATAAATAAATCATTATAAAAATATCTCTAACGAAAAATAAGTCATAACAAAACAAATAATATTTATAAATATTTTTAAATAACACAAACGGTCAAATAAGAATCGCAAAAAGTCAAAGAATTACGTCTTCACCAAAGTAATCTTCATTCACCTCCCACAGTTTCTATAAAGGAAGTGTAAAAAAATTGTTCAATTGGACGACCAAGTGCATTTGCTGCAGCTAGAAGAGAAATGTAAACAAAACATAAACAAAAGAGTCGAAAGTAAGTATTTCATAGAACCGCCAAGTATGTGCTACGCTACATGCTATGGAAGAAAGTAGTATGTGGTTGCATCAGCGGAGAGGCTGGTGTAAACCATCAATGTCTACTGTTCTATGAGAGAACTTACCGATTCAAAATGTTGGCACCCCCAATGACGTATTGTATGGAACCTGACAGCGGGATGGTTGGGAAGTGTCTTGACGACAGCATTAATGGCTCTTGAAACACAGCTAACGGCGTTATCATCATTGCCTTCCATGTCATTCCACCTGAATGTGATCCCTACCTTGCTGAGAGCAGAGAGGTGCTGGATGCCCAAACTAGATGGAGCACCATTGAGGCATTCCATCTCATGCACATTTAATTGAAGCATCACGTGCTCAAGCTTTGGCATTGATCCCGCTTTAAACTCCAGCGAGATCCCACAAGCATCGATATCCAGGGAGAAATATTTCAGATTTCTGAATCTGTTGTTGCCTTGTACTACGATCCTTCCACTGGTGCCCCCCAAAGTGCACAGGTTTAGAAAAAGCAAACTGGGTATTTCTGCAAGGATCTGAATATCTTCTAGTCTCAAAAATAGCATCCATAGTTCTAGCACACCAAGATTACTAAGTGAGCCCATCCAATTTGGTACCTTATAAATGAAAGGTCTTTCTATGCAAAGCTTAAGGAGGCTACTGGAGGCAGCAGGGTACCAAGAATCTAGTGACAGTGGGTACATCGTTTTAATAGGGTTGTCCAAGATATACAGATTATGTAGGTTGCATGAAGATAACAAATTTCCCACATAATTGTAAATGCCCTCAGCCTGGCTTCTTCCTTCTGGGTCACCTGGTAAATCCAAATCCAATGTTATTCCCAATGTTCTCAGCTTGGTTAGTTTACTGAATTCAAGTAGGGACTTCCCTTGCCCATAGGATTTAACTCCATACTGCCTCAGCTCCACCAAGCTAAGCATCTGCCCAATAATTCCATCCAGAAATCGGACATATCGGCCCACATATAAGTGTGCTAGTTGTTGTAGTTTTTTTATAGTTCGTGGTAGTTCTTTGATGCTAGTGCCTCGCACATCCAACATCTGTAGATGTTGTAGTTCACCAATACTCTCTGGGAGCCAATTTATTGAACTTGAGCTGAGACGCAAGTACTTAAGATTAAACAACTTTTCAATACTTGCAAGATGATGGTCTTCCATGCCTCTACATTCTCCTAGGTCCAACACAAGAAGAGCAGTGGAAGGCAAACAAGAGATTTCACAGGCTGTCCAAATATAGTAATGGACCTAACCTGAGACAATAACTGGCCTGCCCATAAATTCACATGTTCTTCATTGTGGTTGCTGACACAAAGCCTTCGAACCTTGTATTCTAAAGTGCATAAATGCTCTGCAGCATCTAATGAAGTTACAAAATTCTCTTCAGCAGCCTTGCATTTGATGTAGTCAAGGATGATGTCATGAACTCGACACGCCTTAGCCTGACCATATTTCACTCCAACAGGTTGGGTCATGCTTCTGTTGATCAAATCATTGAAGTAACCCTCACCAATTTCATATTTAGTTTGACCTTCTTTCTCATGAATGAACCCTTCTACAATCCACCTATTGATCAAATATTGTTTCTTAATCAAGTAATCTTCTGGAAACATGCTCATGTACAACAAACAAGTTCTTAGATGGTGAGGAATATCAAGGTAACTCATACTCCCTCCATATTGAAAAGGAAGACGTTTAGGACATCTACACGGTCTCCAAAGTGCAACTTTGACTTCTCTTTTCTATCAAAATATTTATTAAAAAATTATATATGTATACTTTTATGAAAGTATTTTTCAAGACAAATCTATTGATATGATTTTCACATTTCAAAACTCAACGATTTAAAAGTTATTAATGATTTATGTTTCCAATGTTTGACCGAAGCCTTTTCCAAAACGTCTTCCTTTTCAATATGGAGGGAGTAGATAATATGGCCGTCATATTCTCAGCATCAGGATTCTTAGCAAGAGTAGAACCAATACCATTTAGTACCTTATCCCATTCTACTTTTGAAAACCGATTGGTTAATATGCCGGATAGAGTAACAATTGCCAATGGTAGGCCATCATATTTTCTTAATATTTTTTCTAGTACATCTTCCAAGTTGGGATAACATGAATTATTCTCACAACCAAATGCTCTTCTGCAGAACAACCTTTTGGAGTCATCAAAACTTAGAGCCTCCATTTCATAAACTTGAGAGGAACAATATTTTGCAATTGTAAGACTACGTGTCGTCATGATTATTCTGCTCCCAAGATCATTATCTGGAAATGCAAGTTTGATAAATTCCCAATGTTTATAGTTCCATACATCATCAATGACGACAATGTACCTGCCACACATTATTTTAACAAAAATGCAGTCAGTGATCAAAGACTACAACGTTAAAATTGTTTATGCATCAGTAGCATCAACAATGGCTAATATAGGTGGATGATGATGATATATATATATATATGGGAGTAACTACTCCCTGGGAGTAGAAAATCATTTCCCTATATATATATATATATATATATATATATATATAATAATTATGTTATAGCTGGCTACAAAATATTAAATTCTGTAGCCGGACCAGAACTCGCGAGCCGGGTCAATCGGCGCACCTGCACACCGCACTGGACACGGCCTGTGCATTTATCCACCCCTTTGTGCTGTGACGCGCATTACTTTGGATGGTGGTCCCCATCACACTAATGCATGCATGCATGCGTTCATTTATTCACCTGATTTGTCTCATTCCTTCCATCTGCCAGCGGCTGGAAGAGCACCTGAAAGAGACGAGAGGCAGCGTTTGGCGTTGCTCCCCTGCGCGCGACGGAGCCTGGAGCATGGAGCAGCCACGGCCACGCGAGGCAGCACGGGGCTCTCGGACGGCGACGCGGCCTCGCTCGGATCGTGCCCCGGTGGAGGAGCGACGGCCTCGCGTCCGTGGCGGCTGCGGTTCCCGACACCTGCGGCCTCGAGCCATGCCGACAATCCCGGTGCCGCGCGCCTGCCACCCCGCGTGGTGGCACCTAGAGGATGGTGGTCGATCTGGCGCTCGGCTGACCTGCGTGGCCCCAACGCCGGCGGCTTCCTGATCCGCGGCAACCTCCACATGGCATGGTGGGTGTTGGCCCCGTCCTGATGACCATGCATAGCCGATTCTCTGGTCGCAGATCTCCCGCCATTCTTCTTCTTGGCGTTGCATCGACGCTGCTTTGGTGCGCCGCCTCTCGAGTAGGTGCCCTCCATGTAGATTATGTTAATCGATTACTACTTCATCGTACACCTATATTTTCATTTACTGTAGTTCGTTTGTCCGTTCTGGCAAACTCTGTTCCATCGACCAGATCGGTGTCGTTTCTACCAGTAAAGCTTTCAGTTTGATTGTTGGGGAGTTAGCACAAGGAGACGATTGACAATATTGGCACAACTTTTGGATTGGTGTGTGATGTCGATGTCCATGCAAAAGCAGCTAGACTGTATGGGTTTGACTATAGTAGTGCACGCAAGATCGAATGTGCAAACAAAACAATTCAGACTGTGTCAGTTAGAACTAGAAAATTTTGGTATGTGCATTACAATAAAATTTATTGTAATTTTGTGGCATTGTGGCCGCATTTGTAGGCAATTGTATGAAGTTTTGTATTGAAGCATTCGAATTCTCGTAACTATTTTATAGTAAATTCAAGTAACAATTATAGTAAATTCAAGTCACAATCTAGTAACTAATTCATGGTAAAATACGATTTGTCATTCTAGTATCTACAACAATATGATTTCAAATTGTGGCGACCGGTAAATTCATCTCGCCATTAAAGTAACTGGTTACGTTCTCGTCTGTCTTCAGGCCATTATTAGTATTGTGACCGGCCGTTGAATCAATACTATCCGATGAAAATTTGTCAGCCAAATTATCGTAACTATTTATAGTATTATATAGTAAATTGTGTGGACCGGTTAATAACCATCTGGCGTCAATTAAGCATGGATTAATTAATGCGGCATGCAAGGCAAGGCTCGGCATGCAAATCTGGAATTAATTAGGCGTGGACCCAATGCAGCATGCAAACCTGGTGCAACGGTTGCGTCCAATGCTCGCGCGTCTGATGGCTTGGCTACAGAATATCAAATTCTGTAGCTAGCTACAGATTTTTATATATATATATATATATATATATATATATATATATATATATATATATATATATATATATATATATATATATATATATATATATAGTTTGTGCAATAAAATATTTCAAAACTTTTCCAAACAATATCTATATGAATTCCAATATGTACTTCTATTATCATAGACAATCACGTTTACCTTTGATCATGGAGGTGTTTCATGAGTTTATCAATGAGCTGTTGCTCACCATCATCCTGTTTGTTAATACCAATGCACTTGACTCCATCGGCAATGCGTATTAGAATCTTTCTGACATCAGGAGTTCGTGAAACCGACACAAATGATGCACATTCGAACTGGCCTTTAATGGCGTCATAGACTTGCTTTGCAAGAGTAGTCTTACCAAGACCTCCACAACCAGAAATTGAGAGCACTTTAGGTTTTGCTGATGAACCATTCATCTCCATGTTTAACATCTCAATGATATGCTTCTTAGGGCCATCTATGCCCACAAGTTTATCAATATCCTCATAGAGTGCCTGCAGCCTAGGATCAACAGAAGAACTGCTAGATTTGTTTTTCAGTTGGGACAGATCATACCTCTTGTGCCTTTCACTTGCTTCTATTACAGATGCCTTGGGTTCTTCGATCTGATTGGCAATCTCATGACGTGCCTTCGGTTTCTTCAACTTGTCGGAGAAGCGCTTCAAGACTGAACGCCCAGCAGGCTCATGATCAACACGAGCCATGAAGGCATCAATGCAATCTTCTAAGTCATATGCCAGCTCACGTACACTACTACAGAACAACACATTAGGGGCGGTGAAAGGTCCTAATGGCTAGAGGGGTGAATAGCCTATTAAAAATTCTACAAACAACACTAAGCAACCGGGTTAGACAATAAGGTGGCGTAGCAAATAAGCAAGGCTTCAACTAGCTATGCAAGCCACAAGTCAATTCTATTGTCTCTAATTCACACAATGCTAAGTCTCTACTTTTACTCTAGGTGAACAAGCAAGTCTAACTAGTTTACCGACTAGAAGCTAACAAGGCTAAGCAACCTAATACACTACTCAAGCTACTTACTCTAAGCACCCTAACAAGATACACTACGAAGGTAATGCAAGAGATGCTAGAATACAATACCACCGGTGTAGAGTCGAGGTGGAAGCCAATCACCGTATACAAGAAATCTCCAACGAGCAATGACAAGCGACACGATGATTTTTCACCGAGGTTCACGTGCTTGCCGGCACGCTACTCCCCGTTGTGGCGACGCACTCACTTGACGGATGATAAGCTTAATGGCCTATGCCAAATCCCCGGTGGGAGCTCAATCAACCGAACACAAGAGAGGGTCCAACAAGCCACGAGCAATCCACTAGTGCTCCTTTCGCGAATCTCCCGCGGGGTAAGGAACGACCCCTCACAATCACCACCGGTGTGGCCTCAAACAAGCTCCACTCGAGCTCAACACCGCCTCTTGCTCCAAGCCGCTAGGGAACCAAGCAAATTCCCAAGAAAACAAGAATCCCGCGGCTTCTCCAAGGATGAAGTGCCTCTAGATGCAAGACTAATCAAGCAATGCACTTCTATCACTCTCAAACTCACTCAAGATTCGAAGTTAGAGTGAAGAGATGAGTGGAGAGGAGTCTCACAAGCTCACAAGTGTGTAGGAGTGTTCAAATGTGCAAGAGAGAGAGCTCCAAATACCGGCCAAACAAGTATATATAGAGACCCCCTCGAGAAAGAGCCGTTGGAGTTCAAAAAGGGCTCTCTGCGGGGTGACCGGACGCACCGACCGGACGCACCAGCGGGTCCGGTCACTGCTTCCGGTCGCTACCGACAAGGCCATCGGGCCCACAAACTAACGGTAACTACGAAGCGTCCGGTCACGGGTCCGGTCACCACCGGAAGCGTCCGGTCCGGCGTCCGATCCGCAGGCGTCCGGTGTTTTTCGCGGGCCGGAGCTCTCTGGGACGCGACTAACGGAAGGTCGGTCGGTCGCGGCCCGGTCAGCACCTCGTGCGTCCGTTCGCCTCGACAGCGACATCTTCTTCCTTTTCTTTGCTCTTTGCTTCCAACTTGCTTCGCCTCTTGCCATGGGTTGCCAACACGTCCAAGATGATCACGTTATCACCAATGTTAGCACGTCGAGATGTTAGGCAAGATCGAAGTTAGTGCTCTCATGTCCTAAATGCAATATGCAAGTCAATTGGACCTAGAAGCACTTCATGCAAGGATTGTCGCGGCATCCCCTCTTGATAGTCGGCTATCTATCCTATAATGTGATCACACGCTCTATCGTGTCTTGATCACCGAAAGGAAAACCCTATCAAGTATACCTTTGCCTTGATCTCCCGGGTTCCTCTCAAGCCGATCACCGAGCTTGACGATCCATCATGTCCATCTTCATCGTCCATGTTCATGATCATCATGCTCCTTGTCATCCATCTAATCCTATCTCTAGTCATCACTTAGAGCAAAGGATTAGTACCACAAGTGTGTCATCAATTTTCCAAAATCAAACATGAGATTTCAGGCGGCTAAAGATGCTCATTAGGGGTGGGTGAGCCACCCCTAATAAAACACCCCTAATGTGGTTGACAGGAGCCGCCCCCTAATGTGAACACATCAGGGGCGGCTCCTGTTTGAGCCGCCCCTAATGTGAATTGCGTATTTCACATTTTCAAAATTCAAAAAAAAATAACAAATTTTTTTTAATCGCGTAAGACCCCACCGGCTAGCCACCCACATCCCCTACACATGGTGATTTTTTCAGGCCTTTGCAAATGTTGTGAAATCCAAGATTCGAACCCACGACCTCGAGCTCGCGTGTGACCCTCCCCTCCACTGCGCTACACACTTGTATGTGTCCATATCCCATTCCGCGTCCTCATATATTATACAAATCCGAGTGTAAATTGACTATTTGAGGCCCTAAACGGATTCAAACTAAAAAGTGTTCAACTACAAAGTTTCATAACTTTTCGAGATCTACATTTCATATTTAGGAAGTTTTTCCGTCCGAGGTCGTTTACAAAATTTGAATTTCAAATTTGAGACATTTGAACACAATTTTTGCATGACTAGATGATTTCGAACTAAAAAGTGGTTAACTACAAAGTTTCATAACTTTTCGAGATCTACATTCCATATTTAGGAAGTGTTTCCGTCCGAGATCATTTACTGAAATTTGAATTTCAAATTTGAGACACTTGAACACAGCTTTTGCATGACTAGATGATTTCGAACTAAAAAGTGGTCAACTACAAAGTTTCATAACTTTTCGAGATCTACATTTCATATTTAGGAAGTTTTCTCGTCCGAGGTCGTTTACAAAATTTTAATTTTTAGTGTCTCATTTTAAAATTCGGCAACTCACTATAAGGGTGGCTCAATATAGAGCCGCCCCTATTGTGAACCACAGTAGGGGCGGCTGGTGATTGAACTGCCCCTGATAACAGTAGGGGTGGCTCGTAACATCAGCCGCCCCTAATGTGACCTCACTAGGGGCGGTTTGTTCCCAGCCGGATTTCTGCACACATTAGGGGCGGCTCAAAGTATGAGCCGTCCCTAATCAAAATGGCAGCCACCCTCTTAGTAGGCTTTTGTAGTAGTGGTAACTTGTCCCTCCATGCCTTCATTTGAGGGTTGAGCTCCTCTGCATCTGCGAGCATCTCAAGCGTGGGACTCATGGCTCTCAGCTCATCTCTCAGAAACTTGATTTGCTTCCGGACACCTTTGAGCTTGACGTACTCTTGTTCGAGCAGCTTGGTGAGTTTGGACAGGAGGGGTTTCATCACCCCCGCGGTGACACCCACAAGAGCTGCCGTAGTAGCCATTGTTGCTCATCTGGTGAGCTCGGTGGAATGTGGTGGTGGTGCTGTGGAGAAGCACTGGTTTCAGATCGTGTATTGTGTGACTGCAGGCAACGCCTGCTTCTCAAGGAAGAGTAGCAGTGGGTGATTTTTTTTTTTTTTTTTTGTCCTCTAGATCCGCGAACAATTATGAACTATTAAGCTTTGTCGGCATCTTGATTAAAATTCTGTCATGCTTTGTCGGCAGGCTTGACCACGGTCGGGAAGAAGCATCATGTGATGCGCACTATCTGGATTAATAAGCTATCTTTCTCCAAGAACGATATAGGAAAAACTGGCTTTCCATGCAAATACCAAGGAGATGTTGGCATGCATATTTGGTGAAGCAGGGCACATCGATTTGGTGAAGCAGTTCTGCCTAATCCGTCAGAGATGCTAATAATAAGGAAACGGTGGCAGTATCTGCTGGCCGTCTGGATGAGAAACCATACTGGCCTACACTACTACTAAACGTTTCTGTAGGGGCGGTTCATTTGGCGCAGTAGGGGCGGTTTTCGAAACCGTCCCCTAACTCTCCGTTCCTACAGTGACAGCACTGTAGGGGCGGTTCTCTGAGCCGCCCCTACTGTGGTCACCTTGTAGGGGTGGCTAATAAGCCCAACCGCCCCTACTGTGGCTTTCATTAGGTGCGGCTCAATATAAAACCGCCCCTACTCAACAAATACTGTAGGGGCGGTTGTTTCTAAAACCGCCCCTAGAAGGAATAATTGCATGGGCGGTTTAATCTAAAACCGCCCCTAAACTGGATTTGGCGCCAAAAAAAAAATTCAAAACTGAAATATATATAGCCGCCTCTATAAACATTTATAATTCACAATTCTCACAATATATGTACATATTATATTCAATAAACATCTATAATTCACAAATCTCACAATATATATACATATTATATCTTACAATTCACATAACTCACAAAGTATCATCTCCGTTATTCAATCTTACAATAAACACTCATTATTCACATAAGTTACAAGTTCAATCTCATCTCTTAGTTCACCTCCCTATTGCTAGCCTTTCCCACTCACGAAAAATGTTGAAGTTGTGGATTCTTCGCAACTCGGAAGTACGATCAAGGTAGCAACCTTTTGGATGTATAGCATGATCTAATATGAAGTCACAAAGGCTAGCCACGAGTTCCAAGAGGTGGAAGAAGGGGGCTGGTTTCGGCCTTATCTGTACAGACCACCGTAGGGGCGGTTCTAGATCGAGCTGCCCCTAATGTTATTACAACGGGGCGGTTCAAACCCAGCCGCCCCTACAATGGCTTCATTAGGGGCGGCCGGATATCGAGCCGCCCCCAATAACAAGAGGGGCGGTTCGTAACACCACCCGCCCCTACAAGTGGCTTTAGTAGGGGCGGCCGGTAACCGGCACCCCGAGCCGCCTTGTTGTAGGGGCGCCTCATAAAACGGCGCCCCTAATGTAAACGAGGGGGGGTTCCTTACAGCAAGCTTTTGTAGTAGTGCTAGTGGGCGGCAAATTAGTCTGTTGAGTATATAAAAACAGAGATGAAAACTGATAAAGAAGCCAACAGGGAGGACAGGGGAAGTGTGGTGCGCCCGTTGGCAACTTGGGAGTTGGGATGATGCCTTGACGACCAAAGTTGCAAATATTAGTGACCCTGCAAATATTAGTGACCCTTTCCCTACGCGTTCTGGCTACCCCCCTAGGCAAACTCCTCAGGATAGGAGGAAGACTCTTAATAAAATCGGGTTGCCATGTTTGACCTTGGTCCTAGGAAAATTATTTTAAGTAAAGAATTTACTATTGGTAAAATGATTAGTTTAAAAAGAAATTTATGGACTAATATAGTGGGATATTCTCTTTTTCAACAAAAAAAAATAATACTAAGGGAGTTTCGCATCTATAACCTTGACATTCAAAATAAATGCCATCTGAGCAAGTGTATGCTGAAATTTTGGTTTGTTGCTACTTAGAACCGAAGGTTAAGGGGTGTTTAGTTGGTCAAATATTTTGGGTTCGGCTCATTGTAGCACTTTTCGTTTGGTAAATATTGTCCCACTATAGACTAACTAAGAGCAACTCCAAGAGAATTGGTAAAAGTAGATGGCTAAACCTGTGATTTAGCCAACATCAAAAATAAAAAACATTGTAAAAAATAGAAAAACCCAACAACATTTCTATTCTTGCAAGCAAGATAGTTAGCGCCACATGCAAGATATATTAGCATGCGAGATTTCACGAATAGCCAACTTGCTATTTTAGAAAACAAGATAGCAAACATGTTAGAGCTTTGTTTTTGTACGAGAAATTGTAAAAATAGCCTACATGACCAGGATAGCACATCTCTTGAAGTTGCTCTAAGCTCAAAAGATTTGTTTCACATTTTCCTGACAAACTCTGCAATTAGTTTTTTTTGTTTACCTACATTTATTGTTCCCTGCATGCGTCAAGAGATTCGATGTGATGTGTACTGTATATAGCACTTTTTAGGTTTACTTTTTGTGAACTAAACGAGCTCTAATTAGGCACGTCGCGAGCATCAATGTCCCACCCCATCCACGATGCCCCTCCTATCCGCGTCGTCCACAAGGGCGGTAGGGACGACGTCCCACACCTCACGCCGCCACCCTCTTCCCCCGCATCCCACTCCCTCGCCGCTGCCAGAGCGTGCCACCGAAATCCTGTGTGGGTGCAAGGAAGGTGGCGGCAAGGCCTTCCCCAGCATGCATCGGCGAGTTCGAGCGCGGAGCCAATGGTAGCCATTGGCGGTGCCGAATCTGGCGGTGCTAGGGCCTGATCCGTGATGTGCTCTGGTTATTCGCCTGCTCCATCAATGGAGGAGGCCTGGGCAGTGGTGGGTTGGTGCCTACAGCAGTACGAGGCGGTTCCCCTTCCCGGTGGCCAGATTTGCAAGATGTCGGCTTGCCACATCTGGTACGTGGTCTGGGTGGGGGTGGCTTCGGCTTGCCGTCAGCGCTGGCCAAGCAGGCACGTCGATGTGGGCCGGTAAGCGATGGCTGCGATAGGGGAAGTGCCACAACTGGACGTGCCTGGAGAGCAGCGCAGTGATGCAGATTGAGCGGCGATGATGGCAAGGTATGGCATCAGTCGGGCTTTCTAGGGCTTGATCTAATGCATTGTGGATTCGGGTCCGATGGTGGTGGTGTTGACACCTGTTATAGCATAATATTACTAGTCAACTAAACATGGAATAAAGACATAAGATGAATATCAACATAAGTCTAGGGGTCCAACTGATATATTTCCACGAGTTTTGGTATTCCATGACTTTGCAAGGAATGAACAGATAAAAGCAGATAAGAACGGTGAGAAACCTAAGAGTTTACATCTCATACGATGACAAGACTTGACCGTGA
The DNA here is from genome assembly GCA_015847255.1 of Hyparrhenia diplandra. NCBI lineage: Eukaryota > Viridiplantae > Streptophyta > Magnoliopsida > Poales > Poaceae > Hyparrhenia > Hyparrhenia diplandra. Next base: position 22,859 of record JADLZK010011174.1, on the reverse strand, counting down.
AGTAACTCAACCCAAAATGTGGACTAAAACATTCTAGAAGACACCAGGAGGAAGGATACTTCATTGTGGCCCAGGACCCTGGTGATCGCCGGGCCCACTCACGGCGACCGCTAGGTGGGTCCCACCTGTCGGCCTCATCTTCCTAGGTCGGTTTGTAACCAACACTGAGGTTGTATCTACACCGTTATTGAAGGTCGGTTTGATCCAAGGGCCATCGTTCATCACCAAGGGCTATATAAGCAGACCCCCTGACCCCAGGGTCCTGCTCCCCCCTTTGTGTAGCGTGTTGTTCCGGAGTGTAATGGCTTGACCTTCTGGTCAGGCGACGGTGGCGTCACGTTCCTCCTTAGAGGCGTTCCTTTGGAATCTTGTGCCTGTCAATATGTAATGGTGGTAACCATTATGGCGAGAAAGGTGGAGACTATTGGTCGCCACTGTTGTGGCGAGGAGATTCAAAATGAATGTTGCGGTGTGTGTGCGTGAATCTTAGCATGTCAAGACGGTTTTGATGTGCGTGAGAGGCAGCGGCTCTCGCATTGGATTGTAGGCTGGGGTATTTTAATATATATTACTTTTAAAAAAAATCTATCGGGAGTGGACAGCGAAGTAGGACTATGGTCGAGCACTAGCGGTCAGCCTGGGCACTTTTATACCAAAAACCGAATCCCGAACCGAAACCGAGCCGAATTGTCGGTTTTTCGGTTCGGGTTTGGTTTTTCGGTTCCGTAACCGGTGATCGGCTCGGTGTTCGGTTTTCACTCCACACCGAACCGAAATACCGAGCCAACCCCACTCCTTCGATGAAAAATCAACGATGCCTACGCACCTTGGCCTAAGTAATAGGCCCACTTCGCCACTGCGTCTCCACCCCTATCCCATTCCATTCCATCGGCCTTCCCACGACCCACAAGAAGACACCCCAGAGCGGAGAAAACCCTAACATGTATCCTCTCCTCAATGGGCGGCAGCGCACGGCGAGGACGAGGAGCTCGCGGCTTTGGGGGTGGAGCAAATGAGCACCGGTGCGGCGGGAGCGGCGGTGAGGCGACCTGCGAGCGAGCTCGGTGCGGTGCGGTGGCGAGCGGTCGGCTCGGCTGGCGGGCGACAAGACAAATGGCGGCGGGAGTAGCGACCGTTTCGTGAGCTAGCGTTTTTTCCTTTTTCTTCCCCTCATTTCGGGTCGGTTTTTGGTTTTAATCGAAGAACCGAACAAAAAACCGAAATCGATTTGGTCGGTTTCTAGTATTTTTGCCAAACCGATCGGTTTTTTTGTAAACCGAACCGATGTGTCGGTGTTTACCGAATGCCTAGAATGAACTAGCGGTGCTAGAGAAGCCGCCTCAATGGGCGTGAGCATGGGCAGCAAGCAAGCGCCGGAGGATCGTGGGAGGAAGCAACGAAGGTGCATGCTAGGCGTGTCCCCCTGACTCCCCTCCAAGTAGGTCGTGCCCGCCGCTGACAATGTGTTTCAATTGTTTCAAGCATTCCAGACTCAGAAAATTTCATATTTGGCACTCCAAATCACGCGCTTCACAGATTTGGATCTCCAAACATCAACTTTGTTAAAATAAACCTCCAAACGTTGGGCACTTGATTTTCATGAGATTATGTGTATTTTATTTTATATTCCAAATATAGATATCCAACGGGCGGCCCGGTGCCGCCCGCCGGGCGTGCCGTGTCGGGCCACGGGCCAGCCGGGCCGTGCCTCCACCGTGCTTTCGAGGCCACGCCCTCGCCCATGGCCCGGTCCGTGAGCCGTTGGGCGGCCCGAGGCATGGCGTGCCCTACGTGCCGAAAGCAGCCCGACGTCTTTGGCCGACACGAAGAGGCGACGAGGAGCCGGGCGGCGCCATTGCCGGGGGCGGAGGGCCGAGAGACGCAAAGTTCAGCCGTCGCGGAGGAGGATGTCGCTACAATCGAGACGAGGGGAGGAGGCTACGGCGCCGCCGATGTCTTGGGGGCCGCCGGCACCGTGGAGGAGGCTGCGGGGGGTGGGTAGCGCGGCGGCGCGCGCCGCAGCCTGGCGCGTGCCGAGATGCGCCCCCATGGCCGCGTCGGGAGGCCGTCGGGCCTCGGAGGTGCGTCCGTGTCGAGGCCGCGGCGGCGCGCGAGGGGGAGGGAGCGGGCAGCGCGCCGTGGGAGGTAGTGCGCGGTGCAGTGTGACGCGCTGGGGGTCCGTGGGGGTGGGGACTGGGATGTAGGGAGTGTGGGAGTGATTTTAGGTTAGCCGCTTAGGATGGCGATGGGCTACTTGGGCTGGTTGACTACCTCTTTGTCCTTGTGGGCTGGCCGGGCACCGGGCCACTTTCGGGCCATCTCTTTGGTCGGGCCGGGCCGGCACCATGCCACGGGCTGAGGCAGCGCCCCATGGCCCGTCCGGCTATCGTCTGCCGTGCCGCCCGTGGCCCGCTCACACAGGACACCCGGGGCCCCAAACAAACAAAAGGGAATGAGAGAAATGATCGGAACGATTGAGGAAAGAAAGAGAATGGCGGCCCCCTAATTTGACAATCGCAAAGAGATTCCCATATATTAAGCAGACGCTATCAGGCATTTGGGCTAATACAACGCTTAACATGCATTCTGATGCGTCATAGCCTACGATGCCGTACCAGCTGGCCTCAAGTGACGATAATTCTTTTAAAGATACGACTTTGGGCTATGGTTAGCTCAGCTCCAATCAAGAATCCCCAGGGAACCCCAAGAATTCTTGGTATACGTTCATTCAAATCCTCAATTCTCCTTTTGCAGATATATAAAGGCCGAACCAAGTAGATATAGGTTAGTTGTTAGGGTGGCTAGTTCAAAACTTGTAATCGCTCCCCCATACGGGGGGCTTGGCCAGCGACGGACCATCTACATTTCCTCCGTGGCACCTAATATTAAACGAAGATGGGTTCATACGGAAGCAAACGAATTGCTTCTAGCCGTTGCCCCATACGTTCCACAGATAGCGGCGCGGGCCAAATGGACATCTAGGATTCCAAATACATGTATTTGGAGCCTTGGAAGATTCAGGGATTGACGTTTCGTTTCTTTCCTTCGACTCTTCCTATGCCGCCGCCGCCTACCCTGACGTCGTAGGCCAGCTCACGTACCATGTCCCTCCAGTCTCTCATCTGGGGTTGAGCTCCTCTGCATCTGCAAGCATTGGAGTGTGGCGCTCATCATCGTACTCAGCTCGTCTCGCAAGTAGTTGATCTGCCTTGACACCCACTTGAGCTTGACTACGTACTCGCCGTTCAGTAGTTTAGCGAGCTTGGATAGGAGCGGCTACTACACCACCGTGGAGACGCCCACCAGAGCCCGCAGCCGCCATTGCTCTGCTGCCGGATGCCCTGTGCTGTGATTTGTGAGAGGAAGCAGGTGATGCAGAGACAGAGAGCAAGGCGCCAGACCATACGCAGGTTTGGCGTGTGGGGGCAGAGAACAGAATTGTCCTCTACGTGAACGTGAATGGATGGACATACATTGATCATGTATCCGTGTGCTTCAAACATTAAGAGCCGAACAGGATTGTGAAATTCAACAGTCAAGCCTTTAATTGCTAGAAGAAAAGAAAAATACAAGTCGACGGCTTAATTGACAAGTATCTTTTCAAAGGAAGATAAAAAATAGCTTTCCTGCTGTATTACAAATCAAAATGTAAAATTAGTTTCTGTACTTAAAACCTCCAGACTCTGGTTCATTGGTAAATCTCGTTTCTGGATGAGGTAAATTCAAGTGACAACTAAAAATGTGTGTCTGATACAAACAAAAAGTGTAATTTCTGTCCCCACCGTACCAGGCAAATGTGAAGGTTACAAGCCTTTATAGGAAACTAATTAGAATTTTACAAACCATACATTGAAAACCTTGATGGTGTTCGTGACAACCCTTGTCCACTATAATCACACGAGTTTAGATTGAAAAGCAAATCAAAGTACAACACATACAAAAGTTGAAGGCTCTTACAAACAAAGGCGAATAAGCATTCATTGTGTGCCAAGAAGGCTTTATTCAAAGCTAACTCGAATCTGCAATCAGCACAAGCCTCACCAAAGCTAATTCCAAATACTCCAGCATAACGTTGAAACACAAAACGGCACACTCTGTTTTTGCTGAACCTGAGGCAGGCACCTTCATCATCCAGAACAGGCGACATACTTGTAACACATTCTAATTGCTGCTGCAGTGCTACACCATCCTCCTGCCGCCCACTTATTTTTCATCGGTCTCTTCCTTCTCATCAGTCTCTTCCTCCTCATCAATCTGCTCCTCTCCTTCTTCGCCAGTCTTCTCACCAGCCCCCTTCTCCTCATCAGTCTGCTCACCTTCTTCCTTCTCATGCGTCTCATCCTGTTTGGAAAACAAACATGACAAGTTTGGTGGTGAAAATGGTCAGTGTGACAAGGAAACGTAGAACTAAGACCCTTGTGGGGCCTTTGGTACCTCTGGTTCAGTCTTTCCACCGGTAGCTTGGCCTCTTCCATCACCATAACGTAGAATGTTGTCCTTTCTAATTTGCAAAAAATCGAGCCACTTGGTTATTGCGCCATGAAACTGAGCTTCATTCAGCTCCCACAATACCTATAAAAGAAGTGTTAAAAAATTGTTCAATTAGACGACCAAGTACATGCTAAATGGAAGAAATAAAGATGCATTTGCTGCAGCTAGAAGAGAAATGTCAGAAAAACATAAATAGAAGAGTCAAAAGTAAGTATTTAATAGAACCGCCAAGTACGTACGTACTAGGCTACAAGCTATGGAAGAAAGTAGATAGTATGTGGTTGCAGCAGTGGTTGCAGCAGTAGAGAGGTTGGTGGAATCCATCAATGAGAGAACATACCGATTCAAAATGTTCGCAGTCACAACCAAAATCTGAACGGAACCTGACAGTGGGATGGTTGGGGAGTGTCTTGATGGCAGCATTAATGGCTCCTGAAACACAGCTAACGGTGTTATCACCATTGCCTTCCGTGTCATCCCTGCTGCGACGAAATGTGATCTCTACCTTGCTGACAGCATAGAGGTGTTGGATGCCCAAACTAGATGGAGCACCGTTGAGGCATTCCATCTCATGCACAGGGAACACAATCTCCACATGCTCAAGCTTTGGCATTGATCCCGTTTCAAACTCCAGCGAGATCCCACAAGCATAGATATTCAGGTAGAAATATTTCAGATTTTGGAATCTGTTGTTGCCTTGTACTACGATCCTTCCATTGGTGGCCCCCATAGTGTGCAGTTTTAGAAAATGCAAACTAGGTATTTCTCCAAGGATCTCAACATCTTCTGGTCTCAAACAAATTATCGGTAGTTCTAGCACACCGAGATTACTAAGTGAGCCCATCCAACAATTTGGTACCTTATAAATGAAACCTTCTATGCAGAGCTTAAGGAGGGTACTGGAGGCAGCAGGGTACCAAGAATCTAGTGACAGTGGGTACCCCGTTTCAGATGACTCGTCATAGATATATAGATTATGTAGGTTGCATGAAGATAACAAATTTCCCACATAATTGTAAATGCCCTCAACCTGGCTTCTTCCCGCTGAGCCATCTAGTAAATCAAAATCCAACGTTATTTCCAATGTTCTCAGCTTGGTTAGTTTACTGAATTCATGTAGGGACTGCCCTTGCTCATAGGATTCAACTCCATACTGCCTCAGCTCTACCAAGCTAAGCATCTGTCCAATAATTCCATCTGGAAATCTAACGTCCGGATCCACATATAACTGTGCCAGTTTCTGTAGTTTGTTGATAGTTTGTGGTAGTTCTTTGATGCTAGTGCCTCGCACATCCAACGTCTGTAGATGTTGTAGTTCACCAACATTCTCTGGGAGCCAAGTTATTGAATCTGAGCCAAGACGCAAGTACTTAATATTAAACAACTTCCCAATACTTGCAAGACGATGGTCTTCCATGTGTCTACATTCTCCTAGATCCAACACAAGAAGAGTAGTGGAAGGCAAACAAGAGATATTCACATGATCTCCAAATATAGTAATTGACCTAACCTGAGACAATAACTGGCCTGCCCATAAATTAGCATGTTCTTCGTTGTGGTTGCTGACACAAAGCCTACGAACCTTGGTTTCTGAAGTACATAAAGGCTCTGCAACATCTAATGAAGTTACAAAATTCTCTTCAGCAGCCTTGCATTTGATGTAGTCAAGGATGATGTCATGAACTCGGCATGCATTCGCCTGACCATACTTCACTTCAACAGGTTGTGTCATGCTTCTGTTGATCAGATCATTGAAGTAACCCTCACCAGTTTCATATTTAGTTTGACCTTCCATCTCATGTACGAAACCTTCTGCAATCCACCTATTGATCAAACATTGTTTCTCAATCTTGTAATCCTCAGGGTACACACTCAAGTACAACAAACAAGTTCTTATATGGTGAGGGATGTCAAAATAACTCAAAGATAAGATATTTGTCATGATCTTAGCACCATCTTTCTTTGCAAGTGAAGAACCAATAGCATTAAGTACCCTGTCCCATTCTACTTTTGCAAACACATTAGTTAATATGCTAGATACAGTAACAATTGTCAATGGTAGACCACCACATTTTTTTAGTATTTTGTCTGGAACATCTTCCAAGTGAGGATAACATGAACTCTCAGAACCAAATGCTCTTCTGAAGAACAACCTTTTGGAGTCATCAAAACTAAGAGCCTCCATTTCATAAATTTGAGAAGAACAACAATTTGTAACTGTAACACTACGTGTTGTCATGATTATTCTACTCCCAAGATCATTATTTGGTAATGCAAGTTTAATAAATCCCCAATCTTTTTCGCTCCATACATCATCAATCACCACAATGTACCTACCAAACATTTTAACAAATAATCAATTAGTGGTCAAAGAACACAGAGTTAAAATTGTATGCATCAATAAACATCAACTTTGGCTGACAGGTTGATGAATGATGAATGATCAATCACAAGCAAGAGATTGCACTTTTGCACATCATAAAAAACGAAATTTTATAGGGTACAATAAAATATTTCAAAATTTTACCATCTATATGAGTTCTATATTTTCTATGAAATAAAATAAACCAGAAGTAGTGATAAAATTGCCCAGAACTCAACTTATCTACTATGTGGATTGACAAACAAAACTGCTAAAACTAGTTTAATTTTGCCATTCTATCAATGCCTTCTTTGTAGTTCAAACTGCTAGAACTAGTGTAAAAATTTGTACTAAGCTTTATAATCTAGACTTTGGAACTTTAAAACTCATCCCAACTTCGTGATACACATATACAAACTAAGGACAGTGATGAAGGTTTTTGTGACATATGATTTGTTGAATATGAAAATTTACTTTCTTCCATTTTTATGTGAACATGTAGAGTTCTAACAATGCATGTGATCATTCATGATTGTTGCACACAGTTTTAAAATAACCTTTTTTAACCTCAGTTTTAAAATAACTTGGATACATAGATGAGTGGGCTTACCTTTTATTGTAGAGGTGTTCCCTGAGTTTATCAATGAGCTGCTGCCCATCATCATCCTGTGTGTTAATATCATTGCACTTGACTCCATCGGCAATGTGAATTAGAATCTTTCTGACATCAGGAGTTCGAGAAACGGACACAAAAGCTGCACATTCGAACTGGCCTTTAATGGTGTCATAGACTTGCTTTGCAAGAGTAGTCTTACCAAGGCCTCCACAACCAGCAATTGGTACTACTTCGAGTTTTATGGATGAGCCATTCACCCCCATGTTTAACAACTCAATGATACACTTCTTAGGGGCATCAATGCCCACAAGTTCATCAATATCCTCATAGAGCGCCTGTAGTCTAGTATCAACAGAAGAAATTCTAGCTCTGTTTTGAACTTGGGCCAGATCATACCTCTTGTGCCTCTCGCTTGCCTCAATAACAGACACCTTGAGTTCTTGGATCTGATTGGCAATCTCGTGGCGAGGTTTCAATTTCTTCAGCTTGCGGAAGAACCCCTTGATGAATCCCGAATGTCCATCACGCTCGTGGTCAACACGAGCCATGAAGGCATCAATGCAATCTTCCAAGTCATATGCCAGCTCCCTTAGCTTGTCCCTCCATGCCTTCATTTGAGGGTTGAGCTCCTCTGCATCCGCGAGCATCTCAAGCGTGGGACTCATGACGTTCAGCTCGTCTCTCAAAAATTTGATCTGCTTGCGCACACCTTTAAGCTTCACATATTCTTCTTCCAACAGTTTACTGAGCTTGGATAGGAGCGGTTTCATCACCCCCGTGGTGACAGAAACTAGAGCAGCCTCCATTGCTCTGCCGCCACCAACAAGCTCGATCTCGCTCGCAGCTACGACACACCTTGGATGTATGTGGGCGGCTGGGCGCGAGCGGCAACGGCGAGGTGAGCATCACATCGTATCCAGGGAAGAAGGCTGTCAGGCTCTCCCTACATCACACGAAGATAATCAGGCTGGAGTGGAGTGCTCGCGCACTCGAAAGAAATGGGCATTTTCAACAGAAAGAGCATCGAACCTGTTGTCCTTGCAGGAGCATTCGGGCCGGTTAGCAAACGGGCAGCGGACACGATCGGTTGCCTCCAGGCACGCGGAGGCGGGCGAGCGCGGCGGCGATGGGAATGGGAGGCGTGGACGATGCAAGCTAAAGAAATGCAGCTGCAGGAATGAAATGCAGGGCAGGCAGGGGTTGTTGGTCGTTGAGCGCTCGGCGTTAGAGATCGCCGGAATCAATTATTGGCACCATTGAGTGAGGTGGGTCTGGACAGATGAATTATTGAGGCGAGCTTGGAGCCCCGATGACTCCAGAGTCAAGAGCTACTGTGTACTCGCACATGTAAATGCAAGCTGAAGATATTTGTTTGGGTTGGACATGCACAGGACAGGACAGACTCTTTACTCTCGACTTTAAACTTTGACGTGTGTGGTCCGTGCCCTGTCGAAAAACACGTCAAGGCTGTCTGCACGGCGGCATGTCAAAGCGAACTCCAGTACCAAAAAAAACGCTGCAGGGCGGAATGTAACGAGGGACGCGATGCTCCAGTTCGCATCGCGGTACGCTCCTCCCAGCGAATGAAGCGGAGCTACTCGTGGACGGACGTGGGGCCTGCGCACGTGCACGCGCGCCCTCTGCCTACTCTCCTGGACCAGCAAGCAGCGTGGGAGGCAGGAGAGTGGCGGACCCCCACCGTTTGATTACCTACAAAATGTTATAACTCACAAATTAAAAACTCAAATGAAATTTGGATTGCACATTGAATTCGTTTAAATAAGTGCTTTAAAACAAGATCTCACATGGATATATTTAGATAAAATTATATGGGGTCCCACTAATATAGAGTATGAGCACTGAAGTATGGATGGCTGCAGCGAAACTGTATACAAAAGAGAGAATTTCGATGACGAGGACGGAATATTCCTTTTAGAGTATGGATTTAAAATACGAGGAGTGCGGATAGCCTAAGGGCGTCCTCAACAGTCTCGGCAAATAGCTAGCTGACGTGGAACATTAAAATGATTTAAAAGTAGAAAAGCTAGAGGGGTACAGTGTGTCAGAGAGACAGAGAAATTTTGAGAAGCGTGCGAGCTAGCGCTTCTTGTCTCGCTAGCGCTGTGCGTTCGTTTCATTTGATTGGCTGCCGTTACTCCTCGCTAGCGAGATGAACTCCCGTTGGGGACGCCCTAATGTTAGAGTGTTGGTGTAATTCAGATTTAAATCTCTAACGGAGGTTTATTTTCCGCTGAGCAACATATATAGTTCTATATAATCTCAGCAATACAATTAATAACTTTGTTAACTTTTCCCCTCTTATATGGTATCACTTAGTTCAAGTTTCAAACCACGAACAAGACATCGTGGCCACACCAAACTTCGTAAAGGACCTTAAATGTTTACATGATTCAATTCATATCAAAGGTGTATTGGTCGATTTTATCTACTTGTTTGTTATTGATAACTTTTTGATTTGAAGATTTTTAAGGTATCATGTATTTGTTTAAAATTTATGAGATTTTATTTTTTTTGAAATATTCAAACAATATCAGATGGAGAATCGGAGATACATCCTTCACCGAAGTTGGGGACTTTTTGTAAAATTTTGCCCTTTTTCAAAAGTATTTTCAAATCCGTCCCTAGTTTGAAACAATTTCCACCTGGTATCCCCTTTTGTCGCGCCAAATGTCCCGGCACGATATTTACATTTCGTCGCCGCTGCATGTGGCGCGGCGTTCGCTTTGCCCGGCGCGGTGGCGTTGGCCGATGCTTGCGTGGCCAGCGGTGGGTCCCGGAGGGTCGCGCCCGTGCATGCGGGCGCGATTAACGTGTCGCGCGATGCGTCGGCGCGGCGGGCGCCCGTTAGGGTTTCGTTTTGGGCCTGGACGGCGAGTTGGGCCCCCACAAGTCGCGCGACCTTCCGGCGCGGCGTGGGGATAACCTCGGGCGCCCGGTTTCTTTTCTTTCTCTCTCTTTCTTTCCTCTCTCACGCGCCCGCCCGACCCGCCGCCACCCGCCCGACCCGCGCCGCCAGGATCGCCGGCGGCCGCCCCGCCTCGGGGACCCGCCCGGCGGCCGCCTCCCCGCCCGGCGACCCCACTGTCCGTTGTCGCCCCGATCCGGTCGGTCGTGGGCGTGGGAAGCCCCCGGCCGCCGTCGGCGCCCCCTGGGCCGGCCGGGGCGGCGCAAGGGCCGGCCGGGGGATGGAGCAAGGGCCGCCGCCGGCGGCAAGCAACAAGGGAGGGCTTGCCCCATTCTCCCAACCCCGGATTAGGTGCCATTTCACACCCTCCTTCTCCTCTATTTCTTGTATTTTGGCTCCTCTATTGTAGGTTTTTGATAAATATGAAATTGTTAGTGATTGAAGCGTTAATTGGTACAATGTGCTTCGTTGAATCGGTTTAGGAATGATTTTGGTCGTGGATTTGGAATAGAGAAGGAGTTGCATGAAAGTATTTCATTGATGCATGCATGGAGGTTTAGGGTTTGAAATTATTTATATTTTCCAATGTGAAATTATTAGTTATTGGGTCGTTTATTGATGCAATGTGGTACGTTGAAACGTTTTAGGAGATGTTTTTGCTTTGGGATTTGGAATAGAGAAGGAGTTGCATGAAAGTATTTCATTGATGCATGCATGGAGGTTTAGGGTTTGAAATTATTTATATTTTCCAATGTGAAATTATTAGTTATTGGGTCGTTTATTGATGCAATGTGGTACGTTGAAATGTTTTAGGAGATGTTTTTGCTTTGTGGATTTGGAATAGAGAAGGAGTTGCATGAAAGTATTTCATTGATGCATGCATGGAGGTTTAGGGTTTGAAATTATTCATATTTTTCAATGTGAAATTATTAGTTATTGGGTCGTTTATTGATGCAATGTGGTACGTTGAAACGCGTTTTAGGAGATGTTTTTGCCGTGGATTTCACCTAGATTAGATATTACATGAATAAATTTATTTTTTGCATGGAGGTGTTGAGTTTGTTTCTAATATATATTGGCAATATGAATGTTTTACTTATAGCTTAATTTTTCCCGAATAATTTGTAGATGGACCGTTTAGTGCGATTTTATATTGGTGGCAAGGTTAGAGGTGATGGCAAGTTTGACAACATGCATGAAGTGGTTCATTTTTTTGATAGACCTCCTAGCTTTGATGATTTGGTCGGCCATTGTCGTGACAAGTATGGGTGGCCGTTTAGCTTGAGAGGTCGATTTGATCAATGGGAAGGAGCGGTCACACTATGCAATGATGGCTTTGTCATGTGCCGATGATTGGAAGAACTTTCTAGAGGTTGTGAAGGGTAGTAGTGTTCGTTGCCTGGAAGTTGTTGTGGAGAAGGTGATGAACCCTGTTGGTGGGCTTGTGGATGAGGAGCCCGTAGAGCACCTTACTCAGGAGGAAGAGTTGCAATCGGCTGTTGTTAGAGAGAATGATAAGGCGTGATGGTAGGTATGGAAGAGTGCGATGAGGAGGAGATTGGTGCAATGGACGGCATGTTTGTAGGATCAGAGGATGATGGAGACTACGGAGATGAGCTCACTTTTAGTGATAGTAGCTCTGAGGAGGTTATAGAGGACGAGTATAGGTCGGAGCAGAGTACGGAGGATGAAAGTGATGAGTATAGGGGGATATTGCATCCACCTGACGGGTCATTTAGAATGGAGTACACTGATGTGGAGCTAAGTCGGTTGAGGGAGGTCCATGTTGAGGTACCCTCTCAGATCCAACTTCATGGATATTAGTATGGTTGATGAAGCGGTGTGTGACACCTGGTCCTGTCATTGTTGGACGACGAGGGACAGAGAGCGAGGAGATGGAGATTAAGAAGGGGATAGTCTTTGACACATTGGAGCTTCTCAAGTTCTTTCTTGCGGACTACGCCGTTCGGTATCATAGGCCCTACTATGTTGATCACCGTGACCCGAACAAGCGGTACACGCGGTGCTTTGCAAGAACAAATGTGGTTGGGGAGTTTGGGCGAGGAAGCTGAGAAACAACACTTGGAGGATTAGAAATGTGAAGCAACCTCACATGTGTCGGACTTCTAAGCCTAAGGGGGTGCACGCACAAAACACGGCTCGTTATTTGAGTCGCCGCCTTGTCGGCCTTGTTAAGGCCGATAGCGATGTATCGGTTATCTCCCTAATCGAGCATATATGGGGGTGGACCGGATATCGAGTGAGCTACTCGAAGGCATGGCGAGCAAAGCGGCATGCTATAGAGCTGTTGTGGGGTGATCGGAAGGAGGCATACAACCAAGCTCCTAGGATACTTAACGCCATGAAGTACTACAATCCGGGGCTTAGGTGGTTTGTTTGTTGCTTTGCGCATAGTGGATGACACCTGACGGCGTGCCTAAACATGTTCTTCACAGATTGTTTTGGTGTTTTTTCCGCGCAGCCGGCGAATCATTCAAGCATTGTCGGCCTGTATTGCTTGTTGATGCAACTTTTCTTACGGGGAAGTACAAAGGTGTTCTGATGATTGCAGTCGGTGTGGATCCGGAAAACCAGCTAGTCCCTTTAGCGTTTGCTTTGGCCGAGAGCGAGAACAATTTGAGCTGGTCTTGGTTCATGAAGCTTGTTAGAATGCATGTCATCCGTCGTGACGTCCCCGTAGGATTTGCATGATATCCGATCGGCATAATGGATTGCTCTTGGTCGCAAGAGAGGAGATCGATGGGCTTCCCCTCTTGTGCATCGATGGTGCATGAGGCACTTTGCCGCCAACATTTGGCAGCGACAAAGGAAGAAGGAGGTCGTGCAGAAGTTGAAGGTGGTGTGTTGTTGTCGCACCAAGGAGAGGTTTAAGGAGAAGCTTGCAGAGTTGAACAAGGTCCTAAACACTCCTGCGAGGACTTGGCTTCAGGGCCAGATGAGTAATTTGGACAAGTGGGCTCTCGCATTTTGATGAAGGTGGCCTTAGGTATGGCGTGATGACCACCAATTCATTGGAATCGTTTAACAAAGTGTTCAAGGGTATCCGTGCAGTACCTATTTCCGGTATTGTGGAATACTCGTTTAAGAAGTGCAACGAATACTTTGTCAAACGATGGAACATTGCCAAGGCGTCTAATGAAAAATGGGGCCGGGCGATGGGAGACACCCTCGTCATGGCGGAGGCCATAGGTTCCAATCAGGTTGGTGATGCCTACGGACCTTCGAGGCTAGTGTACAACATAATGTCTGCGGGAGGAACCAATCCGGGCGGTGAGAAGTACGGTGGCAGAAATTATAGGGTGGACCTCCAGGAACCGGAATGCTCTTGTTGCATTCCGCAGCTACTTCATGTGCCCTGCTCACACGTCATCACCGCTTGTAAGTTACGGGATTTGGACCATGAAGATTAGTTTTTCATGTCTCCCTTCTATCTCAAATCAAACACCCTAAAAGTGTGGGAATCCAGCTTCGAGCCGTACCTAGACCCATCACAGTGGCCTCCATACTATGGATTAGATTATGTCCCCGACCCGGATCTAGAAAAGCAAAAGGTTGGTAGAAGGAAGAAAAAACAACTTAAAGGAATTATGGACGATTGCGATGGCGATGGCCCTGATGTGTATGATGCCGATGGCTATGGTCTCGATATGTATGGTTATGGAGACTTTGATGAGGCCATGCCTCCACTCTGGTGCTCTAAATGCCACCGGACCGATCACACTGCAGCCACTCGTGATAGTGTTCAGGTACATAGGTGTTGTTTGCTGTTGTGTTATCTTAACTCACGTTTTGTTGTATTAATTTCCTAATGCGGTGTTGTTTTAATTATTACAATTCAATGCTTAAGTCCGATCTTGTTTTTTATGGATTTTTCGTGGATGGCGCGGCGGGAGCCTGGTCTACCTTCTTAAGCACCGCTATGACAAGGACCACCGGCGCACATGGCGGTGGACTTGGGTCATGCAAGTGTTTCCCATGTTTATTTTTGCAAATACATATCTTGTTCATCCTTTATCATCTCTAATCTTTACATTTGTTCTTTTTTTTCAGAAACTGAAGTCGCTGCATCCCCGAGCTCACAAGCCACTTTGCGTTGGGACGAGCAAGACGCCACTTACCCGCTAGAGCGGGCTGCTTGGGCCTTGCTCGAGCCATTGTGGCGGGGCTCCCGAGATGGGCCGGGCGCGGTGACGCCTTCGTGGGCGAGATGGCGTCCCGGAGACGCATTCTTTCCACCTGCCGTGTGGAGAGATGACGGTCACGCTAGAAGATGTGAGCTACATCTTGGACCTAAAAGTTCACGGTCTACCGGTGTCGGGTGTTATCGACCCAGCGTCTTTGGAAGGACTTGGTGTTCCAGTTCACGGACACTACCCTGGACGCACCTCCTGAGGGAAAGAGGGAGCACAAGACTTCAGGGGTGTCGTACCATTGGGTGAAGAGGCACCGATTTGCCCCGTGGACGCCGCCGAGCAAGAGGTGGAGAGGTATGCTAAGGTGTGGTTGTGGCACCCGATCGGTTGCTTCCTTCTACCCGACGCTTCCGGGAACACCTTGTCTGGATGGTGCTCCCAATCTTATCTCGAGTTGGGAGGAGATCGCCTCGATACAAACTGGGGCTCACCACGCCGCATGGTCAGTATCGGCAAAAATGCGTGAGGCCTGCGGGGAGGATGAAAGACTCCTCGAACTTGGGTGGCTGCGTGTACCTCCTACGAGATATGGATTTGGGAGCGCATACCCACCGGAAGGGACCACGGGAAGGCGGTTCATGTACGTTTCTCACACACATGTTTGATGTTGATGTTCGCATCTTAGTTGCACTACCTAATATTCTTGTTACTCACACATTTTTTTTTTTTATGGGCATGGCCATATGTGGAGTATCGGGCCCCATTGATGTATTTGTGGCACAGAAACAAGATGGTCAAGGGCGACCTGGAGATGAGGTACAGTAGGTACTCCAACGACTTGGACCTGTTGACTTACGGACAGGTGAGTGCTGTTGTCTTACATTTTGTGATTTACTTTAAAAAAAATTGTTGGACTTGTCTAAATGTCTCAATTGTCAGGTTGAGTGGACTCCATATGAACGTGAGGAAGTACAAGCTTTGAATGTTCCCCCCCGGAGTGATGATGAGAAGCTGCGGTGGAGATGCAATGCCCCCATGATCATGTACTACGTTGTCGAGCACCACATTCTGAGTAGGGTCATGAAGCAGTTCGGGCGGAGGAGGCGGAATACCCTATCAATGAAGGCGGGACTTGGATGCTTTGCACGAGTAAGTCAGTTAAGATTTCAATTTCTTCGTTTCCGTAGTTTTACTTCTGCTGTCAAAACTAACATTGAATGTTTTAGTGTTTCGAGGAGGAAAAGGTTTGGTGGCGCCAACGACTGGCTGCAAATCCATGCGGATTATGTGCAGCAGTGGATGAACGCTGAGAGAGTGTGGCCTAATAGTGGTCCTCGATCAGTGGGCAGAGAATACCATGAGTACCTGCTGTACCTACACCGGGTGACTAGAGTGCGTCTCCACGCTCCCGCCTCTGTGACTCCAGTGTTCTATGGAGAGAGCGACCAAGAAGACCCGTATGACACGGTAACAAGGGGAGGACGCCAGCCCGAGAGAGCCCCTCTCGTTAACTACACGGTAAGCACTTCATTGTCTTCAACCTTTCATTCGCATTCAAGTTTTAACCTTGCTCCTGTACACAGACCACACAGCTGGCCCACCTCTCAAATGAAGCTGGAGCATACATTGGACGCGCGGGGGGGCAAGAAGGTAGTGACCTTGCTGAGTTTGCAGAGGTATTACGCCTAACTCAGTATCATTCTAGTTACTTTCATGTGTTTCTACGCATAATCCTAACTCCTGCCGAAAAAACTGTCTGCAGAAAGTGAAGACATTCTGTCGCCGCCTCGCTCGCAAGTTGAGCTGCTTTAGGGCTGAAGGTGACGAAGTGCCGGTGCAGGAGAGAGCAGAGGCCTCCGGCGCAGGAGCTGAAAGTGAGGAAGAGCAGGCGCAGTTCCAGGAAGAGCAGGCGCAGGAGACAACAGAGGCCTCCGCTGCAAGACGGAGTTCCAGGGGTAAATCAATTGCACAAACCCCTCTGGAATCAAGCGAAGAAAGCAAATGTGAAGAAGACAAAGGCCGATGATCCAAGTTATGAGCAGGACTTCATTGGCTCTTCTCAACTCTATGATGCTCCAGACGTGACCCAAACTCAGGTTTTTTCTTCAATCTTGTTGAACTTGGCCTTGTTGTCAACATACATATATATACATTTGTAGCACATATGACATTTTGGGTTTTGTAGGGGCGATCTCAGAGCTCACCTCAAGTGGGACGTCGGAACCAGCCTAAACGCAAAGCTAGAGACCGCTCGGACGTTGGCACCCCAAATGTCCTTCCAACTGCTCCTGGCCGTCAACGTCGTCCTAGGTTACCATACACGTCCAAACCGTGAGAAGGTGCGTATTTGGCAAATACGAAGCAACATTGGGGAAAAGACAAGTTCAAATACATAACTCATGACCTTACATTCCTCATGTGTGCGATTTTCTTATCCCGGGCGACCTTTGTGTGGACTCCGTGCTTTGCCTCCATTTAGCGCGATTTCTTATTGCATGTGCCAATTATGTTTGTTCGAGAAGCATCATGTGTGAATTTGAGCAATGGTCGGACTTTGAAACTTAGGATGCAATTTCGTGAGAACTTTGTGTTACTTGTTGAAGAACTATTTGTGTGAACTATGAATTACTTGTTGAACAACTATGTCAAGTATTATGTATGTGCCTTGGTCTCCATGATGCTTTTGTCATTGCATGTGTGTGAATTTTATATATATGTGTGGATTATATGGGTTTACTCGTGGTATTATGCACTATGTGTGAAATATATATATATGTGTGAATTATATGTGCCACAAAATAGGCTTTGCCAAAAAAAAAAATCGTACATCGCGCGGGCGTGTGTCGGCGAGTCATTTGCGGTGGCCGTCGCGCGCCTCCTCAGGCGCGACGGCCACTTCGCTGGCAACCCTAGCGAGGGCCACGTGTGTCGGCCACCACGCACGTCACGCCAAACTCTTTGGCGCGAGACGTCGCGCCCAGACATCCGCGCTGGCGATGTCTTGAGCCGCCACCTGCCAGCCGAAACTGTGACCTTGGGACCGTTTGGTGCGACGGTCGCGCCAAAGGATTAGGCGCGACCCGCTGCTGACATCCGGGCCCGTTTCCCGCGCCGTCACGCCAAACATTTTGGCGTGAGGCGTCAGCGCCCGGACGCCCGGCGTGATGTCTCGAACCCCGGCGTCCCGCCCAAAGCGTCTCTGGACCCTCTTTGGCGCGACAGGTCGCGCCGAGTGCGGCGCGACCCGCTGGGTTTCAAATAGCCCGAATCGGACACGTGTTCGTCGCGCCTGATACGACGGCGCGAGGGTCGTCGCGCCTAATGGTTTGGCGCGACGGCGACTACAAAACAGACCAGCTTCGGTCCCCCAGCCATTCTTCCTCCTCCTTACCCTAGCTTGCCTCCGCCGCCACCACCGCCGGGAACCGCCCCCTACCCACTCAAAAGGCAAGTTTAACCCCTCCAAATCCCCCCCAAACTTCCCCCTCCTCCATCCCCCACACCCCCAACCCCTCTCCTCCTCCCAACCCCTCTCCGCCTCCCCACCAAGCCGGCATCTCATTCCTTGCGTTTTCAATTATGTAAGTGATTCGATTTACTTTCCTTCTTTTCATTCCTAGTAAAGATGCGGTTTATATTGTGTATGACATGTGGTTATATTATTAATTAGTATCCTATTAGTATATTTAGTTTGCCACGTGGTTATATTGTTAATTAGTATATTGTTCATGGCACGTGCTTATATTGTTAATTAGTATCCCCATTAGTATATTTAGTCGTGGTTCTAATGTTAATTAGTATCCCCTGTAGTAGTATATCGTGCATGGCACGTGGTTATCTTGCAAATTACCATTACAAATGAGTTTCGTGTGATTTGTAAGAAAATACAATGGTGTGATTTCTTGCAAATGTAAATTACCATTTCAAATAATTAATACCTCCTTTGAATGTTTGATTGTTTCAGTAGCTACACTTGTCGCATGCCGAGGCGTGGTAAAAAGAAGGACTTCAATCCGTACTTGACGTTGCTTGGGATCCCTATGTCCATAAGCCTCTACCACCGGGTGAACCGGTGCCCAACTGTTGGTGGTGATCCATGCAAGGTTGAATGGGATGAAGATGATGAGGAAACCTACATGCGTAAGTATTGGATGTGTGCCAATTATCAATGGGAGCCAGGCCCAAAACAACGCCAAGTAGCTTTCATGGTGCGTATATTCGTTTTCATTTCTTTGTTTTATGAGTATATATTACCTTCCCGACAATTGTTTGTGTGGCGTAGACCCCACCTCCACAATGCGATTTTTATGCGGTGGATCGACCTTGAGGTCGCTGAGGAACATAAGAAATTCTTGGAAGGCCACAAGGAGTTTAGGGCATGGTTTCAACGTGAGGTCCGAGGAGAAGATGAAGGAAGAGGCCGATCGGAAGGCGCCAGGGGAGGAAGAGGAAAGAAGGATAGCTCTTGCTCGAGTGCTTTGAGGGAGGAGGAAGCTCGAGCATGCGCGCGCCGTGCCAAGGATGAGTGGGCCAAGGCTCAGATGCTGGCTGAAAATGACGATGGTGGCGAGGACACCTCACGGTTGGATGAGCTCATAGCCCTAGCTGAGGCTAGCTTGAAAGCCCAACAACAAGCCCCGCAGCAAGTCCCCACAGAGCCTCACGCGGGGGAGGACACCGCCCCGCGCGGTGCCTAACGTGGGAGCCGACAAAGGTCAAACGGTGCCTCAAGTGCCCCTGAGGACACCGCTGCGGTCGCGGAGTTGTCGCCGTGCCCCCGTGTTAAAACCGCTTTAATCGGATACTACATGCCCTCGACTTTGTTCCGGTTTCAAATCCCGCGGCGGGAGGACAACGAGAACCACTTCGGGAGGAGGCTTCGAAGCTAGCAGATGAGGTTCATGCAACGCACAACAAAGAATATGAGTCCTATGTTTCAGGCTCTTGTGCTACCCAAAGTGACGATTATGCAACGGAGGAATCGGACACGGACGAAGACAAACCATATGATGGCTACATTTCAGGCTACTGTACCACTCCAGGATACGAATATCCAGAGGACTGGGACACGCCCGACGAAGGTGCGGAGGATTGGGCCACGGACGACGAATATCCGGAGGATTGGGGCACGGACGACGAGTAGTTGTATCAATGTGTATTCTATTTCAAATGAACCATGTACCTAAAACTATGTTCGCAAGTAGTTGTATCTCGTAGTAGTTGTATTCAACCATGTTTCAAAATAAAGTGCCTACCTAGCTAGTTGACTGAATGTTTAATCACCATGCCAATCAAAACTATGTTCGCAACTATGTACGGTGTTGGTCTTTTATTATTGCCGGGAGTAAGAAATGTTGTTTGTTGTTGAGTTTCATGAACAAACACGAAGTACAAGGATTGAAATGACAACATCAACATCACCACACCAATAAGTTACACAAGTGGTTCAACTACAATTATAGGGTCACTACAATGAGTTGCACAAGTGGTTCAACCACAATTAAAGGGTCCATGCATTTTACACTTAATGGTTCGTACAAAAAGTGTTGCTAAGTGAAGGACACCCAAAATCATGCATCATCCACCACATGGTCGTTCTCATAGCTAATTCAAGGCCAAGAGAAATCATCATCGCCCACAAAGTAAGTCTCATTCCAATCATTACCGTAGTCCGAGTCATTCCAATCATCCCAATGGGCATTCTCCTTTTCACCCCGGTCGTGCACGCCCTTGCCCTCATCCTCGTTATCCTTGTCCTCGCGTGCACCTCTTTTGCCCTCGTCCTCGTTACCCTTGACCGCGTCGTGCACCTCTTTGCCCTCGTCTTCGGTACCCTCGTCCTCTTGTGTTGCCGAAGAAACTATGAGAAACAAACATGTCAACATTACAACAACATTTAATGTAAGGAAATGTAAAAAAACGAGTTTTCCAAGAACAAGAAATGCTCACAAAGCTCGTATCAATGCATTATGGGCAAGTTCACGCTCACGTTCCCGAACCCACTCAAGTGTCTCATGAATCTCCCTCCTTTCCTCCGCTTCGAGGCGGTCGTAGTGTTCCTTGTTTTCCCGCCAATACCGAAGGAGCTCTTCGCCCATAAAAATGCGATGGTAAGGACTAATGGTCTTTCCTTTAGCTCTCTACGAAGTCTTCCCCGATCATGTTCCATGTGTTATAACCGTGTCTTTCAACACCGCCTTTCCTAGCCACCTCTCTTTCAACTTTTGTCTTCGCATAATCATCCTTTTCCTCTCCAAAGGTGACTTGAATTTGGGAGTAAATAAATTGGCCATAACCTCACCACGACCACCGTGGAAATCCTCCCAATCACAAGTCTTTCCAGCCTAAGAGAAACATAAACAAAAATTACAACAGTTATGCATTGCCATCATGACGCTAAATTACGCATGCAAGGCACAAGTTCGTTATACTCACAAAGAACTGATTTGGCCCTCCATATGCATTGCCACAGTAGTAACCAATCCCAAGCTCGAGGGGACAACTCCTTCATGGGCCTTGATGCCGCACTTGCACTTCTTCTCCTGGAAGACCAAGGCATGGCCATGGCATGCGTCCATTTGAATACTCTTCTTGCAACCTCTCGTTAGGCCATGCGGGTTTTGGTCCATAGTTATACTCCTCAAAGTCGCAAGCTGGAAAACCTCCCTAAAATAGACAACATATGAGGTGCAAGGTTACAGTATGCACAACACTTATAAAATCACAAAGAACATTCATCGCAGCACCACTTACATAATCGCGCTGACCACACCGATAGAAAGGGGTAAACAAATCCGGTCGGCTAGGAAATTGCAGGAACGCCGGATCCCCACAATGGCATGTAGGAGGATTCTCTAGACGGTGCAGTGCAGCATCAACCTTCTCCGCTTCGGTCATTTCAGGTGGGTTCAAAGGCGGAGGCACCCACCGTTTGAACTGACCAAGCGGAACGGTCTTCCAAGGGTCGTAAGGAAAGAACATGATGGAATGATCCACCCATTCTTCACCGTCGATCCACTGATAGAACTTGCATCCGTCTATCCAACTATCTGACTCTGTCGGAGGATGACGCGAGGCCGGGCAAGAAAAATGCACGGCCGGCGGACAAAGGATGCCTTGACTGCTTCACATAGGCCGACAACCCACAGTGACAATCCGGCGGCGGCACAGGTGCTGGGAATGGACCCTTCCCATCATGGTCCTCCGGATGGTGCACGAACAAGGACAAGTCCATGACACCTACCAAAAACAACAATGACAAGTATTACACAAAACATCATGCGTACATGTGTCCACAACATAGGTGCAAACACAAACAACAAAGCATGGATGACAAACATGTAAGGAATATTATTATCAAATTATGTCAATCTCAATAGTGTTCAAATAAACAACTAAGACAAGGACATTTTAAAATAAAAAAAAAACATATTCATTCCTAAGATGGTAAGCACTTCATAATTGAACCATAAAACATCAATGAATATTCAAAAACCATGCAATTATTCATAAACCCTAAGCACAACCAAAACCATGAACACATCTTCAATACACAATGAGGTCATCTACGTAGTAGCAAACAAGATTTCCAATTTGCCATGACCAATGATATGAATTAGGGAATGGGGTTTGTCAAGACAATAACAACTAAGCATATCATCGCTAACAAAGCAATTTTACCACATATGATTGACAAAGTATGACACAAAAATAAACAAACCTCACTACAAGAATTCCAATTTGCCATGAACAATCCTATGAATTAGGGTTTGGGGTTTGAGAGCACAATTACAACTAAGAAATACAAGATTAACAACAAAAATCAAACACAAATGAGGGCCAAATAGCATAGCACAAGTAAAAAACAAACTTCAAACTACAAAACAAAAGCAAATCATGGAGAGGAGGACAAAAGGAGAGGAGAACGTTCCAAACAGACCACTAACCTGCTGCTCTCGGCACAGTGAAGGGAGAAAGTGGGAGAAGAGAGGAGAGGAAAAAGCAGGTAGAGGCATTTATATCAACACGTCGCGCCAAACAGCCTGGCGCGACATGGCGGGACCCACACGCTTTCACGCCGGCCCAAACGGAATCCCTAACGGGCCCGTCGCGCGTGCATGCGGCGCGACCTCCCGGGACCCACCGGCAGCCACGCCAAAGAATCGGTCAACGCCGCCCGTGCCACCGTGGCGAACGTCGCGCCGCGTGCAGCGGGCGACTCGACTGTAAATATCGCGCCCGGGCCATTTGGCGCGACAAAGGGATATCTCGTGCAAATTGTTTTAAACTAGGGATATATTTGAAAATACT
>JADLZK010011173.1:0-134030 GCA_015847255.1 Hyparrhenia diplandra | reverse complement strand
TAGTGACATAGCCCTTGATTGATATAGAGATCATAACATATTGTTAGAATTGTCACTAGAGGCTTGCAAGACAATAGAGCTAGTGCAAACCGCATTTACGCCTTTTGTTATACTAACCGGTATGTTAATTGAGCTTGTAGAAAATTTTTATAGGCTATTCACCCCCCTCTAGCCATCTAGGACCTTACAAGTGGTATCAGAGCCGTGGTCACCATTTTTGAAGGCTTAACAACCTCGGTGTGAAAGTATGGCTCATGTTGTGTTCAACCATGTTGGGAGAAAGTCTCCTTTCTTTGATGGGGTTAAGAATTTTGACTATTGGAAGAGAACCATGAGGATGTACTTGGGATCAATCAATGACCAAGTATGGGATGTGATCGAGAAGGATTATGTTATCCTTGATCCTACCAATCTCACTCCCATCGACAAGGCTAACAAGCAATGTAACACCATGGCATTGAACATATTGTACAATGGCATGGATGTCAAGGTGTTTGAAGGGATCAAGGACCTTGAGAAGGCTAATGAAGTTTAGGAGAAGCTTTGTGAGACCTATGAGGGCACAAAAGTTGTGAAAAGTGCCAAATTATATGTGCTCAAGAGTGAGTTTGAGAACTTCAAGATGAAGAAGGATGAGAGCATACTGGAGATATTCCATAGGCTCCAAGTGATTGTAAATGATCTCAAGGCATTGGGTGTGAAGACATTGGATAGAGACTTTGAGCACAAATTCTTAATGTGCTTGCCCAAAAGATTCATGATGTTGAGGAAGATTCTCTTTAGAGGAGCATTGGACACTATGACACCTAGTGACTTGCTTGGTGAAGTGCTAACCAATGAGCAAGTTGATAGGATGGAAGATGAAGAGGAGAAGGAAGATGACAAGAACAAGAAGGTTGTAGCATTCAAGGCTGCCACCACCTCATCCAAGGCAAAGAGAAAGTCCAAGGCTCAAGAAGAAGTTGATGAGGAAATTGATCTTGATGAGATTGATCAAGAGTTTGCTATGTTTGTGAGGAAATTTAGCAAGGTCTTGAAGAACAAGAAGATGGGGCAAGGCTCAAGGAGAAGAAATGATTCATCCAAGGGCAATGAAGAGCCAAGAAAGTGCTTTGAATGTGATAGCCCTTATCATGTCATAGCCGAATGCCCAATCAAGAAAGAGAAGGAGAAGATGAAGGCATACAAGGGTGGCAAGACAAACAAGAAGGGCAAGACCATGACATTCAAGAAGACAAATGATGGTGCTTTTGCTTGTTCTTGGGATAGTGATGGCTCCTCCGATGAAGAGGAAGACAAGGCCAAGGCAATGAGTGCAATTGGCCAACACAAGAAGCCATCCCTCTTCGGCTCATCACCATCATGCTTCATGGCTAAGGCCACTAAGGTATCATTGCATGAGCATGAAGAACTAAGTGATAATGAAGTAAAATATGATGATAGTGATGATGATGATGAATATGAACCAACTAAGGATGATCTTCTAGAGATGCTTAAGCAAACTCATATCATGCTTAAGACTAAGGACAAGGAATGTAGAGCTTTACAAAAGAGTGTAAAAACTCTTGAGCAAAACTTTAGTGAGCTAGAGGCTACCCATGAGGGTCTAAAGGAAGACCATGGGGAATTAGAGCTAGCTCATACAAGGCTTCAAAAAGCCCATGCCTTGCTCTTAGAGAAGAATGATAGAGCTTGCTTAGTCATCAAGAAGGATGTTGGTTCAACATGTGACATCATAGATGAACCATTCTTGGTTGATGCTGAAGAACCATCTATTCCTTCCACATCCACATCAACCCACTCAATCTCTACTAGTAGTGATGAAGTGATTTTAGATTCATCATTAAAAGTTGAGAATGAGACTCTCAAAAGAGAGGTGGATGAGCTCACCCACTCCTTGAGGAAGGCATATGGTGGGGATGCCCGCTTGCTAAAGTGCTTGAGTAGCCAAAGGTTTTCCCTTAACAAGGAAGGCTTAGGCTATGTCCCCAAGAAAGGCAAGAAGGTCTTTGCTACTCCAAAGCCTAGCTTTGTGAAGAGCAATGGTGCTTATTACAATAGATGCAAGCAAGTAGGGCATCAAGAGCAAAAATGTGCTAAAATAAACATGAACAAGAAATCAAACAAAGTGCATTCCATCCATTTTGATTCTTGTTATTTGCATACCAAGGGTGAGAAGGGTGTCAAGGCAAAGTTTATTAGTACACCCATTGTTGGCCCAAAGAAGAAGGCAATTTGGGTACCAAAGGCTTTGGTTGCTAACCTCCAAGGACCCAAAGGCAAATGGGTACCTAAATCTTATTGATTTTCTTGTAGGTGAATTACAAGACCGGGGGAAGGCATTGGATACTTGATAGTGGGTGCACTCAACACATGACCGGGTGATGCAAGAAAGTTCACCTCTATTGATTCAACTCAAGAGAATGGCAAGCCTATTACATTTGGTGATAGCAAAAGTGACAAGATACAAGGCCTAGGCAAGATAGCAATAACCAATGACATGAGCATATCAAATGTGGCACTAGTTGATATCTTGAAGTACAATTTGCTTTCGGTGACATAAATTTGTGATCTTGGTTACAAGTGCATCTTTGGTGAAGATGGAGTTGAAGTGATAAGTTCAAAGGATTCAAGCTTGATCTTCAAGGGGTTTAGATTTGAGAACCTCTATCTTGGTGTCGAGGTGTTCTTCGACGTGTCGGCAACAAGAAACAAGTGTCGGAAGTCGGTTTGAGCAAAGGCGAAGGAACGACAACACAACGACGGTTTTTCGCAGCTCGGGCGACCACGGACGCGATGGCCGGACCCGCCGACCGACGCGCATGAGTTCGGCCGACGCACCGGTGTGAGTCCGGCGAGAGAGCATGTTTTGGGGTGTTTCGGTGCGACTGACGGACGCACCCACGGAACCACCGGCCCGGACGCTTCGGTTTTGGCGTCGGTATGGGCCGCCTGTTTGTTCGGTGTGACCGGACGCTGGCCGGATCCGTCGGCCGGACTCGGCGGGTGAGTCCGGTCGGTCGGCCCGTCGATGTTGAAAAACAAACAAGTTTTGCCCCCAACGTTCATATTTCGTGATGGGGGCTATATATACTGTTTGACCGCTTGTGCTCCCTCTCTTGGTCATTTTGAATCACTCCTAACATCCTAGAGCTGAGCAACAACCCTCCCTCTCTCATTCTTGCTTGTGAGCTTCATTCTTGAGAGAAGAGGTGATCCAAGTGCATTTGCATCGAGTTCTTGCATCTAGAGGCACTTGGGGATCGTTGTGAGCCGGTTGGTTTCTTGTTTCTCTTGGAGACACCGCTCCTAGCCGGCTTGGTGATTTGGTGGAGGCGTTGGCAAGAGTTGGTGATTGTTCTTGGCCACCTCAAGGCGAAATTGTGAGAGGTCATGCACTCCTCGTCGGGAAGACAAAGTGCAAGGAATACATTGCTCGTGCTTTGGGTTTGAAATGCAGGTTCGATGAACATCGACGGGCTTGATAACTCTCTCACTTTGTGAATTGGAACACAAAACAAATGCTACTTAGTGAGGAGAGGCTAGCAATATTATCCACATTTATTCGAGACTTGAGAGCCTAATACAAGATTAGTGGAGAGATGCCTACTTCTTTGTCACCACACGGAGGAAACATACAAGGATAATAAATTTGAAAACTATAGTATACCGGCTACAACGCTAGGCCAGCCCGAGAAAAGATATACATTAGAATATCAAAGAATATTGAAACCAATCAAATGTTAAATCCACCGCATGTTGACGGAGCTTGTCTAATCGGATATAAGATTTCTAGTTAATGCAACATTGGAATATGGATGCAATAAAATGGGTATAAGATTAGTGAAAAAGAAGACAATATTTCACTACTACAACTGATTTGAACTTACACGATGTTTAGAAAAGATTTTCCGTGGCGGTTTTTTGAGAAACCGCCACGAAAAAATAGGTGGCTGCTACCCAGCCCCCGTCCGGGGAAAAACCGCCACGGTTAATAGATGGCGATTTTGTAAAATAACCGCCACGATTAATGCCTATGAACCGTGGTGGTTTTTATTAGGGTTTTACAAAAAACCGCCACGCAAAAAACTGGGCTATATAAGAAGCCCCACCCTTCTTCTTCCCCACGGGACTCCTCCATTTTTTAGGGTTTTGAGCTCCAAAACACTAAAAATGCCATTTTTGTGTGTGTGGTGTGTGCGGGGGGGGGGGGAGGTTTTTCCCTTGGATTTGTTGAAGTTTGGCACCGCAAGGGGTATTCTCCTCTCCCTCTCCCTCGGTTTTGAGATCTAGATTCAATATATGTTGGTGCTCTCTCTCTCTCTCTTGCTCATTTTGATGAATCCCTTGCGTAGATTCAATATGTTGGTGCTTCTTATAATCTCCTCTTCTCCAATTCCTCCCTTTTGCACTTAACTCTCTATCTATGTATCCCCAATTCGATCCTCTCTCATCATCGATCTCTCTTTGCTCTGGTTTAATTTGGTAGCAGCCGTCATGGCGCCGAACAGGGGGATTGGATGTACAGGTCGAGGATAAGTCCGGATTTAGATTGATGATGTACGAAAAAGTTTATATCCGTTGCTTTGAAGCATCGAATTAGCCGGATTGGAAGAAATGGTTTGCCGTGCTATCGGCGCAAGAATATGTTCTTACACAAGGATGATGACGTGATGGAGCACTTGGTGCGGTATG
This sequence comes from Hyparrhenia diplandra, assembly GCA_015847255.1. Taxonomy (NCBI): domain Eukaryota; kingdom Viridiplantae; phylum Streptophyta; class Magnoliopsida; order Poales; family Poaceae; genus Hyparrhenia; species Hyparrhenia diplandra. The sequence continues at coordinate 129,335 of JADLZK010011173.1, read as the reverse complement.
GTTTCATCGTGGGGTCGAGGTACACCGTGTGGAAGTATCATGGCGAAAAAGAACCGAAAGTGTCGCGGCCGGTTCATCACGGAGGACCCTCGTCGGCGACAACGATGGCAACAACGGTGGTGGATGAAGGGCGAGAACAACCCCCACCATCGACTAGAGAAGCATTTGATAATTGTGATTACATCACGGTAAATGAACCGCTTGAAGACTTGCCGAAGACAATGGAGGTGGAGATGATGGTGGCAACAAGAAGTTGATGAGATGTCGCCCGGATCTTTGAGCTTTTTCGAGGATATTGCTAACCTTAAAGATGAAGATGACGTGTTGTTTGGTAATCCAAGATAGCTCAAGAATTTTAGGCCGGATGAAGCGGCGGCAATTGATCCCCTCTACAATGACGGCAAATGTCCGTATCATTGCACGGTGCTACGTTTTAGCCTAACGATATTGATCTTTGAAGGCTCACCATGGGTGGTCGGACAATCGCCCGGTGACTATTCTGGGTCCTTGGTGACACCGTTTTACCGAGGGGAATAAGGTGCCCGACAATACCTATCTCCGGGCGAAGAAGCTGATTAGGGCCCCGTGGCGATGAAGCTTAGAAAGTTTCATGCATGCCCCAACCATTGTATTCTATCTACCGGGGTTAGTATGCGGACTTGCACTGTTGTTCGCACTATGGCGTGAGTCGTTACAAGAGGAATCTTTGGATGTCGTGCCGATGAGGAGGGACTCAAGAAGAGGGCCCAAGAAGCGTAAAACGGGCAAAGGAATGTTGGATGTCATACCACACACAACATACATATTAAGTTTGACATACATAGTTGTTGACACTCTTGGATTTCATACGGGGCTTACAAGGATTACTTGGCGACCCAGATTCAATCGATCGGAGGAGCAATGCACGCAAAAGGACCGTCGGGACAAAATGAAGATTAGGCGAGAGTACCCTGGTATGTAGCATTACTCTCATTTGCTCGTCCATATTGAATGCTCACATAATATTCTAACCATTTTCTAGGACATATATCGTGCATGCAGTGCCCTAAGCAGCCTGCAGGCACATACCTGTGTGGTTTCTATACTTGTCAAGTCATGAGGCGCAGTGACGTGTACCGTAGTACATGGCATGAGTTAAAGAAGAGAACCACACAAGATTGGTGGTTGAAAGACTCCAACAAGGACCTTACCTTCAGGGATGTGGTTGCCGACATCTGTAGGGCCGTCACTGACGACGTTGTGCAACCTAACGACCACTTCTTTCGAGCCTACGAGCCGGCTTGCTCTAGACGATGGGTTATGAGAACTACGGGACTAAAGGAATAAGTTAGACATGGCGGACTATAGGTGGGGTGGCCCTTTTAATTAGATGCCGAATAATATATTTATAACCTAAATTTAATCGATCGATCATGTTTGTAAAACTGGTCACCGGTCTCTTTGTAACTTTTTAAACTAAGTGCTTGAACGAAAAACATGTGACTTGAATGTCGAAATGTGATGCATGTTCAAGATTTGTGTAAATATTCTCTTATTTTATATTATTTAATATGTGGTGTACATCATAATTTATAATTTTGTAATATTTACGATTTATTTTTTTATTAATCTTGAATACCTTCCATCAACAAAATCATGTGGACCGTGGCGGTTTTTGTTACATGAAAAAACAAGCATCGCTAGAATAAGCAACAAGCATGTGCTAGTGTGCGAGATAACAGAAGTTCATGTGCTTTACAAGTGAAAAAATGCAATCAACATGTACGCATACATAGCACTAGTATAGATGACTAAAACCAATGAATAGACACACCGAACTTCGGATAATTTGACATGGTAATCAACTTGACACTCAAGTGTATATGCGACAGACAGATTTGTGCAAGGAGTTTCTTCGTCAAACTTGAACAAAAGGACATAACAACGACCCGGTAATCAAATGGATCATGAGACGTATACAATCACTCAATCCATTAACCGGTGGCGGTTTTTGTTAAATAACCGCCCATGGTTAACCGTGGCGATCAAGAAACCGCCATGGTGATTAACCGTGACCCTAGCTGCGTGGCGGTTCTAAAAACCGCCACGGAAAACAAAAAAAAAATGCCACGGAAGTTCATTTCAGTACTAGTGTTTGTCAGTAGTATTGTGATGCATGACATATAGTGTTAAGAAACTATTATAGATCCTAACCGATCTAGTGATAGTATTGAAGAGAGGAAGAATGTTAGAAATTATTTTCCTAGTAAGGGTAGAGAAAGAAGCAAAAAAAAGAGAAATAAGGTAGTAGAGAAAGTGAATTCCCTAGCTAATGTCCTCTTAGCTCCTTTATATAAGTGAAGGGAAAACAATATTTCTCTCCAACCCGTGGTACATACAAAATCTACATATAAACCCTTGTGAATTACATGGCAAAGTCCTCTCCCTAGGTACTCACTTAGTTACCTCGACTTAAAAATATATTGGTAGCTTTGGTTTTCCCACATTGATACAAGGAAGATTACCATAGTATTCCACTCATGCCAAGGGTCTTTATAAAGTAACAAAAAATAGTGATGTCATGTGGGGCGGCTAGGGGCATTTGCATGCCACCGGAATCAGCAATAAAGGCGCATGCAACTATGGTCAATTGCAATTAGTAGATGGTTGGGGATTAGTAGTTAATGACAATTAGAAGCTTGTGAAAGATTAGAGTTAATGAGAGATTAGAGTTATTGATTGGGAGAGAAAGGAGGAGCTAGAGGCTTGGAGCCTAGGGGCTAGACACAGTTTTATATACACCATGTAATAAACTTATGATGAATCAAGCAACAAACAACGGACAATCCAGTTACCCCCAATCAAATATTATTCTAGTCTCCTCGCCACTTGTAGGATCGCGGGGCGCGGGAGGGGGTGAATAGGCCCGTTCCAAAAATCAACTCAAACACTATCGGATCACCGGCGGCACCGCCGCCGAGCCTAGCTAACATCGCCGCCTCAAGCGGCACCACCGCTTCACCGAAGCGGCACCGCCGCTCCCGTGCCGCCCCTGCGAGAAGAGATTAGCTCACGTTCAAAAATCTGGCCCAATGAAAAGTAGATCGAGTAATTTTCCTTGGTTCACGACAGCGAGATCTGCAGTCGAGCTAGAACAAGCGGTCGAGGATATACAAATAGATCGGCCTCAAACCCTAGAACCTCTCAACAACAACAATATATATGCAATGTAAAGTAAATCAAGCACCACGGTGACACGGTGATTTATCCCCGGATGGTTCGGCTAAACAAAGGCTTGCCTAAGTCCACGTTGTTGAGGTTCCACAAAGGAATGAGCTCACCACAAAGGTTTGCCTCTTTGCCTCGTTCACAAGTCTAGGAACCGAATCCTAGAGATGTGGGGTAATGTATTAGATGCAAGAGGGTGTTACAAACCTCCTAGGCCGCCACACAAGTTGGCAAGCTCAAGGGCGACACTACTAGCGGCTAGGAGCAAGCTCCAAGAGTAAAAGACCACAACCGCCGGCCAAAGTGCGAACCAAGTGCCTCTTGAACGATGAAGATCGGTGGAGCTCTCTTCCAATCGAAGTTTGCAGCCCTCACACTCAAGAATCGATGGTGGAATCGATGGATTTGCTTGAAGGGGTGAGGAGCTTCAATGGAGGAGAGAGAGCCGAGCACTTGGGTGTGTTCTGTCGAGTGTGAGCCGGGAGCACGAAGAGGTGACCGTTGGGGTAGAAAAGGAAAGTATAAATACTATCCTCCCAAAACGGTCGGATCACGAAGCGGCACCGCCGCTCACCCTTAGTCAGCCAGAGAGGTAGAAAGAGTTTGAATGGTCGACTAAGTTTGGAGCTTTGAGGTTATGTGGTGTGAAAGTGAGCACTTGGTTGCACGCTTTGGCACGTGATTCTAATCCCTCTTAATAGTGCGGTGTGTCCTATACTCAAATTCAAAATGTAAAATAAATATAAACCTCCTTTCTTGAAGTACCAATCAAAAAACGAATTGGGGTACTCCTCCTTTAGGTTTGCAAAGTCCTCTTGGCTTGTTGCACGCTTGTCAACTCGATAAATCTCATTAGTCCTCTATTTAGATTGTCATCAACGCCAAAACCCACATTAGAGGTTGATTGCACTTACAATCTCCCTCTTTTTGGTGATTGGTGACAACCTAATTAGAGCTTACAAAAAGATAGTCAAATAATAGAGATTTTTCGAGCCATGGATGTAGGTACCCCCATAAATATGTGAATGAGCCTTGAATGCTCGAAATGATATCTCATTATCAATAGTCACATATTTAGGCGGTGAGACCTCCCCTAAATGTGTGAGTGAGATTTGAATTCTCAATTTTGACATAAGAGGTCAAATTTCACACATTTAGGTGATGTGGGGGCCTCCCCCTCCATCCATGCCTGCTGTGGGATGCCAAGTGCTAACAAATGTGTCGGGAAGAATATACGTGATGCAACATGACGGTTTAGGCACACAGAGCATCAAGTCTGTTTTTGACTGAAGCGGCACCGCCCTCACCTTAAAAAAGCCGCCGCCAACGAGAATTTCACAAAGATGTAACCTATATAACACTAAGTAAACAACATGAATATGACAAGCTAAATATCTCAGATCAAACACATGTCCATAAACCATACAAAGAGAGTCAAATAAGTCGCATTATTACAAGTTCACAAATAGTTTTGAAACCTACCTCAAGCTAACTCTCTAGGACATGCTAAGCAAATCAAAGAAAATTCGATCGGCGCGAAAAAGTTTTGACCCCTCTAATTTTCTCCCCTTTGGCACAAAGCACCAAAAAGGAGAAAAAGAAAGAGAGATCAAGTCACTCAAGCACCGCCCTCCTCCTCGTCCTTGTCCTCCTCGTCGTCACCCCCTCCTCCTCCTCCGAAGTTGAAGAAATCACAGCCACGCGGGTGTGTGTGTGGTAGAGGTGAAGCGTGTAGAGCGTCGAGGCGGTGGATCCTCCGAGAGGCGTAGGCTCTTTCTTTCTTTCCTCGCACAAAGTCACCAAGCGTCTCATCCCGCAAGCTCACCTTTCGAAGTAGTGTCCTCGACTCTCCGGACTCTAAGAAGCCGGGAAGTACAAAACGTGGTGGAGAGGGGCGGTGAAAGTGGTGTGACTCTGCACGCTCTCTGTCCTCCCTCTTGCCTCACGCTCAGCTACGTGAGCGGAGCGGCGGGAGTAGGTGCAAGTCTCAAACATAGCCTTCATCCATGTAGTCATCTTCTTCTTGAAATCTGCTCTTGCCCCTCCTAGCTCTAGCATGAGAGCTCTGGAACCTTTGAGGGTGAAGGTGGAGTATCTGTCTAGGCGGTGCCTCACGAAGCCGCTGGCTGCCGGGCATGATCCGCTCGAGGTTGTAAGCCTTGTGCTCATACGTCTTGTTGAACCTCAAGCGGGATACCCTCTCAATCACATACATGATGTAGGGAGAATAGGGCAAGCTCTTCCTACCATCATCCATAGCATCGACCAACTCCATCCATAGATATGCGAGGCACATTGAAGCTCTCACCTCCCCGCAGCAAGTCGACTAGCAAATTCTTCACCCAACCATGCAAGTTTGAGGTCGCACCATCCTTGGGATCAATGGTGTTCTGATAAGGTTGTTGAGAATGTAGTAGAAGCTGCTCAACCCTCTCACCAACCCATCTGCCTTCCTAGGATCCCTCCACATGTATCTAACAGCTGTAGCATCAAGCTTCTTCTCAGCATGAATAGGAGTAAACTTCACGTACTTGTTGCCAAAACCAAGAATCACGGAGAAGGTAACAAAGTCAAGCGGTAGTGGACACCCTCGGTCATCCGATGCATAGTGTTCTCATTCTCCGAGAAAGTAGGTGGCATGAAACTGTCCAAGAATCTACGCATTCGGTCATCTTTGGAACTCCATCAAGTTCCTCGGCTCATGCTTCTCACAAGCCACGATGGCCTGTTGATCTCGGGCTCACCCTTAGCCTTGAAGAAGAGCCCGTCAATGTAGTGCATCTGTTTAATCTTTGGGTTCTCTCTTCTTGAGTCTGAGAGGAGGCATAGAAATCTGAGTGGAAGACATTCCGAGAACACGTAATCAACTCCTAGGTCCTTGGGAGTGGTGTAGGGATTCACCCTCCTAGCCTCGGTGCTCAGCTTACTCCCTGTGGAGTAGTTAATCCTCTGACGAGCCACACTTGTCATCGGGGAGGTCTCCTCAAATGGATCTGCTCCTCATAATCTCTCATGTAGGAGTCATCAAAGGTCCAAATGTCAATAGGAGTAGCTGGACATCCAATCTCTGGAATCTTTCTGCCATATCTCAACTCACGCCTTAACTCCCTTTCCCTTTCCTGCTGCTCCTCAGCTGTAGGTCTCCCAGAAGAAGTAGAACCTCTGCCTCTGCCCCTTTTAGGAAACGTCTTCTCCAAAGCCTTCCTCTTGACACCTCCACTTCCTTGACCGTGCTCCATCTATGCATACAAAGGGTCCAAATCAGTCATTGAAGAGCTGGTGTGATAAATAGATATATATATGTGTTAAATATTGCATAAGATAGGTGGTTGAAGAAGATGATGGACTGGCTGTTTGAATCAGCCCCGAGCGTTGTCCAAGCACCGCCACCTTTTATCCAACCACCTTTTCGACAAACCTGTCTTGTGTAATAGTTAAAACATATGCATATCTATCTACCATTCCAACAGAATCTCAGAAACTTGACTGAATTGAAAATAGTGATAAAAGTTGCCATGGATTTGGATTTTGAATAAAGTTTCTTAGATCATGAGATTTGATTCAATTTTCTTCTCTCATTTGATTCAATAGGACATTAGGGATGACCAGCAACACTTGCTTTAAACCAAAACCGGTAGTGCCACTTGGTTACCCCATGCATGTCATGGGTGGGATTCATCCCTAAACCTCCAAATCAAATCAAACCAATAATTTTCTCATGATCTAGACCCTTTATTCTATCACTAATTGCAAGAATCCATGACCAATTTCATCACAAGGCATAGATCGGGGCGGTTAGGTTTTCTCACCGAAGATTGGAGAGGGAAGAAGAGAAGTTGCGGCCCCCTGCGGCGAGACACACGGCGTCGAGGAGGTAGCCGGCGACAAGGCGGCGCGGCGCGGCGGCTGCCGTGGGCGGCGGTGCGGGCGACGGCGCGGAGAGGTGGTGGCGGCGGTGTCGCCTCCCGGTCGCCCTCGAGAAAGAGAAGGGGCCGGTGGAGAGAGTGAATGAGAGAGGAGAGAAAAGATGTCGTGGGCCCGGGAAATAGGCCCCACGGTGGTGAAACCGGGCTGTTTTTCGCTTGAAAAACACCGGCGGCACCGCCGCCGGAGCCGGGCAATCCGCTCCCTAAACAGAGCGAGTTAAACTAGCTTCTTAAATGACTCTCCTCATACACTAGATAGACATATGTGACTCAAATTTCATGGCGGATCAGATTAACAATCAAAAACAGTGACCATGCTATTTGAGTTTAGCTTTGAAATCAATTTGAAAGACATAATGCAAACTTTTCAAAGCTTTTCCCTACTCATACTAGTTCTCACAAATAGAGGCATGCAGATTTCAAGATAGGTTACGAGAATCGAGTATATTTAGTTCACTACGCAAAAGCGCAAAACCTTGTCTCGTCGAGAGGCTTAGTGAAGATATCGGCTAGTTGTTTTTCGGTGCTCACATGGCGAGTGCGATATCTCCTTTAAGTTCGTGGTCTCTCAAGAAGTGATGACGGATGTCTATGTGTTTTGTTCTAGAGTGTGCTACCGGGTTATTTGCGAGTTTGATGGCACTCTCGTTGTCACAAAGAAGAGGTATCTTTGTGAAATGACATCCAAAATCTTTTAAGGTTTGCTTCATCCAAAGTAGTTGAGCACAACATGCACCGGCTGCAACATACTCGGCCTCGGCGGTGGATAGGGCTACACAATTTTGCTTCTTAGAGCTTCAAGACACCAAGGACCGTCCAAGGAATTGACACGTCCCCGAGGTGCTTTTTCGATCTACTTTACAACCGGCATAATCGGAATCCGAATAGCGAAGTAGATTGAACTTGGAACCCTTGGGATACCACAAGCCAAGGTTTGGGGTGTGAACTAGATATCTCAAGATTCTCTTAACCGCCACATTATGACATTCCTTTGGATTAGCTTGAAATCTAGCACACATGCACACACTAAGCATAATATCGGGCCTAGATGCATAAAGATAAAGAAGAGAGCCGATCATGGAACGATATACCTTTATGTCTACGGCAGCCCCTTCTTCATCAAGATCAAGATGTCCATTGCTTGGCATTGGAGTTTTGATTGGCTTAGCCTTAGCCATATCAAACTTCTTCAACATGTCTTGGGTGTACTTGGTTTGGCTAATGAAAGTCCCTTCCTTCATTTGTTTGACTAGAAAGCCAAGGAAGAACTTGAGCTCACCCATCATGGACATCTCGAACCTCTTTGTCATAGTCCTACTAAATTGCTCAACATACACATGATTAGAGCTACCAAATATTATGTCATCGACATATATTTGGCACACAAAGATATCACCATTAACTTTATGTGTAAAGAGAGTAGGATCGGTCTTCCCTATGACAAAACCTTGTTTAACCAAGAACTCCTTAAGGCACTCATACCATGCTCTTGGTGCTTGTTTAAGCCCATAGAGCGCCTTACGAAGCTTGTAAACATGGTTAGGACACTTGGGGTCCTCAAAACCCGGTGGTTGCTCAACGTAGACCTCCTCTTGCAAAGGGCCATTGAGGAATGCACTCTTGACATCCATTTGATATAGCTTGAAGTCATGATGGGCAGCAAAGGCTAGAAGAATGCGGATTGCTTCTAGTCTTGCCACCGGTGCATATGTCTCATCAAAGTCCAAGCCCTCTACTTGAGTGAAACCTTGAGCCACCAATCTTGCCTTGTTTCTTGTAACCTGACCATCTTCATCTTGCTTTGTTTTTCGAAAGACCCATTTAGTGCCAATGATGTTTGTCTTTGGTCTTTCTACCAAGTCCCAAACTTGGTTTCTTTCGAAGTTGTTGAGTTCTTCTTGCATGGCTAGCAACCAATTGGCATCCTTGAGAGCATCTTCTACCTTGGTAGGTTCCAAAGAAGAGACAAAAGAGTAATGTTCACAAAATGCAGCTAGATGTGATCGAGTAGTTACTCCCTTTCGAAGACTCCCAAGGATGTTTTCAACGGGTGATCCCGTTGAATGGTTTGTCGTAGCCGTGGGTGATCGGCTCCATCATCCTCAACTTCTTCTTCGTAGTCATCCTCAGCTTCAAGTATAGGAGCAAGGTCAAGTGCTCTAACTGGTGATGTAGGAGTTGGAGTAGGTGCTGCTGAGGTGGAGGGAGCGGCACCGCCGCTCTGCTGAATGTTAGCGGCGTAGGCTGCCCCCGTCATCGAGTGCGTCGGCGAAAATTGGTGCAAAGCAAAGATCTTGGTGATCCTCTTGTTCATTGGTTTTGTCTTCTTGTGGTCGAATGTCACCAATGGCCAATTGCTTGATAGCTTCACAAGGTGGATCCTCCTTTCCTACAACACTTTTATCAACTTGCTCTACTTGAGAGCCATTAGATTCATCAAATGTCACATCTATAGTGACTTCAACCCTACTGGTGGTTTTGTTGAAGACACGATAGGCATGCTCATTTGATCCATAACCAAGAAGAAAACCCTCATCAACTTTAGGAGCAAACTTAGAGGTTCGAGGCCTTTTGTTAAGAATGAAACACTTGCACCCAAACACCCTAAAGTAAGACACCTTCGGCTTGTTACCGGTTAGTAGCTCATATGAGGTCTTCTTGAGTTTCTTGTGGAGGTAGAGGCGGTTGATTGCATGACAAGCGGTGTTGATGGCTTCACACCAAAAGATGTCCGAAGTCTTGTATTCATCTAGCATTGTCCTTGCCATGTCAATGAGTGTTCTATTCTTCCTCTCTACAACTCCATTTTGTTGAGGGGTGTATGGAACCGAAAACTCATGTTTGATGCCCTCTTCATCAAGGAATTCTTCAACTTGGGTATTCTTGAATTCACTTCCATTGTCACTTCTCACTTTCTTGATTGGAAGCTCGAATTCTCTTTGAGCCCTTCTAATGAAGGTTTTCACCTTCTCTTGTACCTGGCACTTATCAAAGATAAAGAAAACCCAAGTGAAGCGGGAATAATCATCAACAATAACAAGTCCATACTTATTACCCCCGATGCTAAGGTAGGCAACCGGTCCAAAGAGATCCATGTGAATCAACTCCAAAGGTTGAGTAGTGGTCATGATGCTCTTTGGTGGGTGAGGTACACCTACTTGCTTTCCGGCTTGGCAAGCGCTACAAATCCTGTCTTTGTCAAAATCAATATTTGTTAGCCCAATGATGTGGTTGTTCTTTTGTAGTTTGGCCAAGTTCCTCATCCCAACATGGGCTAGTCGGCGATGCCAAAGCCAACCCATGCTAGATTTTGCCATAAGACATGTCTCAAGCTTAGTCTCACTTTTGTTGAAATCAACTAAGTAGAGCTTATTCTTGAGTTTGCCCGTGAAGACAATAGAGGAATCCTCCCTACTAAAGACTTCCACACCAACATCCGTAAAGAGACAATTGTAGCCTTTCCTACAAAGTTGTGAGACCGACAACAAGTTGTATCCAAGGGATTCAACATGCAAGACATCAGATATATCATGGTTAGTTGTGATAGCGATTTTACCAAGACCCATCACACTTCCCTTAGCGTCATCTCCAAATCGAATGTTGTCACTTGGATCGGCATTAGGAGAGTATGATGAAAACATACTCCTTTCTCCGGTCATATGATTTGTACATCCACTATCAAGCACCCAACTTGATCCACCGGAGGAGTATGCCTGCAAAAAACAGATTAGTTCACAAGTTTAGGCCCCCAAGCTCCTTGGGACCTTTCATGTTAGTCACAAGAATTTTGGGAACCCAAATTGAAGTATGCAAATAAACATTTCTGTCCTTGCCAACATATTTGGCATAAACCTCCCCCCTTTGTTGTTCTTCATTACAAAGCAAGAACTCAAACTTTGTCTTGTTGATTGAGCCTTGGGATGGTATGCAAATCTATTTGGGTTGGCCCAAATTATCTTCTGCTGCTTCTGCACAACCTGTTTTTGGTGAACAACCTTCTTGATGGGCTGTTTTACGGGACAGGAGGTCGATGAGTTGCCTTCCCTTTCTTAGGGGCAGCGGCACCGCCGCTCGTCCCTAGCGGCACTTTGCCGCTTGGCTTTGCTTTCGAAGGCGACGCGGTGCGGCCGCGGTATGCGTGCATATATCGTACTCATCTTCCCTTTGCTCCAGAACTGGACACACTCATAGCCATTTACAATCTTTCTTCCATTTGTCTTGGCTCCTCTAGTGTGGCCTAACCCATCCTTGATTCTAGGATTTCTTCCATCAATGTATTGTGGCCTCTTTGGTTGAGTCTCTTTGCCACTTACTGTTTTCTTGACGGTTTGTTTTTCTTTTTCAACCAAGGTGTTGAGCCTAGCAATCTCCTTCTTCATTGCTTCCATGTTTGCAAGGTTTGTGGCTTGACTCTTCAAGTCTAAGTTGAAACATTTACCACATCCATTGCTTGTGGAGGGAGTAGAGTTATCCTTTGTGGATGAGAGATGTGAGTTGCTCTCCCAAAGAAGACTATATTTCCCCTCAAGTTGCTTGTGCTTTTCTTGTAAGTCACAATACTTTTCATTGAGGGTAATAGTAGCTTTCTTTGTGAGAGCATGGTCCTCTTTTTCTTTTACAAGTTTCTTTTATAAAGAGGCCACCTCACTTCTTTCAAACACAAGAGCGTCTTTGTTGTCAACATAGAGCTTCTCAAGTCTAGTGAGTTCACTTTCTCTAGTTTCCAACTCGGCTTGGACACTCTCTAAATCCTCCATCATTTTAGTGATAAACATTTTGGTCTTTGGATCTAAATTCTTGGTCAATGTATCATACTCTTCATCACTAGACCCATCATCACTTGAGCTATCACTAAGTTCACTAGATTCATCACTAAGGGTTGGAGAGGCTTTAGTTTTGGAAAGTACCTTCTCACGCTTTGCCATGAGACAAATGTGAGGGGAGCCATCTTCATCATCATCGGACATGTTGGAGAAGAGCCTTGGTGTGGAGGTTGACTCTTGTCTAGCAAATGTTGCCATCTTCACATCCTCCTCACTTGACTCTTTAGTTGAGTCCCACTCATACCCAATGTGTGCTTCTCCCATGTTCTTTCCCTTTCTCTTGTAATCTTGTCTTGTCATTGTTGGGGTTGTCCTTCTTGTACTTGTTGTTCTTGTTCTTATGTGGACAATCCGCAACAAAGTGCTCGGTGCTTTCATAATTGTAGCATGTTCTCTTCTTCTTGTTTGGAAACTTCCTTTGCACCATCTTGTACCCATTTCTCTTCATGGCCTTGTGATATTTCTTGATGAACAATGCCATATCATTGATGTCGGCACCTCCCTCATCATCATCATCACTTGAGGAGGAGGTAGAATCAATGTGCTCTTGCATTTTCTTCATTTCTTTGGCTTGATTTGAGGTTGATTGCTTGCTGCCCTTGTTCTTGTTGGAGGTGCTTGGCTTGCTTGACTTGCTTGCATTGAGAGCAACATCTTTGATCTTGATGCCGTCCAACTTGGCTTGCAACTCACCAAGTTTCTTCTTCTCATTTGCCTCTTCCCTTTGCATGTCAAAGGTGAGCAATCTCCCAAGCACATCATTAGGAGTGAAGTGCTCAAATCTCTTCTTGTCTCTTATCAAGGTGACTACGGTCTCGTTTCTAGGTGCATAGGCTTAAAGTATGACCTTCACCACCTTGTGATCATCAAGCTCTTCATCTCCATATCCTCTAATCTTTCCAACTAGAACCATCAACCGGTCAAACATCTCTTGGGCACCTTCCCCTTCAACTATCACAAACCGGTTGAGCTTTGCCTTCAACAAGTCAATCTTTGCCTTTCTCACCTTGTCAACACCTTCATGTGCAAGAATCAAAGTGTCCCAAATCTTCTTTGCCACATTCACGTTCATCACCCTATTATACTCATTTCCATCTAGAGCACTTAGGAGGATGCTTGTAGCTTGGCCATTAAGGTGGGGTGCTATCATCTCTTCATTTGTGGGTGACTTGGGGTTCACCGGAGGCTCATATCCACTGCACACAATATCCCAAAGACCGGGGTGAATGCCATTAAGATAGGCACTCATCAAATGTTTCCACTTGGCATAGTTTGTCCCATCAAAGTGAGGCAACTTCCCCGCGGGAACATTGATGAATGACTTCCTATCACGGTTAGAGAAAAGAGAGTTATAGTTAAAGGATATGGCGGCAAATTTGTTGTTGTTGCTGCTGCCCTCATCCTTCTTCTTCTCATTCTTCTTGCTCTTTGGCACATATGACTCATCATCATCACCATCATCGGAACTACTTGATAGCTCACTTTCTTGAGCCTCAAGTTCCACCACTTTCTTGCTTCTTTCTTCTCTTCTCTTGAGTCTTTCTTCTCTTATTCTTTTTCTTTCATCTCTTCTTTTGAGCTTCTCGATGAGCTGCATGCTTGCATCTTCTTCTTGCTTCTTGGCTCTCTTACGCTCGGCTCTTCTTGCTTCTTTGGCGGCTTTCTTCTCTTTTCTTTGTCTCCTTGCTTCCCTTCTCTCCGAATCGGTGGCTGCCGAGAGGGAAGACGAAGATGAGAGCTCGCTGCTAGAAGCTGTAGGCTTGGCGTGGATGCCTTCGGCTCCGCCTTGATTCGAACCACCTCCGGTATCCATACTTCACGCGGTGAAGCGCTTAACGAAGTAAACAAGCTCCGATACCACTTGTAGGATCGCTGGACGCCTAGAGGGGGTGAATAGGCATGTTTCAAAATTCAACTCGAAACACTATCGGATCACGCACCGCCGCACCGCCGCCGCCAAGCGGCACCACCGCTTCACCGAAGCGGCACCGCCGCTCCTCGCAGAAAGAGATTAGCTCACACTTCAAAATCTGTCCAATGAAAAGTAGATCGAGTAATTTTCCTTGGTTCCTGGACAGGCAGAGACTGCGTAGATCGAGAGCTAGAACAAGCAGATCAAGGATATACAAATAGATCGGCCTCAAACCCTAGAACCTCTCAACAACAACAATATATATGCAATGTAAAGTAAATCAAGCACACGGCGACACGGTGATTTATCCCGTGGTTCAGCTCGCCACAAAGGCTTGCCTAAGTCCATGTTGTTGAGGTTCCACAAAGGAATGAGCTCACCACAAAGGTTTGCCTCTTTGCCTCGTTCACAAGTCTAGGAACCGAATCCTAGAGATGTGGGGTAATGTATTAGATGCAAGAGGGTGTTACAAACCTCCCTAGGCTGCCACACAAGTTGGCAAGCTCAAGGGCGACGCACTAGCCGGCTAGGAGCAAGCTCCAAGAGTAAAAGACCACAACCGCCGGCCAAAGTGCGAACCAAGTGCCTCTTGAACGATGAAGATCAGTGGAGCTCTCTTCCAATCGAAGTTTGCAGCCCTCACACTCAAGAATCGATGGTGGAATCGATGGATTTGCTTGAGGGGGTGAGGAGCTTCAATGGAGGAGAGAGAGCTGAGCACTTGGGTGTGTTCTGTCGAGTGTGAGCCAGGAGCACGAAGAGGTAACCGTTGGGGTAGAAAAGGAAAGTATAAATACTATCCTCCCAACGGTCAGATCACGAGCGGCACCGCCGCTCATGATCAAGCGGCACCGCCGCATAGCGGCACCGCCGCTCCACATGAGCCGCACCGCCGCTCACCCTTAGTCAGCAGAGAGGTAGAAAGAGTTTGAATGGCTGACTAAGTTTGGAGCCGGAGGTTATATGGTGTGAAAGTGAGCACTTGGTTGCACGCTTTGGCACAGTGATTCTAATCCCTCTTAATAGTACGGGCGTGTCCTATACTCAAATTCAAAATGTAAAATGAATATAAACCTCCTTTCTTGAAGTACCAATCGAGAAAACGAATTGGGGTACTCCTCCTTTAGGTTTGCAAAGTCCTCTTGGCTTGTTGCACGCTTGTCAACTCGATAAATCTCATTAGTCCTCTATTTAGATTGTCATCAACGCCAAAACCCACATTAGAGGTTGATTGTACTTACACCACCGACTTTGCTTGGCCTTCCTCTTCGCAATGGTTATCCTCCCTATCCCCCATATGGACTAAGGTTCATGAGATATGGGGTATTAGCTTCCATATGATCCTCTTACACCATTGCTCCACGGACAAACCCAATAGCCACACCACACCATCCACCCCCCCGCGTCACTTTGGATGATCAACAAATGAACTAGATGAGTAGGCAAAAGTGGAGTATGCTCTATATCAATGGTGAGACACTTTGTGGTTGGCAAGTTGGAAGCATGGGAGTTGAGAAAGGTAAAGAAAAGGGATCATTAAACATGATCGACATGCCCTCGGGGGCATCGGACGTGTTTGGTTAGTTCACCCTAGGCGCAACAAATGAAGTGGTTGCATCGAACTCAGGCGAGTGCGTGCAACGGATGTGGGCATGTCAATGCGTGCTTCTCCTGGCCGTGATGACATGCCGAAGGTAGAATAACAAGAGGGCCACCGGGGGCGCAGTGGCACGCCTATTGGGCGTCATTGGAAACATTTGATGTTCTTGGGAGCTCTCTAGTACCTCTCTCGACGGTGATCGGATGCAACGACCCGGACACATAGGGTGCAACAATGTTGCGTCCCGTTTAGGCGTGTTTGCGCCGCGGCGTCGCGGCGGTCGATGCTTGTGCGCATCTAGTGCAACACACCTGATGTGTTCGATGGTGGTCAAGGCGCCGAGGACCTTTTTAGTCCCGCATTGACATAGAAGCTAGGTCACACTTCCGGTGCATCGCGATAGTGCATCCGGTCCAACGTAAGTAACCATTTGAAAGAGCTTACCATTGACATCCGATAGCCCACGATCGAAGGAGGCCGACACATGGATGACAGTGGCACCCGGGCGTGGCGGTGCGTGCCCGTGTGAGCGTCCGATGCACACGCAAAAAATCAAGGTGAGGAGGCCAATGACTCTTTGATCTAGGGACCCTATATAAGTGTGTTGGCCAGCTATGGCTCACTCTCTTAGTCATTTTCATTGACATGGCAACCTTTGAGAAGTGAAATTCTAAAACCTCAATGAAATATGTCTATGTTCTTCACCCCCAATTCTTCTTCTCTCCCTAAATCTCCAATTCTAAAGCTATGCATCTAATTCCTAGTGAAAACATGACAGGAGGCTAGGAAAGCCAGTGGATGTCAACCTAGGTTTAAAATAAGACGTCTTCTAGTGGAGCAAGGAATTTAATTACAAATACATGGGGATCAATGAAGGTGATCATCTGGCTTCACAAAACTACACATAAATATGTTAGTGTAGAGATGAAGTTTGACTTTCAAGAAAAAATGAAGATTAAGAGTTGCATAACAAATGTTATTTTTGGGTCAAGTTATCAAGTTGCATAACAAATGCATAACATGGCACCCAAAGATGAAAGAAACTCTGATTTCAGAACTTAGTATTTTTTTTCTAAGTTTGGAAATCTGTGTTGGGAGCGTCTACGTCTTGCGTTCTCAAGATTCTGTTAGCAACTTGAGTTGGACCAAAAATAATGTTGGAGCATACCAAAATTTAGGATGGATTGGACTCAATTTGACATGGTTTTGACTTTCATTTCTAATCACCAAATCCCTAATGACAGTTTTGATGCATCCGGCCCAGGAGGGGTTGGATGAAAAGCCCGACACACCGATCCGGATTCCGCAATCTTAGCACCGACAGCCGAAAATACGACACACCGATCCTTAGTGCATTTCTAATCATCCTTAGTGCATTGACATTGCTATCTTGGCACGTTATTATCTCCTTAACCAAATCCCTAATGACAGTTTTGATGCATCCGGCCTAGGAGGGGTTGGATGAAAAGCCCGATACACCGATCCGGATTCCCCGAATCCCGCAATCTTAGCACCGACGGTAGAAAATACGACACAAAAATAATGTTGGAGCATACCAAAATTTAGGATGGATTGATCTCCTTAACCAAATCCCTAATGACGGTTTTGATGCATCCGGCCTAGGAGGGGTTGGATGAAAAGCCCGACACACCGATCCGGATTCCCGAATCCCGCAATTTTAGTACCGACAAACCCGGTAAAAAATACGACACAAAAATAATGTTGGAGCATACCAAAATTTAGGATGGATTGGACTCAATTTGACATGGTTTTGACTTTCATTTCTAATCATCCTTAGTGCATTGACATTGCTATCTTGGCACGTTAGCACCGACGGCCCGAAAATACGACACACCGATCCGGCTACAACTTATTATCTCCTTAACCAAATCCCTAATTTCATTTTTGATGCATCCGGCCCGGGAGGGGTTGATCCCGCAATCTTAGCACCGACAACCGAAAAAATACGACACACCGATCCGGCTACAACGCCACTAGGGCCTCTTGTTGCGCCTTGGCAATCTTAGCACCGCACTCTGGTGCCCCCACTCAGGGAAAGGCCCAATCACCCCAAAAGACTAGTCTGATAGGGGAAGAGTGGCTCTCCCTTTTAAGGTGACTTCCTCCTCCCAAGTTTAACAAGGTGGGATTATCGAGGGCTCACACGGTCGCCACCCAGACTACAACTGGGCCACTTGGCCCATTTTTTGTTGTGTCTTTGCCAGCGGGTAATAGTGGAGGATGTCCTCATCAAGTTTGGTCTTAATAAGAATTGGAGAGCATCACGAGGAAAACAAACTTTGTATCTGGCCCATGTCCAAATTCGGTACAGACCAGGCCCAAATTGGGCGTCCAACACGGTCGCCACATCACCCGCCAGGTCCTCGGCGACGTGATCCACGACGCCCCCCTGTCACACCGTCAACTAACCGTTCTCATGTCGTTAACCTCGGCGCCATGGGTGGTGGCGCCGAGACGTTATACCTCGGTACCGTGATCCATGGCGCCCTGAAAAAGTTGTAAGGCGTATTTAAGAGAAACATTTTTTAAAAAAAAAATAGCCAAAATGCATAAAAAGACGGCATATGTGGTCTCACATATTCACATCCGCCGCCAATTCTTAGGACTAGAGACCAATAGCACATGGGTGAGGGGAAAAAGAAATGGGAGAGAAAGGGGCTCTTGCAGCAGTAGTAGCAACTGCACCCGATCCATCTTCACTGTACTGACATCTTGATCCCTGTATTGGCGTATAGGAGTACGTACGTGTGATACGTCAGGAAGTGCTCTACACTGTAGTAGAGTTCTCTGCTGGGGCTGTGTGTGGTAGATCGATCTAGTACAGTACAGTAGGTAGAGGTGACGCGAGTAGCTAGCCAGTAATGCCTATATGTATAGGCGTTTAGTGTAGAGCTGTGTGACCCATGAATAGTTCAAAGCAAAGTACAGTACCATGCATGTGAGCATGTCATCGTCTCACTGTGCAAGTGATGATATTGGATTCCTTGCCTGATCCTGGAGATCTAGTCGGTAGGTACGCCATTCCTGGCCGGTACTACAATCCTGGCATGCAGCTGGAGCCTATATATGGCCTAGCCTCACCCTGATTGACATCACGATAGGTACAGCTAGATACTAATACACGTAGATGTAGCAATTAGAATAATTGCACTTGGGATAAAAAAGAACGAGATTTTTTTTTTTTTTTTTTTTTTTTTTTTTTTTTTTTTTTGCATATGAATAGATGATTAATCCACACACGAGGTTGAACAAGACATAAAGGCCATGGAGGAAAGATGGCTTGTTCATGTGAGATGCAAGTGCTCAATTAGTATGTGAAGGTCGATGAAGATTATATATCAAGGATCATCAAGCTGAGAAGGAGCATATTGAACTTCGGCCTGGGGAAAAGGTGATATTCCTCTGATAAACCAACCATATGAAATCTATTTACCCATTCTCATTTTGAGTTTTACAAGCAGGTCTCTTATATAAAACTTGGTGCAAAATTAAGTGCTACAGAATGGTTGATTAAACGATAGTGTTTAAACGGCGTGTAAATTAACAGGCTACACAACCATTTATGGCAACACTTAGCTTAGAACTGAACTTCGACTTGGGATCCTCCAATAAACCAACCATTAAAACTTGGTGCAAATTAAGTTCTATAGCTAAGAATTGAACTTCAGATTAATTTAGAGGGGGAAAAAAGAGGTACCATATAATAAACTAACGATGTGTAGAGGAGGTTTTATGTACTTTTGGTAACATAAAAGTGCAGTCATCTAATTGTATTTGACCATAATTCCTAAACAAGAATATACGAATTTTGCGAACTTTAGTAGTTTTGCCAATGACTAAGACTTGCAAAGTCGAATTAAATCCCCTGATACAACCACTCAAGGAAGAAGTTTTATTTTATTCCTATGGAATCATGAATATATAACACTTTTATAAATCAGTTAATTAGTTCAACCTAATTAGTAGTTTGATCTCAGTCTAGAATTGCATTGTTTATATAGGACGCGTGGTATACAGTGATGATAAGCTAGTACTCCGTACTAGTACTAGTACTAGTAAAAAGACAAAAGAGAACCTGCCATAGTAGGCAGTACTGTGGGCTCTGGGCTCGAAAGGCACAATATTCGACAGTCAATCGGAACTCTCGTCTACTGACGTACCACTCGTGTGTCAATCGATCAGTGCCATCGATCCATTGCGTCAACACACGGACATCTCTGTACATGTGTGAGTAACAACTGTACTTGCATTGCTCGTTCCACTCGATTACCATATTCCATGACATCAACGCAGAGATTACGTCGTACGTGTGGGGAGGTGCTCACGTACACATTATAGATACGCAGATGTACTCCTACATACGTTGCATTTGATTTTGCCATGTTTCATACTTTCATCAGCATATACGGTAACTGCAATAGAATGTGTCAAACCAAGTTTGCAACTGATTATGTTATGGTAGATCAGAATTATATATCCATGCCACACATGCGCAGTCGCCAGAGGGAACGCCCTTAGTGATCTCTTCCAACTTTAACAAACTTCCAAAAAATTATTAGTGTGCCATGGAGTAGGGTAGCTTGTCTTGCTAGGGTTAGATGGCTAAAATGAGGAATGGTTAACGTGTGTTGCCATTACGAGGGGGTGAGTAGCAAATACTCCGTCTATCCCAAAATGTTTGTCGCTTACGCTTTCCAAATAAAACAACTTTGACAAAAAAAAAATATATATTAAAAATATTAATGTGTTTATGGTACATAATTAGTATTATAGAAAGATCTTTGAAAATGTTTTTAATAAATTTATTTAAAGATACAAATATTGCATGTATTTAGTACAAATCGAATTAAACTTGTGGCACGAAAACTAAAAGCAAAACTAAAAACCACTGGATATTATGGGATGGACATGAAGTCCAATTCCTCGATCAATCCTGAGCGGTAGCCTGGTAGCTAGCTAGCTAGGTTCTTGGATTATCTGCCCACCTCCTATTACCATCACAAAAGCATATCATTCCTATCCCCTGATGTGATGTCAGCTAGCTAGCTCTTTCAAGAACTCAAATGGACGGTATATTAATTGGAATTGATCATCTAGACCATGGTGCTGCATGCATGCAGTTGCAGGCAATGCTCTCACAATTTCAATTAGTTGGCATCAAGGCATTTTTAGCAGTTAGCGCAATATCAAATTTTGGTCTCAATCTTATAGGAAAACAAAGACCATAATTAGACAATGTTTTGCACAACTTCACAAACAACTTGATATGTTGTTCTCTCTCTCTCTTTGCCAAACACACTTTTTGAAAATAGCTTCATGGGTGAAGCTCCTTTTTACGTTCTCATAAAGGAATGGAGAAAGTTGAAGCTAAAAAAAAAAAAAAAAAAAAGTTTCACAGCTCTCTCGGCTATACATGAAGTTGTTGGTAAAGTTATTTTACCAAACATTTTTTTTTCAAAATAGTTTATCTTAACCGATAAAACTGCTCGTAAAGCTGTTTTTTTAAGCTGAGCCGTGTGAGGTCTTGTTGATTAAATTTGTGGCTTTTGGTAAAGAGAATAGGAAATGGCTTTTAGCACGGCCGACATGACTCATCATGAGAGAAAAGGCCAAACCAAAAGACGTGAGAAATGCAAGCAGCTGACATCACATTCACGGATCGTCGCTTATTTATACACCACCACGTATTAGTGCAGTGGACGATCCCTCCTCCTCAAGATTAAGCAACCTACTATCACCCAGCTCTCGATCGATCATATCACCCCTTCCTCCGATCGATCCAAAGAGAGAGAGAGCATGGAGAGGCAGCCGGCCGGCGGCGACGACGTCAACCTGGACCTGTGCCTCGTCCACCACCAGTCGGCGACCGGTGGAAACGGTGGCATGGGCAGGCAGCACAACCACCTACCGCCGGTGGCAGCCGCCGACACCGACCGCACCTTCTCGTGCACCTACTGCCGGCGCAAGTTCTTCAGCTCGCAGGCGCTGGGCGGCCACCAGAACGCGCACAAGCTGGAGCGCAGCCTCGCCAAGCGCAGCCGCGAGCTCTCCGGCGCCGTCGCGGTCGTCAGTGCGGCCATCTCCTCCTCGTCGTCGGTCGGCGCCGCGGCCGCAGCAGAGCCCACGCCGGCGGCGCCGGCCACCGAGCTCGGTGGCTGGTACCCAGCAGCGGCGCACGCGGGAGGCCCAGCAGGGGACCAGCAGGCAGCCGCGGCGGCCGTCGTGAGCTGGATCGCCGACGGCGGCCGGCGGTACGCCTACCGCGTGCAAGCCGCCGCCGCAGCCGGCGACGCCGCCGATGACATCGATCTGTCGCTCAGGCTGTAAGCTTAGCTACTAAGCGTGATGCATGCGTATGTATGTATGCGTACGGTACGCGCGATGAATTAAGCTGTGGGTTTTTATGAGAGGATCGCGTTATTATTTAGTCCAACTCGGGAAGAACAACATTGCTTTAATTGGTATCTTTGCAACTCGTTTATTTGCTTAATTATCCTGATGATTTTATATGTAAACCAGTACTAAAACTAGTACATCAGTAACATTTATTGGTCCTTGATGATGAATTGCATCAGATTATCGATCTAAAGGTACGTGTGTGTGTGTGCGCGCGCGCGCGCATATCGATCGAATTGGGCATGCATGGGTACACACAGGGTGCAGTTGCAGTAGTGTTCGTGTGCTGTGCTAATTGCACACACGCACGTTTTTTTGTTTTGTTTTGATAACAACATTATATATATATAAGCATTAGAGCACCTTACAACAGTGTGGGAAAAGAAATCCCAAGATTACAGAGGCAAGATAAGTAAAAGGTACCACTAGTACGCTTCTGTAAACATAGGAGATGTAGGCAAGCAAAAGAAGTAAAGATCACTAGCTAGTGACATATTTTATTATATATATACTGGATAATATAATAGTATATGTTCCTTGCAAATATGATGCATATGTACTTCTGTTGCTCGGTTAGTATATACTCCTCCGGGATGGTATTAGAAGTCGTTTTTGGAAAAGGCTTGAGTCAAACATCGAAATATAAATCATCAATAACTTTTAAGTTATTGAGTTTATAAATGTAAAAATTATATGAGTAGATTTGTCTTAAAAATACTTTTATAAAAGTATACATATATCACATCTTCATAAATATTTTTATAATAATAAGAGGTTAAAGTTGTGTTTTTTGGAGACCGTGTCGCTGTCCTAAACGACTTCTAATACCATCCCCGAGGGAGTATAATACTATCCTTGTAGTTGATCATGTGTTGAAACTAATTACTCTGTCCGGTACATGCATGCATGTGAATCTGGACAAGCGTAGACAAAAAAAAAAAAAAAAAAAAATGATTTGCATGCCGTGACAAGAGGATGGCAACTAATTATCATAATGACAGGTAAAGCTTGATTGGTCTCTTACAAATGTTATAAGCAACGTTGTTATTTACTCTGTCCTGAAATATAAAGATTTTGAGTCGTCCTTATTAGTCAATTTGTTTTAAATTTGATCAATTTTATAAAAAAGAAGAACAGCTGCCTTTGGTATCAAATTAACATAACTAGTAGACATATGGTTTGAAATGTACTTTCATATAATTCACCTTTTGATATGTTATTAGCTAGATGGTAATATCTTTCTAATAAATTTAGTCAGCCTTAGAGTCATATGACAGAATAAATTTAGATAAATTATATTTCAGGGAGAGTAAGTACTCTCACACGTGACGTGACGAATGGTACTAGTGTGTTTCAATGTCATTTTTGAGAAGCGAGAGATTCTAACACATCGCACGCATGAAGCCAAATGCAGTAGAGCAGCTATGACTTGT
This sequence comes from Hyparrhenia diplandra, assembly GCA_015847255.1. Classification (NCBI taxonomy): domain Eukaryota; kingdom Viridiplantae; phylum Streptophyta; class Magnoliopsida; order Poales; family Poaceae; genus Hyparrhenia; species Hyparrhenia diplandra. The sequence goes on along the minus strand of JADLZK010011173.1, from coordinate 106,017 downwards.
GTACTAGCAGACGAAAAGATGCTCACACACCAGAAAAGAGGCAGGGTACATGCCAAGGTGTCCTAAAAAGTGTGCCACTTCTTTTCTTCTCTGTAAAAAAAAAAAAACACGTACGTAAAAATCAAAATGGAAACATCTTGCATTCTTGCTTCTGCATGTGATCCTTGGCAGGCACTACTACCGTCATGGCTTTTCAAAGTGATTTATGCAACTACACGAGTGATGATACCCTGATGGACGTACGTACGCACACTTGTGCGTAGTGCTCTAGCCGGCTATATATGACAAACTCTACTACTACCTGCTCCTCCCCCTTTCCAAATTACAAGACGTTTGTCCCTTTTCTAGATATATAATTTTCGTTATACAATTAGATATTGTATATTATATCTTGTTCACAAAAAAGATATATATCATGTCTACATAGAAGAATACTGTATCTAAAAATTGCAAAACTTTATAGTTTGGGGTAGTTTGGTATGGAGCTAGTAGTTTAGTACTTCCTCCGTAAAAGGGTGAAACTATAGAGTATGCAAATCGAACTAAACTTTGATCAAGTTTATAGTAAATGATATTAACAATAAAAATATATATCATAATTAGTTTAATGATACTTATTCTATATCATAAGTGTCAGTACTTTTATATAACTTTTGCCAAACTTTAAATCACTTGACTCTAAAAACTGTTTTGTGGACCAAGGAGGGATAAATACATGTCACATGCGAGCGATCTTCGGCGCCGACTGTCGGCGCCCAGATCGCGCCGACCACCCCTAGGTGGGCCGACCCAAGTAAGCCCGCACGGCCCACGACCTGCTCGGAAGTGCCGGGATGATGACGCGACGACGCAGGAGGCCGCGGCGGCGACGACGACGTGACGACGGAGGCGAAGACGACAAGCGTGACGACAAAGAGGATAGACAAAGAGGATAGAGGATAGGTTCCGCGTGACAGAAGGTGGGCGGCCGTGACGACAAAGAGGATAGACAAAGCGTGACAGAGGGTTAGCGCCCCGCGGCGGGGGGGCGGTAGGAAGTGGGGCGGGGGCGTCGTCGTTTCAAGGTAACAGGCCGTCCGGAGGAAGACAAAGAGGATAGAGGATAGGTTCCTTTCGCATCATTCTGTTGTTACTCATCATTTTCTCTCCTTCCATGTCCCCACGCGGCCGCGCTTATAGGGTGTGGTTGGTTGAAACAAGTCAATTTTGGCTTACTAGGGCAGACTTTAATTAGGCTATATATGAAATGGACCAAACACACCCATAACGTCTACACTTTATACAACTTATTACAAGACCTCCTCAGGTCCACGCATCAGCCTCGCAGGGCCACCTGACAATACCTTGAAAACATACGGCAGAGCCAAAGCTTATTGATTTCATATTAGTTATTAACTAACATCATCAATATATATAATTACAAAACTTTTAAGGGGTATAAACAATTTTAACAAAAGCTATGGGTCAGGTGGCCCCACAGCTAAAGCCTAGATCCGCCACTGACCCTTACTCGATCGATAATTTAGCACCATAGCACCATATAATGGTTACGGTTCTCTTCCACGCATCACCAATATTGCAAGCAACAACCGAGGCTAACCTGATGTGATCACCTATATATGACCATTTTCTCCTTTACCTGATCTCACATCACTCTCGTTTTGCCTCCATCTTCTTGCTCATGCATGAGGGCTGTATGTGCATTTAGTTTCTCAAACGACCAAGCATGCAGGAGAGCCTTCTTGTTATTGCATTGATGAAGAAGAAGGTGACTAGCTATACATAACAAGACACAACGATGCAAGAAAGTTATTAAAGGCCCATGCATTGCAGGTCCTACTAACTAAAGCAACCGTTGCGCAGAGATAGCTAGCTCTCCATCAAGAGCTCAGCGCCCAGCATGCCATCTAGTATCTCACATCCACCTCTCCTGTGTTCACATCTTGACGTGTGCAGGCAAGTACAACACGCCTCACGCCAGCCAAACACAAACACCTGCACAAACACACCACAACTAACATCAGAAACAAAGGTTTTGACTTTTTGTGGCCCTCCTCTGTAACCCTTACTGTAGGTGTGAGTGTGACACTCGCACTGGTACAGAAGGTTATGCATAATATCCTATATTTGCTACCTGCATGCTTGCAACTTCTATATAGGTATTTCTGTGGCTTCATGCAAGGGACCTCAGATATCCCAAGGACCACACATGGTGCTCCATCGTTTACGGCAAATGGACAAGTCGATGTGGGGGTAGTTTGGCTTGTCACAATCGACCAGCTTATCATATCACATCATATTCTAGATGACCTCCACCAAACTTCAGGTTGCATATACAGAAGTTACAAGTTTTTTTTTTTTCAAGATTACTCGCACAAACAATTTGTTAGTTGACAAATACAGAGTATATATACGATAAAGTTAATATCCCAGACATATTAATCTTTAACGGTATAGTACTCTAGGGTTAAAAGAGAAACTAATACTCCCACAAGCAAGTTCATCAAACATCAAACAAAGGAATCTGATAAAGACATATATGGCAGTTCAAATCTTCCAATAGAATTTCACTTCCGTGATCAACCCCTAGCTGAGCTCAATAGCGAGTTAAACCTTCAAGCTTTGAAGTAGTGCGCAGTGTGCACCCATTTGGTTCCTTCAGATTTAAAGGTAAGAAAACTACATCATAGCAAACCTGCAGGATGTAGATCTTTCACCGTTCAGGGAGAAGGCTGAAGGCCAGATTCAGGCGGCTAAGAAATGCACGTAACTCATGGATCGGAAAGGACACGGCGCGATGCTTCATGGGATTGGTCTACATGAAAAGGACTTTGCATTGATCTGGCATAAGGGCTTGTCAATGGCCGAAGAGGACAGTTGAGCTTAGCCAAGATAAAGTCAGGGAAGAGCCTGATATAATTGATTACCAGTACCTTGCTTGGTGACAGTTGTTGTTGTTATACAGGTGGAGACAGGGAGATATGATAGTTGCTGACTAAAAGGTGATGTAACTACTCAAGCACCGATTTGGTAGAGCCAAGCTGGGCAGTGGGCACGGGATTATCAACCTTGTCCTAGGGTGAAGAGTGCAAGCACATCCTTTCCCAAAAGGAGAGTGAAAGCACACTGGCATTCTTGGGTATATGGTTTTTCATTTCCAAATTATGTTCTTTGAACATGATCAAAGTCTCCCTCCTATTCCACTATGTTGTCGTCTTTAGCATGTTGTTAAAGCAATAGCAATGGGGCTAACAACTTCAGAGAATTTCCAAACCTCGCTAGACCCCTTCCAACTAAAGAACTAAGATGCCTTCCACTTTCACTAACAGAAAGAATAAGAAAACAACAGAGTTAGGCTCTGATATGGAAAACTTTTGGTGGTATTCTGAACGAAAGATTACAAGTTCAAAATGTCCATGCATATACCTATATATGAACAAACTGTAAACTGCAATACCTCCTCAACATTAATCAGATATGTCAAGCAAGTATGGATCCCAGTCCCAGATTTGCTCTATTCTCCGAGTTACACATGTGTGAGCCAATTTACATCCCTAGTTAATCATCATATAGTTGGCCACAAGGAGCACTCTGGTAAAACCACAGTGTGAAGGGGAATTACTTGTTGACTAAAAGGGAACCCAGCATACCTACTGTAAAATTTTCTTCCAGTCTCGTAAGTTACAGAAATGTTGAAAGCAAGATGCACACTAATGGCAACAGACAACAACATCCTCTGCACATCATGCAAAAATAGCTTGGCTGTAAGGTGATCATGTGTTCTAATCTGAGAAAAAACACTCCCATTTTTAGGCAGATACAAAATGTGCATGCATACCTATCAACATGAATGGCGTATATTGGAGCAAAAACAAAACTTTATACTATCATACTTGCAGAGTAGATAAAGCATTTTGTTTTGAACTAGCAGTAGAGAGTAAAGGCAAAGTGCAGAAATCCTTAGATGCACCTAAATTTGCAGAGTAGACAAAGCATGTCTATAGCAACTCACAGGGTATGGAGTTAAGTCAGCGAAATGAAACTAAGTGGAGCAATAATATTGTGGTTTTTGAACCGACCTGAGCATTTGGCGGGCTCAGGCTCGGAAAGTCAGATGCAGGCACTCTCAGCACAACAGTTTAGAGAAAACTTCTAGGTCCAGCTTCCCCTGATGTGCAGCAGGAGCCACCTCCCTTGCCAACCTTCCGACCACACGCTCAATGTACACCACATAGAGGCCATTCATGTTTTCCAGGATTCGCAAATCATTGCGTGCTTTGAGAACAGATCTGGTACATTCTTCAAGAAGTCCTGAACAATAGTTTTGTTTAAGTTAGTTAAGCTCTTCTAGTGACTCGCAATGATGGAGCATTATTTGAACTGGCATCAGGTGCGATATAATATTCAGTCAATGTACTCTCTACATTATGTCTGTAAATCAAAATACAGCAATTAATCATGTAGTACGATATAATACAGAAATGAAAGGTATTTAGCAGTTACAAGAACTAGAAGAATTTAGCAAAGTAAAAATAAAGGATATGATCTTTTTCCCCAATTATGTGAGTCAACAATGCTGCTTTCTGCTGTCATGTTGAGTGACAATGCAGTTCATATAGAATAGAAAATATGACTGTTGGAGGGCACGAATGCACTAACTTTTGTCAATATGCTCACAGCACAGCCAAACTTTCATGTAATCAGATATGAGGAATTCAAGTAACTGAATCCTGCAACATGGGACAAAATGAGCATGCATAACATATAGTGATACAGTTAGAGTCCAACTTTAACACACACACAAAAATCTTTATGGATATTGCAAGAATACAATCCATATAAACAGTTACTAAATAGGCATCAGTAGAATTTGCTTCAGAAATGGCGTACTAGGGAGCATAAAAAATTGCCCCAGTTTCGATGAACCTCATAGATAAAACTAGTTGAATCATAACTACAATCTTTCAGAATTATGCCAGCTTGGAATATCATAGCATAGCATGTTTTGAATGATATTAATGGATAAAGCCAGGAAACAAGATATTTGAGTGTATCTCAACAGAACCTGCAACACAGTAGCCATAATATAAAACCAGTGACCATATAAATATATAAGGAGATCAGGCTACTGACAGTCTGACAATTCCTCTATATAAGAAGTTATGAACTATTGTGCAATTTAAAAATATACAATGTGCAAACTACTGAAGTAATGAATATTCCATCCATAATTCAGTGCTACAGAAGTCAAATATTTAATCTCAACTCTCAGAACACACCGGGCACTTATGATTGATGTAGGAGTAAAGGTTCTTCGAATGAAATTTAAATCAGAAAGAAATGAAGAGCATCTTACATGATGAATATATTGTCATGCATATCAGGAAAAGCATCATCAAACGGATCAACCAAGAGCAATCTTTCAGATACATTTGAGATCTTTTGAGAAACTGCAAGGATTACCCGCTGACCAATGAATTCATTATCTCCCAACTTACGGAATAAGTGCTGAACAGAGAACTGGGCATCTGAGCAGCTAGCTGATCCTGCAAAATATTGAACAAGATGGAAGGAACAGACATCAATAGGCTATATGTTATAATAAGAAGCAAACGTCTGTCGATTGTTGGATTCAATAGGCACCTCATTTATTTAATGTTCAGTTCTCAGTAAAGAAACAAGAAAATGTAACTTAGGAAAACAAGAAAATATGGCCACATAGACATGGCCAACTTGATGTAAATAAAGCATGAAATAAGGGTGTAATAATGGGGAAAAAACTAAGATTTTCTACATATACAACACGAGGTAATGGAGTCTCCAATTAATTTATCATACTTGGTACCACTATCATAAGGACTAAAAATGAAATGGTACCTAACGTGTACTCGACTCTATTATGGGGAATCGGGGATAGCATGTAAAGTACAGCTAATTATACTCATAGTAATCTCATGCAGATGAAACTTGGAAGCTGCAATGTTAAGGAAGATATACTTAGTTTGCATTGCAGTATCTACTGGAAAATACTGTCCATAAGACCATGACTTCACAAGTTTAACTTAACACTGAGCTTAACAGAGATGTGGACAAAGAAAGAAAGAAAAATAAATGGATCCTTGAAGCATCAGGACCCTTGTGCTCTACTGCAGAACAAAGGGACTATGCTTATGTTCACAGAAAAATTGAAACAATGAACATGAATCAACAAAGAATAACTTAGGAGCCCAAACTACAACCTAGTTTCCAAAAAAAGAAAACTACAACCAATTTAATCGAAGGTTAAGTCGACTACCCATAGTCACAAAAAAACGGGTTCACCAACTTCGACCCTCGACCCCGGTTCACAAAAAACAGGTTCACCACCTTCGACCCTCGACCTAGGTTCATCGACATTGACCCAGGTTCATGGGTTCATTTTCGATCTGAAGTGTAAAAACCTCTCATAAGTAGCGTACCATGTACCACGACCCCATACCTCGACCCCATCGACCCAAAAACTTTGACTATGCGACTACCCAACAAGCATATGGAGAAGCAGTGATGCTACAAAATAAAATCGTAACTTCTGTACAGCTCACTGAACCATGTCATTACTTTTAAATGTGTTTGTCTAGGAAAACAAATACAAAAATAAATATGCCAAGTGTCACCTGAATCTGAAGTACCAGGATTTCCAGGAACGGGGCACATCCTTTTCATCAAACGAGTCACTAAACCATTGATTATCTCCCCAACTAGCTCCTTTTCCCTTTCTGATGAAAGAATGTTCTTCAGTGTAGCTGAACAGGGAACATGATTACCGGATGATTAAAAGATTACCCATGGTCGTTTCAATTGTATATCACATTCGTACTTTCATTGCATTCTGTTTATGTCAAAAGATTAATGGTCAGAGTACGATTACATAACAGCTCAATTATAACTTACCCAAAATAAAATCTACTGCTTGGTGTGAAAATGTAGCAAATGAGGGGCCAGCTTCACTCTGCACAAGTGAATCTTACTTTTAGAAAGACAACAAAATATCTTAGTTGTGAACAAACCATAGAATTTTTACTTTGGCAAAAATGCCGCCTGAGAGCTCCACCAGGAAATCAATCGACATGCTGAGCTGCTGCATCTCATCCTCGCTGTTGAAATCTGGAGAAGCGAAACAAGAAAGTATAACATTTCCTCTTCCTAGAGTAACCCTAGATAATCAGAAATGAGTGTCACAGGGCAAAATTTTCTACTGCACATTGACAGATTTTCTACTGCAGGAGCAATGCGGTACAAGGCAAGGGCAAGGTTGTTGTTTACAGACTTTTCAAATTGTCGATGTTTGACATAATGATATCAAAATTATGACAGTAGATTCAAGGCGGAACCAACCAATCAAAGTACAAGTTGGAAGAGGTCGATCCACTCGCCGTCGCTTCTCCTTCCACCGCACTGTCACACATCACATCACAGAAGTCTAAATTCCATTAACAACCCACAGAAATTTCAAAATACTAGCACGTCGAAGCAACCCGAAGCAATACCGAGCCTGAGAAACCTCCTCCTCAGCACCTCGTCAACCCAGTGCTCCCCACCACCGCCACCCTGCTGCGGTGGAAGGTCCCCGCACCCGTCGAAGAAGTGGCACCGGCACGACGCAACCGGGGGCTCCATCTCCTCCCCCCGCGCCCCATCTGCTCCCATAACAAACTGAATTTACACGACGCCGGCAATGGGGATTCGGCCAGCCGAACAATAGCGGCGGATAGATTGGCATGGGCGTACATACCTTGCAGGAGCTTGAGGCTCCTCGCGGAGGCGGAGGATTTCGCGCTTCCGGTCCTTGGCCTGGGCGGGAGAAGAAGATCGAATGTCAGAGGCGGAGGGTAGGGGGTTGAGTCCGAGGGGTGCTGCGGCCAGGGGAATGGCACCTTCCGCTTCCAGTGGACGAGAGGCGGGGCGATCTGCCTGCGGCGGCGGCGGTGGTAGCGGTGGCGGTGGCGGTGGCGGTGGCTTTGCCGGGGAGGCGATTGTAGTGGATGAGAGCCATTGCGAGCGCGGCCTTTAGCGACGGCGAGTCTATTCGCGACGAGGAGGTGCCCGTAGCTGCTGACGCCGTCGGCGTTGGCGGGCGGGAGTTGGGAGGAGGAGGAGCCATGGCGATCGCGGCGGCGCGGGCACGCGAGACGAGAGGGAGTCAGGCCCACGGAAGAAGATGCGGGCCGTGGTCAACAATTCTTTAACATCCTTGTCAAAAAAAATAAATAAATAATCTTTAACATAAACCCGCGCCTACTATTTTATTAATAAAAAAACCATGACCGTTGTAGCTGTTTTAAAACAAGCAAAATGCACGGTTCATTACCCTTTTCTTCATCTAGGTTCATCGCCTTCAAAAGTGCGGTTTTAGGTCCATTACCCTTGTTAGAAGCTTACCAGGGTCCAAATCTTACTAAAGCAGGGTCGACCGTGTCCGCCCCTTTTCCCGGTTTTCTTTTTCAAAAAAAATACTCACAATTTCATATAGAAAACTTCAAAAACATGCAACATGAAAGTTGCTCAAAATTAAAAAAGCTCTACAAATTTTATTTTTGGACCAAAGTCAAATTCTAAATATTTTAGAAAGTTTTTCAAAATTTTAACTTGGGTATTCAATTATGAACAAATCATTACTCAAATTTCATAAGCACAATTTGGATTTCATAATTCAACCATGATTCGATCAATAAAATATTTGTTGCAAGCTTTATTCATAAAAATTGTTCTCATACATTCATAATTGAATTTTAAATTAAAATTTCAATACTCAACCAAAATGACTAAGTACGGGAATGCAATTTCAATGTCAAATGTGGACTCTATATTTTTTATTATTGCTCAATTCATTATGTGGTGAGCATGAATTCTTGAAAGGGTAGGTGAGGTCGCCAGGGTTGTCAATACCGACGCAAAACTGCTCTTTTAAAAGTGATGGACCTGGATGACACAAAGCAAAAAGCTAATAGATTTGTGGTACATTTTGCTCTTTTTTTAAATTATACTCCTACAATACCGACGCAATTAAACACGTACTCATCACGTAGGTAATGCAAATCTCTACCCCTATAAACATGTTTCAAAGAGCCGGTTTGACAAAGCTGCCTCAATTCAAGTCGAGACCTAAGATTCTATCTTGCTAGCTGCTAAAAAAAGTTCTAGCTGATCCAATCTTCCAGCTATTAAAAACAATTAGCTAGCGATCATCAATCACGATTCGAATATTTTGCATAAATAAATCCCGCTAGTCTATAGCATTCGCTTGGTGAGGGGTGAGCATCGCCGGTGAGGTTGATGCCATCGCAAGGCTACGGCCGCGACTGTCTCTGGAGGTGTCGACCTCATCGGCGACGACAATACCCATAGCTCTCCCGGAGGCCGGTCGCCTAAGGGCAAAAGGGTCACATCAGGGACAAAATGCATGTATTTAGATTAACGAAGTGATGAAATACACCAAATGTCATGAAAAACAAGAAGCCAACGTTTCAAGGGTTGTTTTAACAAAGTCAATGTTTTAAGTCCTATATTTTTAAAGTGCGTTGTTTGGTGTCCTAAATTTATTCTCATTGTGTTGACGAACCAAACACTCCTGAATACACACAATTGAACGCAAACAATTCTTGATGAAGCCAAGCACGTATCAACATCATCATGCAGCAGAGGCAGAAAAGGGGTGGCAGACGATAATGAGGCATGGATTGAACGTATACAGCAGTTCTCAAGAACACAATTACACAAGGAAAAAATTGCCCCGCATATGAAGCTGGCAGTAGTGTCCCATCCTTATACATCTCTGAACCACAGTGGGCATAAATGGTTTATAAGCTAACACCTAAAGTACAGCTTTCCTGAAATTTCAGGAAAAAAATCCAGTGGAAAATGGAAGCCGCTTCAGATCATCACTCTCTCTGCAGGCTCATGCAACATGCCTAGTCGATCTTCACAGACGAATAAATCAATCTTGTGAACCAGAAGCAGGCGCAGAAGCCGATCGTACCAGTGAGCACACAGAAAGCCATCGAGGCAAGAAGCATGTAGCCAAAGTACAGTATGCCCGACACCACCTTGGTGATCTGCAGCTTAGTGAAGAAGTAGAACCCGGCATACAGGAAGAGGTAGATTGCAGATGATCCTGAGGTCAGATAAGACCTCCACCACCACATGTAGTCCTCACTGCACAGCTGGAAATAGCACAGCACGATCGTGATCTCCGCACAGGTGATGATGAGGATAATGAACACCAGGAAGAGAAAGCCAAAGATGTAGTAGAACTGGTGAAGCCAGATTGATGTCAGGATGAAGAAGAGCTCAATGAAAACTGCTCCGAATGGAAGAATACCACCGATAAGAATGGTGAAGGCAGGGTTCATGTACCAAGCCTGCTCAGGGACCTGTCTTGGGATCTTGTTTGTCTTCACCGGAGCCTCAATGGCAGGTTGCTTGAAGCCCAGATAGCTCCCAACAAATACGAGAGGAACCGAGATACCAAACCATAGGAGGACCAATGCAAACATTGTGGTGAAAGGAACAGCACCAGACGACTTCTCCCCCCATATAAGAGCATTCAGGATGAAGAAAATACCGAAAGCAATCCCAGGAAACAGGAAAGCTGTCCTTAGGGTGATGCTCTTCCATTCTGATCCTTTGAACATCTTATATAGGCGTGAAGAAGCATAGCCAGCGAATAACCCCATCAAGACCCAAGTGAGCAGCATGGCAGTCATCAGTCCTCCCGGTTTGATGGTGAAAGGAAACCCAAAACAGCAAAAATCATGGTTACTAGCAGCATACCAAAGAACTGAACACCAGTTCCAACACAGACACACAGTAAGTCAGAGTTTTCAGGAGGGCGGAATACGTCTCCATGAACAAGCTTCCACCCTGTCTCCTCTTGGGCTTCTTCTTCAGTTTCAAGCTGATTGTACCTAGAGATATCTCTATATAGGGTGCGGAGCATAATCATGGCCACCATCCCAGATAAGAAGAGTACGATCATGAGAGAGTTGACAATAGAAAACCAGTGAATTTGATCATCTGTCATTAAAAGGTAGGTGTCCCAGCGAGAAGCCCACTTGATATCACTCTCCTGCAAAGCAATACCAAGAGAATCAGAAAACATTAAAACAAACTCAAAGTTTAAAATATAAGTAACTTGACAAATGACAACACAGTTCATGCAATAGATTCATCATGGAAAATACTTTCATAATATATATAGAAAACATAATATATTTTTACAAAAATTGCAGGTCAAAGTGTCGCATTTAAGACCATGTCAATGTCCTAAATGGCCCCATTAAGAATCAGAGGGAGTATTAAGGAAAGGAGTTAGAGCACAAAAAAGAGAAGCAAAAGTGAGAAATATCACCTCAAAGCCCACATCATAGGTAAATATGATTTCCTTTCCAGCTTCAACCTCCTGAGGAGTATCTGAGCTTACCACAAGCTTGCTGGCATGAGGATCACATGTGATTAAACGAGTGTTTTTATCATTCCACTCCCCTTCAAACTGGTGATTGATACTGGCACGAGAAATTTAACAATGATGTATAAGTGAGTAAACAAGATAATGTCAGCATGTAAAAGACAACATGAAAATAAAATATGGCAAGCATAACTAAAACAAACCTGAATGGTTTGACCTCAAATCCAACAATTCTAAAGAGATCTGTAGTTTCATCCTTGTGGTATTTTACTAAAAATGTCAAGTGGTTGTGGATAAAGGACTTCTCATCCTTGTTCTGTAACATATACATTTTATAATAAGATAACTACACCCCCTCGAGAGAGAGAAAAAAAGGAGACCTACACACTGTTAAAAGTAAAACATCAGCTGAGCACACAAACTTACACCAGCATATTGGCCCTTGACACCAACATGATATCCAGCCTGGTAAACAGTAGCATCCCTATCCTGCCTTGTAATAGCAACAACTAGTGGGAGGTTGTCAAGAATCCTGTGAAGAAAAATCATCATGTAACTCCAACATTTGTCAAGCAATCAAAATTACAATGAACATATAAAATCCGTACATGTTCACCCGATACTCATCCTCTATCTTTTCCTTGAGCTCCTTTGCTTGTTTATCGTCAATTTTTGCTCTGCAGATAATCTGGCACATCTTGGGCTCCCCCATCTCAAACTACAGCACAAACCAGAAACGACAAAGTAGATGGCAACTCAGTGATCTGGTACATTACAAATTACACAGGTGAATATGTGACAAGCAGCAATCTCGTACTGACCACATAAGGAGAGTTCTCAATGCGATCACCACGCAGAACTTCTCCAAGATTCTCTGCGCTGTCAACTATCGTGTTTGGCTTGCAGAATGGAAGAGAGTAATACGAATAGGGAAGTTGTGTCTTTGTGGATGTCAGCTTATTCACCTTCACCAAAAGTGGATCTTTCTGCAGAGAATTATGCATGAACCAGTTAGAGAACATGCAACATATTTTCAGTAAAACAAAAGGCTACGAATTAAGAAGTGTAATGCTCTGATCATAAGAAGGATAGATTATTTTTCCCCTAGCTCAAAAGATTGAAACACACACACCATTTGACATTTGTTTCTCTAAACATAACTACTAGCAGACATATATGCTTGATATTTATGGATCTGCGAATAATGGGTTGTCATGAGTCATCAGAAGCAAAAGTGAATTAGCTAGCGTGATGCATGGGCACATATGATAGTCAGACAGTAGTGTGGATCCACATGTTACACCAGGCAACAAGGACCAAGAGAAACAGAAGTGAAAAAATGGTTTGGGATACAACAGCCTGTTGTCAAAGAGAACATCAGAACACCACCTCAGCTGCCAGGTTCAAACTATAAGTACCATATATGCAATGAAATATATGAAATTCACCTTGCTACTGTATGCACAAAATTTTGAAAAACTGTACAGCTTGAATACTAGTGGGTACAGATTTGGGTACATCTGGGTGCAGACTGTTCTGTACTCTGAATATTTTGAATACATGTGGGCACAGACTGGCATACTCACCACACAATTTCCTCATTTTATAAGATTCGGTAACATTAAGCAAACTTCAGATCCACTATAGAGTTTTCAGTTATTTTCCATCAATTAGGTGAAAACTTTTTGCCTCAACATTGAGATTTAAAGCAGGGGACCTGGCCAAAAATGAACGCTAGTAGTCCACAATTACATATACATCCCGATCAAATGTCAGGGAGCAAGTGAAGTGGCGGTGCGTCATTAGCACTGAGCAACAACGCAGCAGTGCAGCGCAATTGGTCAGATTACACAAGTGTAACACGGCAACGACACGAGTAAGAGTAAGTGAGAGCGAGATCCCAAACACCACCGCACGCATCCAACTCGATAAACACCTGGATCTGGTCGCCGAGATCCAGCGCGGACGGTTCGGGATGGGGAGAACCATTACGTTACGAGGAAGGCGGGAACGAGGGAAGGGAACTGGACCGACCTTGTGGAAGTCGTTGGGCGCCACGCCGGGGAGGTAGAAGGCGGCGGCCGGCGAGGCGGCGAGGAGCGCCGCGAGGGCGAGCGCCCCCCGCGGCCCAGCGAAGGAGCATCGCCGGAGCTCGCATCGGTGGGGGCTGGATCTGAGGCGGAGGAGGCGCTCCCTCGCAGTCCACTTGCAGTCTGGCACTGACGGAGACTCTCTGTGCTGTGGCCCTTCTCTGATGTCTCTCAACTCCGAACTGAACTGGACTACTACGAGAGAAAAAAAAAAAAAATGGTGAACGAGCGGGCCAGACAGAATTCGGGGCCGATCCATCGAATGGGCTTGCGTTCAAGGAAAGTCAGATGGGCTTTGATCGGCTCCAAAGTTAGTCAGGCCGTTGTTTTGCTCCCGACAAGCTGGCAACGATGGCCCAACGCCAGAACCCTCTCCCTCCTGGCACTGAATTCTTCTAATTTGTAAACCATTTTGACTTTTCTAAATAATAATAACACACATATATAAAGTTCAAATATTATAATTTAATTAAAACTAAGCATTTCTCTAACTTTTTAGAGAGATACCTTTTAGTTATGGTTCAATTTCTCTATTCTAAATTATAGAATTTTCAAAAGAGTCAAAATATCTCAAGTTTGACCAAAATTAAAGAGAGAATTATACGATTTATGGCGTCAACTAGGTATACTATGAAAATATAAGTAGCGAAGAATCCAACAATGCTTAGTTGGCATAGTAAATGTTATAATCTTATCATATATGTTTGGTCAAGCTTAAAAATGTCTTTAACTCTCCAAGATTCTTGGTTTTGGTCGACTTATTTTTTATAAGAATTGGTTTATAGTTTAGAATTGAACGATTTACAGTTTAGAACGGATGAAGTATATATTAGCAATGTAAAGTAGATCAATGCATGTTTATATATTTTACTCTCCAAATTTCAACGTACTGAACTAATTAGCACGGTCTACGAGGTTGGTTTTACCAATGGTTAGCGCACAGTGTGGACAAAACGTACTCCTACTCAAAAAGGATGTGGGGATTCTCTGATCGGGATCGATATTCTGTTATACACGGACCAGACCGGAGGGTAGTAGGGCATGCAGGACCAGCATCAGCAACAGCAAGCAAAGACCGGCATATATATATCTCCAGTGAGATGAGCCAGATCCGCAAAGAGGAAAAGGTGCAAGCAGGTGAGCCCAAGCAGTTGAGTCCAAAGCCGGCGAGACAACAAGAACATCTAATACTAAATCCCTGGACTATATATATATTTACCATCTATATGAGCGTGGGCACGCACTGATGCGTTTGCTGCTGCCCCAGGCATCATGTAATTAGCCTGCAGCGCCTGTCGTCATTGTTTGAATAATAATGCAGTTTTGCAGTACCATGCAGATGCAGCTAGCCGAAGAGGTCCCTCTGAATGACTGAATCTCATTAGCTTGGAGAGGAGAAAGGGCCCTACTGCTGCATATATATTTTGTAATTGATTTTTTTTTTTCAGTTTTTCCCCTGGTTACTTATAGCTCTTCTATTCTATCGATCTATTATTGGTGCTAACATATACAGTACACTCTTTCATTTTGACAGAGATGCGCTATATATATAGGTTGTGGCTCTGACAGAGATAAATGTAATATGATATGTGTAAGCATAACACATGCATATGCATGCATGACCTACAAGGTAGGCAATGCAGAACCATATATTCCAAATTAAGATCATGTTTGGTTCTGCTAAGAGAACCAAGAGCATCTTCAACAGTTTTTACAAAATATACTTGGCAAAAGTTATGATTTGACAAGTCACAAAAATATATGCAAAGTAAAAAAACTGTGGTTCTTCAATAGTTTTGCAAATTTAGTATGACAAAAAAAAAAAGGCAATATGCATCATGCAAGTAGGAGATGATTTTATTTTTCGCGGTCAATACGCAACATGCAAGTAAGGAGGAGGATTTGCCAAGTCTCTCCCATCTTGTCATATTTGCCAAGTTAAGGATGGTTTATGCCAAGTTGCCCAAAATGTCAATCCAAATTGCAAAATTGTTGAAGACCACTTTTTCATGTTTTTGGCAAATTTGAAGAATGCAAACCATGTTTGCAAAACTGTTGGAGTTGCTCTAAGAATGAGGAGGAAGAATGAGAATGAGATCCAAGCACTTGGATTCTAGCTAGAATGAGATTTTTTTCTTACCCAACTATCTACCTAAACCTTGCTATTTGGAGATCCTCACTATACAAAGAGAATAATCCAAGATCCAAAAGCACATCACTATCTAGATTACTATGAAAAATGAGATCCGAACATTACATAAATCATATTAGAAGATTAATTTTTCAGGTAGAATTTGCAAGTTAGAATCATAAAATTTATATTCTCCCGAAACATTGTACAGTAATCAATAGGCTAGGCAAAATATTACAAAACGATTAATGCAATGTTTTCAAGATTTCTTGAGTCTTTTTCTCTTACAAATTATCCCCCATTTGCAATTTCCTTTAAGAACCACGTTCTTTACTTCTTTTTTAGTTTAAACTGAGGCAATCCTGAATTATTTATTAAATGCCCAATGACTTTTTAGGGAAATTTAGCATGAGACTATTGGTGGATAAACCATTTTCCTAGGTAGAATGTCCAATCAAACTAAGTAAAAAAAAACTAGACATTTAAGGGAAAAGTCGTGAGCAACGATAATAATCCTATCATATTGTAAGTTATTCCAAGATTCTTGAAGAGTCAAAAGCACCTCAAGTTTTTGACCAAATTTATATGACAAGGTAATAACGTTTAGTACGCCAACTAAGTAACATTGGATTTTTTGCTAATTATATTTTCATAGTATACCTATTTGATATCATAAATCTTTATAATTTCCTTTATAATTTTGGTCAAACTTTATATGCTTTGACTTTTTAGAACACGCCGAAGCGTGTTTTTTTCATTAAGAAGAAAGAGTTTTTCGAATACAACCCAACATGAAGGTAACCAAGGTTACCCCCAAGACCCTACCAGCTACCCACAGTGTTACTGTGTTGAAGCATATAGTATATTTATGCTTCAATAGAAGGGCCACATGTTGTATTTATCAGGAAAGGAGACAATCTCTACTCAATCTACTGGAGATGCTCTTAATACAACCATGAGGAATGGAGATACGCTTCTACCAAATTTTTTTTTTTTGGATAAATTCATAATACACTACTCCTACATCCTTATTATATTCAAAAGAAGAAGTTTAGACTGAATAAACAAAGCTACCACAAACCCAAATGGCCAAAAACGATGACAGCAACGGAATGTGGTGGTTTCTCAAACAAACATCGATCTCTTGAGCAGTTAATTAACTTTATGGAATGTTTTTGGAGTGAACTTAGGGTTACATATGAGATGTTCATGAGGGTCCGCACACAGCCAAGCTGCCATCTTTTAGGTGGGAGAGAAAGTGGTGAGTGAGACTGTGAAGTCTGTGAGAGAGACTTAATTTTTTTTTTTTTTTTTGAACCAAGACTGCGAGAGACAAACTATATATATTAGTGCAGGAGAAAGTTGTGATCGATGAGACCTTTTTGTGGGCTTTCGTGTCTTCGAAGAATGACGACGACCTCATCACTCACCTCAGCAGCAGCTGGTTTTCTTTCGGTCTTACGGCCGGCATCATCAAAGCTCAATCATTACCCTTTTCATTCATTTGTTTAATCATCACATCACACAAGAATGACCTCATATACTCGATCAGCAGTTGCTTTTTGATTGTTCCCTTCTAAAAAGGCCGCCTCTTTAATTTTTTAATGAACTTTGAGAGAAGCGACGACATGGACATGTTCTCTCTCTGCAGATAGGCGCCAGCTCTGCATGCTGTGGCAGCGTTTGACCGATGTTCTGCCACCCGTACAAGCACGAGAAGACTTGAGCTTGTGTGATCCACATATAGCTACAGTGGTCAGCTGCTAAACTGAAGCTAAAGACGATAATATGATCTAGGATAGCTATTAACTTTAGCTACAGTCCTTGCTAACCTAGATAATTAGCTTTAGAGCTACCCCAACCTAAATAATTTTGGCAAATAATTAGAAGGCCCGTGACCTTGTCCAATTCTCTCTCTTCCGACATGATGCCGGAGCCCTCGCCCTTTCCTCAAATGCTCCGGCACTCCATCCACCACCGTGTTTACCGGGCATGGCTCACATTGTAGGGCCTCTTTCTTCGTGGATGAACTCAGGAGCCTGACTTGTATGGGAGGAGCTTATAGCTCTTGAGGTATAGCCAGGCCTAATGGATGAAAGGGCATGGCGTTTTGGTTGCCTGTTCGTACGAGCTAGGTTGTCACGAGAACCTGTTTATTGGTTGGTCGTATGACGAGTTACATGATATAAACATATATAAATAATCATCATCATGACATTTACTACGATCAATTGAGGAAACACGGTAAAGTGATCAAAAGCCTTCTTTCACACTTACATGTATTGTTCGTAGTAAAAGTTGGCAAGGAAGAAAAAAAAATAGAATTATGGCTGTTTTTGGATTGGGTGACTAAAACTTTAGTCACCCTTATTTTAGTCACTTTACTTCCAAAACAGGGTGCTAAAATCCAAGAGCTGACTAAAATAGAGAAGTCGGGGTAACCAATTTGTATATTTTAGTCGGATGAAAGACTAAGAATCCAAACACCCTCTTAGTCGGCTCGAGTGTTACGGCTTGGCTATGAAAAGTGTAAAGTGATCAAAAGCCTTCTTTCACACTTACATATATAGAGTATTGTGGATTGAATGGACAAGGAGAAATTCCTCAAGTTTATGTTTTGTGAACCCGGGCAAGTGAAACCAAAAGCCCAACGATACGTTTTCTAATCGTGCTCCTTTCCGCAGACCACAGCTTTCATTTATTCACATATTATGAAAAACATACAAACTGAATGTAAGACGAGCTTATCCTTTCCTCGTTTGTGCAGGTAGCAGCTACAGTACTGGTGACGACGTTGAACGAACGGTGAAATGAAAGTCGTCCCGGCCCCCGGCACAACTGCGTTTACGGTACGATAGGCCTGCATGGTCATCTCCCCAAGACTCCACACCACAGAGCTGTTACAGCTAGTAGCTGACCTCCCTGTGACTGTGAGTTGCCGACATGTCAAGCAGCAGCAGTACGCGAGTGACCCATGCCTGCACTTGCGCAGTCTCGCTCTGCGCGTGGGAGTACGGGCCCGTGAGGCATGGCATGCATCTATCAATCCATCGATCCATCTGCTAGCGTCGTATAGCCCCGGCCCGCTACAGCGGAGCGCCTGGACTCCGATGCCGTGACCGGCGGGGCCGGTGCCGGACGACAAGACGTGGGAATGTACCGGTGTGCTCTGGCCGGCCGCGCTCCGATCCCGCCCTGGCCGCCCGCCCGGCCGGGAAATTATTGGAGAGGAGATCGATGCTGCGGTGCTGCAACAGCCACGAGATGAGACCACGAGCGCGCGCCCGCATGCGTCCGCGCGGTAGCCGTCAACCAAACTCTGGCCCGGTGGCCGCCTGACGACGTACTGATCTCTCGCCGGCCCGCCGGACGCGGTCGGTCCTTGCTCAGATCAGACGACGACGACGACGGCTCAGGGCATACGGCCGCCAGCCAGTCGGTAGAGTAGGCCCTCCGTCCCTAAATGTTTGTCGATTACCGACAAAAAAAACAACTGCCGACAATTATATATTAAAATATATAAATATTTATGCCAAGTAATTAGTATCATTGGAAAGATCTTTTCGTCTAGTTTTTTTAATAAATTTATTTGAAGATATAAATATTACACGTATTTTGTCAAATCGAAATCAAACTTGTGGCGACGAAAAACCAATGACGACAAACAATAAGGGACAGAGGGAGTACGTCCTAACCTGCCAATGCCAATGCCTCGTGATTCGTGGACAACACTGCAACAGTAGTGATGATGGCCGGAGCGCGCGCGGGCGACTGCAGCGCTGATCAGTGGCCGGGCTGGGAAAAGCGCCAAGCGAGGAAAGGTCGTAGAGGAAGAGACGACGGAGAGGGGCAGAGCCAGACTACGCCCAGACGTACGTACGCCGGCCGGCCGGCCGGCTTCGTCCATCCGTCCGTCGTCTGAAAGGTCTCTGAACCTGCCAATAATGTGGTGCGCGCGCGGCGCGGGCCTGCAAGCATGCGTACGCCCGGCCGGCCAGCTGGGCGAGAGATCGACGGATCGATGGAGAAGAGACTTGCTTGTTATCAGGTGGCCGGCCGGCCGCTGCTCCTGCTGCATGTGTTGGCTGGCTGGCGCTGGCGGCTTATTATGTCGCCGCCGTCGTCTCGTCGTCGTTGTCCATCGTTTTCTGGCTGCCTCTGCGTGCGCTGGACCTGAAAAGAGATCGGCTAGAGAAAAGCTGTACGCGTCACCCGTCATTCTGCTCGGCAGCTAGCGTCCTTCAGCCATTCAGATTCAGGGGGTGAAAGTGAGCCGGACATATGATGCTCACGACGACGACGACCATCCAGCTGCAACAACAGCCTGCTGCAACTGCAATCTATCTATCCGCAAGAAAACATATATGCCCTACAAGATACAGTACAGTACAGCCCGAGGTGCTGCTGCACTAGTACGCCTCATCAGTATCACCCGCAAATACAGTACAGTACAGCTCGCTGTCGTCGCCTCACTGTGTCGTCAGTGACGATGAAGCACTTTCCTTTGGACAAGGCTGCTTCTTTTTGTCATTATTATTGGATATACTACTAAAGGATCGGAGGAGCCAGGTCCTGAATAAATCAATTTCTAAAGTTGTCCTAAGTCAAAAATGTTTAAAACTTTGACCCGAATTTTTAGAGAAAACTGTAAAGAATCATGGTATCAAGTTAGTACAATTAGATATATCATATAATATATTTTCATAATGTGTTCAATTTGTATCGTAGACATGCCCTGTCGAAAAGCAGATCGGCATGTGATGATTTCAGGTAGGTTTGTTATTAGGAAATCAGATTAATTCTCAGAAACGCTTCTTATTTAGATTCAAATTCGCTTGAGAGCAGTTTCCGGATGAATCAAAATCATTTTATGAGATTGTATGGCTACTAGGCTACTCCCTCCGTCCCCATGAGAGTGTCGTTTTTTACTTTTGGTTGTCGAGTTTGACCATTCGTCTTATTCAAAAAAATTCTATAAATAATAAATTAAATCAATAATCATTAAAATATCTCCAATGACAAAATAAATCATAACAAAATAAATAATATTTATATAAAAAATTTGAATAAGACGAGTGTTCAAACAAAATGACACGGAAACCAAAGTGACACTTTCAAAAAAGAGGGAGTAGATTCTAATTTATTTATTTTATAAATGATCATATAAATAAAAATATTTAAAATTGTTGAAACATTTTTGGGGTGTACAATAACTTGTATACAATGATTATTATTAACTTGCAATTAAAAAAGATTAACGGAAAGAAAAACAATTGCTAATTAATGCAGAAGGGACGGATAATGGAATATATATATTTATTGATTTTTGAATTCTGATATATACGTTTCTAAACCAATTACAAATATTAATTATTAAGACAAATTAAACTGATGATAACAGTACACCTACTCACAGTCCTTAAACTATATATTCTGACAATTGGACAAATGTGTAACAATATAATGACAGTTGAGTGACGAAGGCCGTCATCATGATACATCAGCATCATGCACAAACGGAAGAAGTATGTAAAAACAACGGGAGAGAATAGGAAAAAGAAAAGGAGCTAGGAAAGACGGAAAGAAGGACCTACAAGCTAAGAGAGGGTCCAACAACATGATGGCCACGTACACATGCATATACAACAGCGACGTACAGTGTAGTATACTATAGCTACAACAAGCAATAATTTTATCTGGAGGCTGGAGCTCTGAATCGTGTGATGGGTGCTTTTCGGGGTGGGTTTCAGAGGCCAATATTGTGCATGCCGACTGCACACATGCATCACGTAGTGCAGATGTTCACGGCCGAAAACAGTCCCAGGACATATGCATGCATACATGTCTTGTGGATGGTGTGTGAATCCATGCATGTGCATGCATGCATGACGCAGCATCCCATCAGGTAGGAGTAGTGGAGAACGAGCGACTGTGCACGCACAGTACTCTTTTTGCTGCAAACAAGCGAGCCAGCTAGCTATAGTACGGGATGGTTGCACCTAGCTATGGCACGCACAGTACTCGATCGATCGACGTCCCGACCGATATATTATGATGTAGTGGTCGCATACGTGTAAACATAATCTTCTAGTTTTTTATCTTTCAATAATTATTCTTGTTTGTATTTTTTTCTATTTTTCTTTGTCTAATAAAAATCTGGCAAAACTCTTTTTCTTTCTTTCGGAAAAAAAAAAAACATAATCTTCTACTCTAGTAGAGTGATAGCAATACAACTGTTCTTCAGTGGCGGAGGACGGATAAAAACCAAGGTGTGGTGAAGTTAGTGATCTTCACACAATCAAACTTTCTATTTGTAGTCCTGTAAAAAAAACTTTCTATTTGTAGTGCGTAGACACTTTATTTCGTAGAATATTTGTCCCCTCCAATTCTGATGTAATCATCAAATGATGAGTTCTTTAATGCATACCATGGCGTCAGACTAACAAAACTGAACTGAACGGAAATTATCTAAGAATTTAAAGAATTTGATTATAAAAAAACAAGGTATGGCAACCAGGCTCCTCCGCCACTGCTGCCATGTACCACACTACTTTTAGTTACACGATGTTTGGATGTCATCTTCTGTTCGTCCGTTTTACAAAATTTAGTTCCAATAATAACTAGGGTTTAGGTAGAGTCTAGCTGTGCAGGACGAGGAGGATGGTGTATGTAACATCATTGTCCCTGCACGAGATAAAAAAAACCAATGCAAAACAACTTCATCAATGGATAGAGATATAAGAGGCTTCTTCTTCCTTGTTGCGCCGCACAACCTTCTTCTTACCCGAAGCATCCATCCCTCCCCCTCACCGCCCCGGCCACGTCGCCTACAACCCTCACAATGCCCCTCCTTTGCCGCCCCTAGGCCTCCCTTTGCTGTCGAGCAACCAGAGCTCATTCCGTCCTCCTCCTCATTCTCGCCCCGACGCCCCACCACCCTGCTGCAATGACGGCGGCGAGCTCGGCGCGGTGACCGCCCTCTAAACCATGGCATCCCCGCCCATCCCTTGTCCAATCGCCTTCCCCACCACCTGGGCGGCCTGCCTCTCCTCGGTCGGCCTGTTCTAAGCCCACCGGAATTAGGGAAGAAAGAAGGAACGATCAGACGAGTTAGTTGTCTTGATCTGACGCTGGTGACCTCCTCATCGGAACCCTCGCCTCCTCTTTCCTTGTTCGTACTGCTACAACGATATATTATGTGTGCTTGTGAAATTATCCAATAGACATGAGAAATACCACAATGCAAGTGGAGAGCGCTCAAAAAAACTTTATGGAGCACAGTGAGATCTACAACATTTTAGTTGACAAGTTTATGATTTAAAACTATTTAGAGTGTGATTTTTTTTAAAAAAAATATATCTTAAAATTTGAATTTCAAATTCTGAGGATTTAAAATGGGTTTTCATAATAATTTTGAATAAAATAACTTGTCAATGCGAAGTTATATATCACATTGGGTGTCTACAATTTTGATATATTGTTTGCTTTCATGCGACTTTATATATAAAAAAATCATGATTTTTAATAACTATTAAGAATTGTAGATAATAATCTCAAAGGTCGTATTGGTCATTTTAACTTCCATTCACTTCTAGAAAACATTATTTTAATAGCCAAGTGTCTAGAGAAAATTAACGTAATTGAAAAGAATCTTCTAGCTAGCGGGATACTTTATGGTCGCGCACCCAAGATTTAAACCCCCGGGTGGGAGTCCCCAACCAATAGGCTTTGCTATTGCGCTGCGAGCCCCTTGACTAGCAAAGACAACATTGACAACATTCAGTAGTACATAGTATCCATAACCAAATACGAGTATCAACATTGAACAGTGTCATCATACAACAAATTTTAGCTTAGTGAAGAAAGTGACCTTTCTTGGAGCTAGCTCTTGAATTTCGGCAGGCGGGGGCATGCATGCATTAATTGGCACGTATGGAGGTTGATGAGTTGCTATTAATTGCATTCGATTTGTTGCATGAACGAAGAATAATTAACTATTTGAACGTTTAGTACATGTGGACCGTGTCTATATCATTGACACTGCTTTGGACTGCAGCTTATTGAATTTGCTAAGAGCTCCTAGCAACACATTCAAGATAGAGAGCACAAAAAGGGTCAAAATCAAGTCAGTGTCACGTAGTACAGCTAGCTAGCTGGTCAAACTCAACATCTGCGGGCCACGAATGTCGCCGGATCGGAGAATCAAGTGGAAAAGTCATCGACGACTTTGACTCCCAACATCCCTGACACATCATCCAGTACTACTGCCCAACTTTACACGACCGTGCATAATGCAAGCTACTCGTAATTGCCGACTTCTCTTGATGAAAAAAAAAACCATACGGCCTTTTCGAAGTCTTCCCACTGCTTTACATTCCACAAAATTTAGAGAATTTAATTTATTTTCCAGAATTCACTAACTAATGTTCTAATTCATTCATGTTACTCCTGATCTCGATTGGGACTATCGATCTATCGTAAATAAGACCACACGCATGCAAACATATATATGTCAATTTCATATAATTATTATCTTTCTTTATTTCTCTTTCGATTCGTTCTCTTCCTTTGCAAGACGTCAATCCTATTCGGTGTTTTTTTTTTTAAAAAAAAAAATCAAATAACAACATAGACACAGACACTGAAAATGCAAGTGCATAGGAATATATGTACACTCTACCTTATCTCGAGATCAACAATTAAGTCACCACAAGTATTTCGATGTTAATGGGCATGCGCTTATTATTACTGAAACAACAATGTCGTGAAAAAATTACCTAAAATACTAAATCAATGAAAATAAAGCAGCTGCATGTCAAGTCTAGGACACGTTGTATCCTTTATGTGTAGTCTATTGATCATTCCCTTCTCGCTTAATGAAAAACAAAGCTATATCCCCGGTCTCAAAAAAAAAAATCTAGGACACGTTTACCCAAATAGGCGATTCTCCCATAAAAATGTGACCAACTAGCTTAGCACGTTCAGATTCCATCTTGCGATATACTCAGTGTATGATTGGAGCCGAACTGCCACTTGCTACTCCCTCCCTTATCTTTAAGATATGTTATAGTTAGTTTATTTCTGAGACTAATTAATTAACTTGTTCTGAACAGTATATTGAAAAAACTGGAAGGCATTTTTTTTTTTGTTTGAAACCTTTTTTCGTTTTTTTTAAATCATTCCGATCCACACTCTGCATGCATCGATCGATTGAATATATATAATCAAGCGTGGAGGTAGCGCAACCTACCTAACCTCACAAGGCCGACATGTATGCCATCAAAAATGTTGTTTTCTGCATTTTCTAAGTGGTCTGGACTCGAGAGATTGGTCATTGCCAACCACTAAAGGTAGCAGTAGGACCAGTACACATACAAATATATATCGTTTGTTGTTTTCTTGTAAATTATATTTATACTAGACCTTCTATATATTTTCCTGGAGATGATCGAAAAACAGCTGAATAAGATAAGGTCGGCCCAAATGCTTGGGTGGTAAATGCATGCACAATGTCCATACGATATTGCCTTCATTTAGCACCTCTCCTACATATATAGTTACTTGTCACTGTCAATGTTATGCTGAATCAGATTTTTAGATGTCTGAGATGTCTATTCGTTTCAAACTGCCGGTAAAAAGGGTGGTGCCAGTAGAAAACTCGGCTATACCGATCGATCAATAATTGAGCTCAACTAGCTAGTACAAACTACTTGTGTACATAATTTAAACATACAATTTATATCTTTTAATTTTTTAAAAGGAAAAAAAAAAAAACTGACCGCCGTTACAAAAAAAAAAAAAAAACCCATTTATCCTTGAGATGGAGATGTATACACACACCCAACAGATGAAGAGAGAGACAGAGAGATTCTCAGTGAGAGTAGCTAGTACAGCTTCATGACAAGAGCTAGGTTTGGCAACATATTGTTAGTTGGTCCTGTGTACGTAGTAGCTGAGTACGACATGTATATATATATATAACACGCAACTCGATCATTATTGTTTAACAGTACGTGGCTTGTCAGTTACTTGGCATCTCAGCCACCGTGTAATTCCCGGCCGTGTTGTAGCTTTCCATTTCCCCACACTGTCATCTAGTGCTAGAATGTGGAATTCCTGGGGAGATGAAATGATAAGCTGTGTTCACATGCACTGATCTAAACAATGCATGCATATATTGTCTTTTGTTTTGTCCTGCACTTCTCAGGGGATCACATGCAATCATGCAAAAACGCATCACGCCGGAATTTAATTACAGTATGTTTTATATCATAGAAGTATAATATGGGTTGCTGACCCCTGACAACAAGCAAGGTACGTGACAAAGAATGTCGTGACCGAAAGGTCACAGATGTGTACGTAAAGTGCATCGTATGATTCAAATTAATAAGTAGGGTATATTTGTCCTAGTTTGCACGGCATCTATAATACTCTCTTTTATAATTAATACTCATATGTTCCAAACTATTTTTTTTTTCGAAACCGGGACATTGCCCGTTTTGCATTAAGAGATCTGTTCCAAACTATAAGTCATTTTTTGATCTGTTTTTGGTACATCCATTTTGCTTCTGCATCTAATTACTATAATAATATGTCTAACAAAATGGATGGATGAAAAAAAAATCAAAGGACTTAACAAAGGGAGTATATGTATTCTATATGGGAAGCATGTGAAAGTAGATTTTTTTTTTTTGGTGTTTTTGGATGAGACGGGCAGGAGAAGGCATAGTAGTATAATTGATGAGCAAACACGGACAAATCAAAATTTACGGTGACTTTGACCAAAGTTGTGCTTTGGTTTATCTTTTAATTTGGGCTTTCACTAAAAAAAAAGAACGCCAACCAAATGGATGGAATCCAGTACAATTTTTTTCAGGATTGAGATCCCAATTTTGGATTTTAGCTTTCAGCTTTTTAAATGGTGAAAACAGAGATATGTTTTACAACTTTTTCAAGAGAGATAAATAGAGGGGTGAGTTTCATAGTTGTTTCAACCAAACATCACATGTCACACCAGCTTTTCTACAGCTCCCAGTGGAACCAAATTAACAAACCCTAATTGTTAAAGTTTATGCACTCATGTGTTTACAGGTAGTATATATAGTCAATTTCGCATAGAAAGTACCCCTCCATTCCAAATTATGAGACATTTTGGCCTTTTAGGTGCATATTGTTTTTACTATTATCTATAGTAGACATAATAGTATATATATATCTAATAAGTACACAAGACGCACTATATGTATCATGAAAGTCAAAATGTCTTCACGATTTGGAATTAATCGAGACACTATATATAATTGGTCTACAAAATTGGGATATATGAGAGATAATAAAGAAATGATGAAGACAACAAAGATTAAAATAGAATTAGTTAAAAGACTTTAAGTATGGAATTGGAATGTTTTGCAAATTGTTCTACGAGAGAAGAAAACTGCTACCATGGTCTTCCGATGTCATTTTCTCCCTGTCAGGAGTTGCGTAGAACATGGATGAGACGTGTGTGGAACAAAAGAGAAGGGAAAAATTCTTGTGGTTCTCGGTCAATATGGTTTTATCCAGCAGGGGCCATATCCACATCTCTAGAAACCAAGCATGCATGAATACTGTCCTGTGATATATACTGTATATCCGCCTTTCTAAAAAATATATATACTGTATATATAGTTACTATAACTTCTCAGTTTCAGGTCGAATTTTCACATATGATGCATGCACTCACACAGTCTTAGTTCCAGTATGAATAATGTGCATCAACAGCAAATTATTAGTAACAACTAGCAGAGAGAGAGAGAGAGAGTACGGCGGGCCGGATGAGCATCTTGAGGTGGTCCCCAGACAGGGCACACGCGGGCCCCACCATCCAGGTCACTGTCGTCGATGGCTCAACCCCTGCAGCCGTTTCCCTAGTTAGATCAGCGAGCTCGGCATCGAGCTGTGAGAGCATTATGGTAGTGTGAGGCGATAGAGAAGTAGCTAGTGCTCATAACCAACCACCACTCAGTCCTCCCTCTCCTTCTCTACATACCCTTTCCCTTCCGTGTTCCTACTTTCTACAGGGCGAGAGATCTCTAGGGGGCGCATGCTCCGGTTGCTAGCTTCAGTTCGACGATATCAGTGTATATAGCTGCAGCCCTTCATTCTCCCAATTCCAAACATCTTTCAGAATTGATTGATTTTTATACCTGGTTCGTGTGTCTGATGTAATTTCAAGATTTGTCCATGCATCTCTTGTCTCCCCATCAAAATAAGATTTTTTTTTCTGTGCTTGCTAGTTCTTTTGATTGTTTCCTCCCTTTGTTATTAGATATAGAGATGTTCTTTGTTATTTGTTTGATGATGTTATTTGGTTTCTTTGCATGCATATGCATCTCCATGTTCTCTTCTCCTAGCCCTCCCATGGCTTCTAATAAGCTACATACACCATCAGCCAGCGAGGTAGCTCGCCTTGTGCTACAGTATCTAGCTTCTCCTCTTTTGTTCCTTGTTTGGGAGTGCAACAACCGCGGCTAGGTTTGTTTGGACTTTCTTCCTCCTCGCTCCGCCCTCATCCTCATCATCAGCTCCCTTTTCACCACCACTACTCGCTTTAATTTGTTTGTTGCTTTGCAGAGAGAAGCTAGTTTGTCCTCTGTGGCACACAGATCCATCCGTGTCCATGTCCTTGCTTGTATGCTACATAGCTCCAGCAGCTTTCGAGTGTGAATGTTGTAGCACATGTACTGCTATATACTTGTTTGCATCATCTATCTATATCTATCCGATCCTTCTTCCTGGATGGACTTCCTGGATGGATAGATAGATACACATCCACACACATCATGTATATACAGACACATATGCATAGCTGTTAGCTGATGCATGGATTTGCTATTGTGTAAGCTTTGCTTGCTTGCCTGACACCATTTCCCTCTTCTCTCTTGTTTGTCTTTTAGATCGATCGATCGTGCACAAGGAGTCGGAGTGGAGCTCTGAGGCTAACAGTAGAGTCTGGTAGCTTCCAACAAGAAGTACACGCGCGCAGGCACGGTCACACGCTGCGTGACACTGGAGGACTAGTCGGTGTGACCGGCCAGTGGTGGCTTCTTGCTTTGCTGCTTCCATCATCCTTGCTTCTGTAGCTAGATAGCTTTGCTACTGCGTCCGTCCGTCGTCGTCGTCGGACGGCAGGAGAGGGAAGAGAGGGAGAAGAACACTCGATCGATCGATCAGCTTCGAATTAATGGCAGCGTCTGCCCACCTGTTCGGACTCGGCGACGCGCAGATGCAGATGCAGCCGCCGCCGCAGCAGCAGCACCAGCATCAACAAGTGGCGGCGCCTCCTCCTCCCAACCCGGCCGCGCCGGCGCTCAAGAAGAAGCGGAATCAGCCCGGTAACCCAAGCAAGTACCCCTGCCTATATAGCTTTTTGGTTATTTGGATCTCCATCTCTTGCAACTGCAATTCATCATGCATATGATTTATTTATCTATCCATCTAATAAGTAGCTCTGACCGATCTGATGAATTAGTCGATCAGTATATAATCTTATACATAGGAGTATTGTCGTTTATATTAAGAGAATATATCAATTGATCATACGATAATACTAACAAACACATCCTCCCTCCCTCGCTTAATTTGCTTCTCGATCTGCAGCAGACCCTGACGCGGAGGTGATCGCGCTGTCGCCAAAGACACTTCTGGCGACGAACCGTTTCGTGTGCGAGGTGTGCAACAAGGGGTTCCAGCGTGAGCAGAACCTGCAGCTGCACCGTCGCGGGCACAACCTGCCGTGGAAGCTGAAGCAGAAGAACCCCAAGGAGACGCGTCGGAAGGTGTACCTGTGCCCGGAGCCGACGTGCGTGCACCACGACCCGTCGCGGGCGCTGGGCGACCTCACCGGGATCAAGAAGCACTACTGCCGCAAGCACGGCGAGAAGAAGTGGAAGTGCGACAAGTGTAACAAGCGCTACGCCGTGCAGTCGGACTGGAAGGCGCACGCCAAGACCTGCGGCACGCGCGAGTACCGCTGCGACTGCGGCACCCTCTTCTCCAGGTAGGAGTACCTACTAGCTACGACTGTTTTGTTTCGATTTCTTAGTTAGTTTGAAATTTGAATTCAGTTCATCAGTAAATTCCATCGCCTGCCTCGATCTTCTATTCGATCTCTGCACAGTACTAGTAGGAGTATAATAGAGGGGAATAGATAGAGAGCACAGTGCTTAGCTTTCGAGAGAAATTGGCAATTTTCTATATATTTACATACAAGTACGGTATGCCTTTCGAGAGAAAATCATGATTGGGTCATGATGAAATTCAGACTTTCAGAGGCTATGGGAGTGGGGGAGGCACGGAAAGGCATGCGAGATGGATGGATAGATGGATCCATGGTGATTTGATACTTGCATGGGAGTTAGGGTTAGGGTTGTCATTGTCGTCACTGGTGGTCGGCCGGCCGGCATTGCTTTGCGTTGCGCTTTCTAACAAGCATTGTTTGGAATTTGAACTTGGATGCTCCCTTTTGCGCGCTGGCTGGCTAGCTTGAGTTGAGAGATTTTTTTGGACCATCCATCGTCCTGATCCTGAGCCGGCCGAAGAAAGAAACGGGGTCACGACACACGTGAACGAACTGGTAGCTCCGTCGCGGGCGCCCGCCTCCTGGTCGTTTTGGGAGCTCGAGAAGAAAACAAAAGGCAGTCGCCTTTTTGGCCTCGGAATCCGCATCCCGTGCAGCCTGGTCCATCTCCATGGATGCACAGGTTCCCTACCTGTTCACGTGATGCCGTCTCCGTACAGCCATGGCAGGCAGCAGCAACAGCAGCATGCAGTAGTCTGGCCTGTTCTCTGTTCTCATGTGAGTGCGACGGTCGGATGTGATGCATCACGCATGCATGCAGCGACGACAGCTGCTCTCTATTCTTTTCATGGCGGCGGCGTCGTCGTCTTCGTCGTCTATGCGCTCACGCATCCGGCAACCACAGCCTCTTGCAAGTAGCAAACACTGCACGAGAGCAGCGAGCGAATCCATGGATACATGCCACATTGCTACTCGACCAATCGATCGACCCATATAGCTAGATCCAGTGAGATTCGTACATCTAAAATTAACCTTGGCAACAAACAAAATGAAATACAGATAGCAAAACTGAATAACTAATACAATACCTTTGGTCAGTACAAATTTATGTTTCGGACAAATAGAACTACATGCAAGTCAAATTCCGTGTGGAAAAACGTAAAATAAAAGTCAAATGCCGTTCATCACCTTAGTAGGAGATTTAAAACATGCAAATCTAATCAATTTGACCTGATGAACGTTCTTGTTTTATGTGTTCTCAGATTGCTATATAAGTGCGCTGAAATGGTTTTTTGTTCCTCTCTTGAGGCCTTTAGCTAGGATTATTCTAGTAGTACATGCCTGTTATCTCATCACATTATTGTGTACAACTACTGATTTCCATTTGCAGATTTTCTTTTATGAGATTCATGTTACAAAGATTACTTGCCTGATTAGCATTTGATGTGTTTTTTCTTAACTGGCTGTGCATTATTGCAGGAGGGACAGCTTCATCACGCACCGTGCGTTCTGCGATGCACTGGCGCAGGAGAGCGCGCGAGTGCCGCCCATCGGCGCCGGCATGTACGGCACCGGCGGCATGGCCCTCGGCCTCGCCGGGATGGCCGCCTCCCGTCAGTTGCAGTCGTTCCAAGACCAGGCCCACTCCTCGGTCACCACCACCATCGGCAGCAATTCGGCGGCGCAGTTCGAGCACCTCATGCAGTCGTCCACTGGCTCCCCGCGTTCCGCGGCGCGCAACCGACGTCATCGTCTTCCTCGCCGTTCTACCTTGGCGGCGCCGAGGACGGCCACCAGAGCCAGCCCGGCCACACCTCTCTGCTCCACGGCAACAAGCACGCCTATCACGGCCTGATGCAGCTGCCAGAGCAGCACCAGACGGGGAGCAACGGCCTCCTCAACCTGGGGTTCTTCTCGGGCGGGAGCGGCGGACAGGACGCGCGCCTCGTGTTCCCGGACCAGTTCAACGGCGGCGTGAACGTCCGCGGCGACGGCAACAGCGGCGCCAACACGGAGTCAGCCGCCATCTTCTCCGGGAACCTAATGGGAAACCAAATGGCAAGCAGCGCGGGCTTCTCTTCCTCCTTGTACAACTCGTCCGAGACCGTCGCGCCGCCGCAGATGTCGGCGACGGCGCTGCTGCAGAAGGCCGCTCAGATGGGTGCGACGACGAGCAGCGGCAACGTGAACTCCCTGCTCAGGGGCTTGGTAACGGCGGCGGCACCTTGAACGGGAGGCCTGGTGCCGGAGCAGCTGGGTTCATGGCCGGGGAGAGCTCCTCGTCGAGGAGCACTTCTCAGGCCGAGAACGAGAGCCAGTTCCGGGACCTGATGAACTCGCTCGCCGCGTCCGGGAGCGGGGCTGGCACAGCGTTCAGCGGCGGCTTCCCGGGCATGGACGAGAGCAAGCTGAGCACGAGGGACTTCCTCGGCGTTGGCGGCGGCGTCATGCGCAGCATGGGTGGCGCGGCAGGGCTGCCGCTGCGGCACGGCGGCGCGGGCATTGGCATGGGCTCATTGGACCCGGCCCAGAAATGAAGTAGGCGATCGAAATCCAAAAACGACCAAAACGCATGCATGCTTTACGCTCCACTCTTGGCTTGCAAGGTAAGTTGCAGCAGCCTAACCAACGACTAGGGTTCATGAATGATTTGGCTGATAAGATGAGGCCAATTGTGCTAGAAGAAAAAGATCGATGAGGCCATCAACCATGGTATATTTTAATGGTGCTGCACGGTGCATGCATGAATGGTGAATTGATCGGTGGGTGTTGTGTTATTGAATGGAGATTGATGGTACTAGAGTGTTGTACTGTAGTGTAGCTCCTGCCGGGGATCATGGAAGAATCGATCAAGAAATGATAGCAGAGAAAGTTGGACCAGTTGTTAAATTAAATGCCGGTATCTAGTTAATTTTGTCTCTGATGCATGTTGTTGTAGAAGACTAGCGAACCGTGCTTGTGGGTGTGAGGACTTTTTTTGTCTACATTAAATTTGTGGCCGGCTATATATAGGTCAGATTGTTTTAGAGGACATCGTTAGATACTTATCAGAGTACTTTACTCAGTTTTCTCGCTGTCTCATTAATTATGTGACCTACCATAATGGTGGAATTGTCCTAGTGTTTGTAATTAGTAATAGCACTAGTCATAGCACAGGAAAAGTTTATACTAAATTTTGAATGATCATGATAAAACACCCGAAGAAGCCCACCTCGCTAGAAGAAATCTAAAATTCTGGTTGTTTAAATAGTTGTCTTTACAATGTGTGCATCGGAAATCTCCAGTGGGCACCAGAGACATTGCACCGGAGAAATGTTTAGTGAAATCCAATGGTCACATTTAAATATCGGTATCTACCATCTAGTGCCATCTAGCGTGTTCTCCGGCGCTTGAGAATAACAAGCCCCGCACGTTTCCAGCGTTGTCGCCTTAACATTACAATTAACATCCCCGACAAGATTTTTTTTTTTTCTCAGGTGACCCCCATAGCGAGCACCAAACAATTATAGTAAGGGCAAAACAACTTGCCTAAGTCACAACTTCTTCCCTAGCTAATGCCTTGTTTGGATGCACATGTGTGTAACTCACACCATATATGTTGGAGTGGATTGTCGTGTAAGTTCAAATAATACACTCGAACCCACTTCAATATATGTAGATTGATGCAAATATGTGGACATCTAAACAAGCCCAAGTCACACTTTCAACCGCTAATTAACTCCCAGTGTGTTTGAACATATATGAATACCTTCACCCTTATCCACTCGGTTAGTTTTTCAAAAACATTTTTCACTTGTGCATTTCACCGCATCACTAAGTTCAATACATATGCAGAGTGAGTTCACACCGAGTGGCAATTAGATAATTGTTTAGCACTAGAGTTCCCCTCTTAATTCACTACTATAAAAATAATTTTGCAAGACATTGTCCGAACATTTAATGGTGGCAGTCACAAAATCCAACAGTCTCATAAAATGCAAGATGATTTTTGAGGCAGATGTTTTATATACCGAGGCGATCAAAATTGACCGTCTCACAAAATGCATGGTGTTTTTTATCCTTAATAAAAGATAGCACCACGTTATCTTCCTGGGCAAGTAGATTCTTATAGTCATTGCACAGACAAATCATGCGATCTCGATCTAGACTCAGCCAATGCTTTTGCGCAAAGGGAAGAAACTTTTTTTTTTTTGCATATTTTCTAGGAAACATGGATATAGCCTCGATGTCTTGTATATCCAATCCCTGTCCATGACCGTGACCTTGCAAGGGGAGCAAAAAAGTCATATAATGCAAAGAGTAGCTCTAGACCTGTTTTTCTATCTCCTCCTATCCATTTGAATCTAGATCTAAACCTAGTGAAAAACACCTAAATCATGGAAAAAAAGAGAGAATGATTAGGGTAGGAGAGTAAGAACTAACCTCTCGCGGTGCCCTCCCTTCGATAAGGGTAAAACTTTCTCTCCCTAAGAAATGAACATTTTTTTTTTTTGGGGGGGTGGAGCTCAAAACCCACAGAAATGGAGAAGAAGCCGTGAGGGGAGTAGGGTGGGTGGAGGCTATTTATAGTCCAGTCTTAACAAAGGCGGGTATTGTAAAGAAAACCGTCATAGATGCTCTAGGTTAAACAAGGCAGTTAAGTTAGGACACCGCCTCGGTTAAGACAATAACGGACGTGTGGTTGCTTATGCTAACTGTCTTGGTTAATTGAGGTTAACAGTGGTAGCTATACTAAGGCGCCCATTTTGGTTAATTTATTAACCGAGGCCGTTGCTTGTCCTATGGTCCGTCCTCGGCTGGTTTCACTAGAAAAAAAAAGGCAAACAACTCCTAAAAAGATTTTTGCAGTAATGTATGGTGTTGAAAATAAAAAGGATTGTAGTATAAAAGTACTTTTTTTTTTTTTGGAGATATGCTAGTAGCATTAATTAATTTTATAATGCCACTATCTTTTTACATACACCTATCTTTTGGGGGGTAACAGGGTAGTAAGTGAAGAGTTAAAGTTATTTCCAAGATAGAGAAAAGTTAATAAGCATTAATTAAGAAGCAAATAGCAGACAAAGCAAAAACATGCACTAAAGACATTCCAAAATTATTCTTGTACTTACTTTTGAAAAGATAAGGAAGATACAAATGCAGGCTACAAGTGTTTGCCTACGCAATAGAAGTCTTCAATTTGAGAATATATAAATTTGATAAATGTAAGAAATTATAAAAGTTGAGCAGAACATATATGAGGACCAATATAAAAGCACTCCACTAATTCAATGAATTTTTGCATACATGCCTTATTTATAAGCTAGGCTCGACTATAAATATATACAGTGGCCAAACTTCCATCCACCACAATACACTCCAACTCCATGCACAAAGATCCACAAAACCTGAAGAAGAAAAAACTGCAAGAGAGCCATGGCTACTAGTAAGAACAACATCGCCGGGGCGGCCACACCATCACTTGCGGTCGTGGTGGCACTGACGCTACTGACATCGCGTTTGGCGACGGCTGCAGATGCACGACCATACTCGGCAATGCCACCTGATGTGGTTGGGGATTTACCAGCACAGGGGCCTAATACCAAGCTAGCGCCAACCATGGCAATGTCACCTGAAATGGTTGGGGATTTGCTGCCACGGAGTAGAGCACCACCTTCTGCACCTAGCCGCAGGGGAAATCGTCAGCCTCCACGGAAGAGAATACCGCCTGCCTCCGGAGCTAGCAAGCATACATCCATGGAGGAAATGATCAACCATGGTAACCATGCACTCGGTGTAAATGCAGGGATGAATACAAAAGGATAATGCGCACGATGTAACTCGTATAGGCAATAATACAAATAATGAGAGCATTCTGGGTTACTTATTAATTTTGCTAGAATTATCCTATTCTTTTTCTTAATCACGCAAGAGACTTGCACGTCTTTGTATTAAGAAAGAGTTTTGTTACAACGACACTGGTGCACGAAAGATTAGAATGACGCTCTACACCGTTACACAATATAATAACACCGAGCTAGATTACTCGCTGCATTAGACACCCTAAATTCGTAGCGCCTGTTGAAATCCATTGTTGTGCCAAGCGTTTGATGAGCTCGCCGAGTCCGTGGACTTCACCGGTTGCACCACGGAAGGTTACTACGCTCCTTTCCTTCCAAGCCTCCCAAGCAATGAGCGCAAAGAGTGAGTCGACGCCCTTCCTGCGCTCACCCGTCCACAGGCCACGCCATACAAGCCACCAGTCAAGGATGCAGTCGTCAGGTTGTGGCACATTCTTGTTCAGAGCTGAAGCCGCCATGAACCAGAGTTGTCTGGTAAATGAGCATTCCACACGACAATATGATCTATTGTCTTCGGCTCCTAATCACAGAGCAAGCAATTGTCATGCGCTGCCAGCCCTTGTCAACTCCATCGGTCGGCCGTCGATGGCCTTCTCCGAACGGCTAACTACAGGAACACCTTTACTCGCAAAGGCGCCTAGATTTCCCAGATCCACAGGCACCCTGGGACTGGGTGTGCAGTGCGTGGTATGCGGACCGCACAAAGAATCCCCGTCAGATTGCCATCGCCACACCAACTTGTCTGGCTTCTCCGTCAGCTTGACACCACTAATTGCGTGACAGATGAGGACGTACTCCCTCCGTCCCAATTTAAGTGTCGTTTTAAGTGTTTGTCTTACAAATTTGACTCGGTTTGTAGAAAATACACATAAGATTTGTGCCTCCAAATAAATTTGTTAAAAGACTAGATTAAAAGATTTTTCCAATGATACTAATTATATAACGTAAACATTAATATATTTTAATATACATTAGAGCTATTTCTTAGGAAGCTATTTTAATATACATTAGAGCTATTTCTTAGAAAGCGAGACGACAATTATTTTTGGGAGGGAGGGGGTGAGGGTGCATGTACTCAGCAGCCGCCAGGACGGGGATGCCATCGGTGATGAGGTGCACCCATCGCCTGTTGTCCAGAATTATCCTGTTCTGATTTCTGAACCCGAATGCCTCCTTTGCTTTAAAGACGAAGTGGCCTACAATGCCTGTAATTACTCCTAGTTTTTTTTTTTTTTGAGAATACGCACCTGTATTACTTAGTTAAGACAAGTACAAAAACGACATACGGGTACATATACACAGGAACAGAGACAGCTATCCTGACACACGTCGTCAGACGCCACCATCTTCCCTCGCCGGCGCCGGGAACGCCCGCCGCCACCCAGATCCGGAGGTCCACCGTCACTTGAAAGCTTTATCGGGCCGCAAGATTTGCTCGACCCGAAGATCGAGACAACATCATCGCTTAACGAACATCGGCCGGGGACCTGCCCCAGGTACCTCCGAACTCGAACCGAGCTGCACCATCGACGAACGCCGACAAACGGAGCTCGACCCGCTCTCCCGCGAACCACCAAGCCAAGAGCCAGCTCTGAACCTGTGACACTCCTAATAAGATCTCCGATACCTCTCCGTTGACACGAGGCGGGCGTCGCCGCCGGGCGAGGAAGAGGCCGGAAGATTTTATTCCTATGCGCCGTCGCCGCCTCAGCCACAGCGACGCCACCAGGACAACGAGGCCGGCGAGGATTGATATCCTCCCAGCAAACTGTTGCTCCACCGACAGAAAATGTCGGCGAGCCAAAAACCGCATGATGATGCCGCACCGGGGGCGGGGCCATCGGCGTACTCGGGCGGGGAACCCGGCAGGGGATGAGCTCAGAAAAATCCTCACCGCATCGCCGCCGCCGCCCCCGGCTCGTCATCCACGCTGTCGATGTGCAGCCGCAGCACCTGGCTCCCCTGGTCCAGCACCGTCGCCTCTGTCGACGCCGCCGCCACCTCGCTGTGCCCCGCATGCGGAGCAGCACCAGCAACGGAGGCCGCACGGATCGAGCTCAGGATAGCACGCCGGAGGTGCCGCTGGGCGAAGACGAGCACCGAACACCGCCCGCCGCCACGAGCTCCGCCCGACGCCATGGCCACACCAAGAGCAAGAAAACCTATAACTACAAGACCTAAAACTAAGCCTATACAAAGAACCAGATGCCGATCCACCGAATCCCCACCCTCGCCGGCGCCGGAGCGGCCGCCGGAGGCGGAGATCCGGCGAGATCGACACCGGACCGAGTGGTTCGCCTTTTTCGCCTCTCGGTTTACTGTAGCGTCGAGAAGGAACGGGACCTATCTGCTCTCCGGATCAACTGTAATTACTCCTAGTTAGCTGAACATTTTTGGTGCAGCTGCGCTCCTCCTTTGGTGATCCACGTAAGGGCCAGTGTGTGGCCCATTAGCTTACCATGATTTATCTGGGCTGGGAGCAGTGAACAGGAATCCACAACAGTCTTGCCCGGGCTGCCGCATCTTCCACACACGTAACTCCAAATCTTATAATATTGCAACATTTTTTTTCCCAATCGTATGCATTGGATTTATATTAGTGAATGCAGTTCTAATTTTACATCTAGCAACGCAATTCCACACACAACAGATTAGCAGCCACACGGCCCCTCCAAACGCAAGTAGTCGTACATCAATCCCTGGAACGGGCTCTGGCTCCTGGGCTGCTTCAGGTAGATGGTGTTCACCCCTTGCACAAGCCAAGCACTAGCCACATCGACGTTGAACAGCCAGTAGAGCCCATGGATCCCGTGCCTTGCTATCGCGTTGTCCCTGCCGATCAGCCCGGTGGCGAAGTGAGGTACAGCCTTGTTCTGATCGTTGAAGAAAATCTGAGCAAAAAGATTCATCGTGCAGGAGTGTTTCAGTGATGAAATCTGACGAAAGAAGACGGGAATGCAGATAGAGGAAACAAGGAGCAAAGTCTTGTTTCTGAAATAACCTGCAGCTCAGCGAGGGCAGAAGACGCGAGAGCCACTCTGAACTTGTAGGTGCTGCTTGGACTGACACTATCAAGGTTGAACTTTATTTGCCATGTTGTTGGCTGGTAAGTGTTGTCATCAAGTTTTCTGATGTCGAGACAGTCAGATGTTAGTTCTAGGCAATCCATATCTATGTTTGTTTTCACAAAAGAAACAGGAAAACATCACCTATTAACTTGAGCATAGAACCAATCGGTTTTATAGTCACTTTGGCCAACTGTGTATACCAGGTCACTGTTAGGATATAGTTCCGCATATCGTTCCCAAAGTCCGTATTGTCTAAATCTGCAATGGAAAACCAAGAGCAGAATATGATGGCAACTAATGATGACTTGATGCTTTCAACAAACACAAGTCAGCATGTAGCTTTACAGTTTCAGTTTACCTATCTGCAGGATGGTTGATGTACAATCTATTGACATAGTTTGGGTTAGGATCAGGAACATAAAACTCAGCGGCAGATCGATCAGGTACTCCAATCTCCCACACAGTTGGTCCGTCTCTTGGCGGTTCATACACAAGGTCACCCAAATAAATATCATCCCCTGCATATCCATAGCAAATATCTCAAGTGAAAAATTAAAATCTGCAAGAGGATGCATAGGGCTAACTGAATAATATGCTTACCTGAAGCTATAGTCAGTGTAGCATCTAATCTGTAGTCCCCTATAAATCCCGGAACCCATGCATACAGGTTGTAGTTCCCAGTTACAATGTTCCTTATGTAGAAGCTCCCATCTACATCTGCTCTACACCAGAATTGGTATCCCTGAGGCAACGAAGTATGTGAGAATAAAGTTTGTATTCTATTTCTATCTACTAGTATAATGCAACTCATTCTGTGAACATAAACTGGGAATGATGTACATGGCATGCTGATTTACCTTGCACTCTCTTTGCCAGGATCCAGCTTCTCCTGGTAGCGCCAAACCTACATAGGCTCCTGATGCATAAAGGTCTTGATCATCTATATACCTAAATGACATTGTGGTTAAGTAAGAAAAGTCAATGGTTATATCTATATACCAGGGTAATATAAAAAATCTTAAACTTGTTGCTGTGAAGACTGAAAAGTGGTAGTCCTTGACTATACCTATCTCGGACTAGTAATCTACCAGACACGCAACCCCTTTGCTCTGTCTTCTGAAAGTCCTCTGAAAGTGCAAAACAGTATGGCCAGTTTTCTTTCTCAATCATCGTCTGATTACACAAGGCAAAGCATAAAGAAAACAAAGTGACTTCCACAGTTTGGTAATACTCATAACATGCAGAATAGATAACTAGGCAGCGCTGCAAGTAGTTAGTCCTTTGTAATTGAGAATCTTAGAATTTTTCCAGCCTGTACATTATGAGTGTGCCTATTCTGAATTTCTGAGTGAAAAATAAACCTATACTATCTCCAAGCACTTTTTTTAGTGAAATATCCTCAAGCACTTATGCGTCTGAAATATTATCACCTGAACTTTTGCATCTTCCCATAGCATAGTTGGGTCACTTCCATCCCAACTGGAATTAAGATACATGAATACTGGTCCATGGACCTTTTTCCAGTATTCTCCATCCGTAAACTTCGGTGAGAGGTCATCCCCGCATAATGTGCACTAAGAAACATCTGCAATCATATGAAGGAAAACGTTCAGAAGAATAAATGTCATATCATGGAATGATCTGAACGATGGTTCAGATTCCAGACTGTGGATTTCAGATCAGGATGATGATTGAACTCACAGCCAGCATAGTGGGGCCAACATGCGAAGTCAAATTTTGCTTCAGGGGTCCTCCTGTTCTGAACTCATCACTTGGAGTGATCTGCCAGAAGCCAATTGGAGGATCGAATGACATCCACCCATGGACATTGTTGTACTGGTCTTCACAAGAGTACTGGTACTTGTCGTCAACCTTGACAAACATCATCAGCAACGTTCAGATTCAAAATGCAGTCAGATACTTACCATGGATAACCAGCATGTATCATCTTTATCTCTGTCAAGCCATCTTACCTCCCCTCTGAGATCAGGATTTATTGGGTCCACAAGGAGCACAGCCTCAGGATATGCTAATGGCTGGCCTCGGGGAGGCAATCGATCATCAGGCATTGGCATAATTCTCTGCCTGTCGTCAGCCAATGCCATGTAATGAAACCTGCAATTACACCAATGCATACATGGCTTCAATGGACAGCAACATTCAGACATTCAGCGAACAAGAAAAGAAAAATTCAGTAACTAGGATTACTTGTCTTTCCGTAGCTTGAAAGCCACCCTCGTCTCTCCCAAACCGAAATCAGGCCATCCTTCCTTATGCTCGTAGATTCCATATGTGTAGAATCCTGATGAACCACGAAGAACGATGAACCTGCACAGAAACACTAGCTCTGTTGAACATGCTTTTCTTGGCCACTTGGAATGAACTGGTGAGATAGCTGAACTGCTATACTTGTGCATCACTCACCTCTTATCGATGTTCAAGGGCACAGCTTTTCCTTCCAGGGAAGGATCCCAGTTTCTGGTGAAGGATACCTCGACCTGGTTTTCATCTTGGTATATGATGCGGAATTCGGTGCCTTTAATCCTGCATGAGAGTGCTCCATTTCAGATTTTTTTTTTGGGGGATTTTTATTTCTGAATCAGAAGCAAAATGCATTCTTAGGGAGGCAGGCAGTAGCCAAGTCTGAACTTTGAATCAAGAGAGTTCTTACACATCAAAGATGCCAGTTTTCTGTCCTGGTGGATTCCAAACAATGTCCCAGTACCTGACACAACATGCAGCAAACGTTACACAGTGTAACAGAACTGTTGATGAAGTGAAGAACAGAGAACAGTGTTAACAGTGCCAAGATCCAACTAGTAGCAGTCTCTTGAACTAACCCAAACAAGAGACTGAAAAAAAGTCATCATAGTACGTAATGATAATGAAGAATAAAATAGCCACAGAACAGGCAGGACAGAGGACCAAAAGAAAAAAAAAAAAAAAATTCAGAAAGGAACGGTACCCTCTGTTGTCTTCCTTGTTAAGAATCTCCATGAGATTATCCACACCATTGTAGCGCACGCCGGTGACGATGCCGTCCGGGTTGGACAGCGTCAGCTCAAAGATGCCATTATTTATCTCCACCTGCGCGTGCAAGTAATTTTTAGCTGAAAAATGCCATCCACGTGGCAGAACAGCGCGGCGCGAGACGTCAACCCCACAACAAGAAAGATGCGCGCGGGCAGAGATGGGTGGGGACTCACATATCTGTCGCTGACCTTGACCTTTACGCCGGCGGTGTCGTCGACGGCGGCGCCGGCCGCCGGCGCGGCCGCGCGCTGGGGGCCCCATGCAGCAGGCACAGAGGCTCCTGCAGCTTCAGACAAGATAGAGTAGAGAGATCGATGCGCGCGGCACCACGAGAGATGATTAGGCATGTGAGCGTGTGTGTGTGTTTATATAGAGAAACTGGGTGAGAAATCTTGGAGCAGTAATGGCGGCATTGCCCAACAGGAGCAGGAGTAGTACCTAAGCTTCCCCATGGATGATGGACGGAGTCACGGAGCAAGTCCTTTCGTCTTCCACTACCTGTTGCTGGGTGGAGTTGGGAGCTGTGGACGGACGCAGCAGGCGTATGTACGTGGAGGCGGGCGGGTGCTTAGACGGGCGGCGGTTATGTTATCCCTTGGTTTGGAAAGCAAGCATGCGAGGAGTGGAGTTGAAGCCAAGGAGATTGAGATGGGGCGAGAGCGAAGAGGAGGAGGAGGAGGGCGGCAATGGCGTCCAGCTCCGGCTCTTGTCCGCGGGCGTCTTGAATTCTTGGTGGTTGGTCGGCAGTGGACACCTGTGAGTGAGTGCTTGCTGTCAGCTGCAGGAATGGCGAAGACGATGGAAGTGGCGGACTTGGCTTGTGGCGGCACGAAAGTCGTTCTAAATCAAGCTCGCTGATGATGCCTTCAAGGAGCCAGCAGACTTGTTTCATCTGTGTATGTACCTAAAGTTCGGCTGATTTACACCAACCTAGGCTCTCTTTGAAAAGGATTGGACTTCTACAATCCAAGAAAGTAAAACAAGAGGGGAAAAAAACACGTTTTAGTGATTCAGGCTTCTAGTCAAAAATAATTTTAGCTTCAAATTTTTAGCTTTACAAGCCGTTCACCTATGTAATTATATTTACAGCGCTTTTAATTGAGTTAGTGGATAAGTTCCAGCAAAAATCTTGCCAAAGACAACCTCAAAAGATTCGGTAACCATTTGAATGCGTGTCGAAGAAATGGAACAACTGAATGCGTCGGCCATCCGATCCTATCCTTTCGGAAGTTTGGTTTAAGCAGGGAACGACGAATCCTTTTTTCTTTCTTTTCTTTCTTTTTCTGGCAGTTGGATGGATTTGACTTGACAACGATATGATAGTTAAGCGAGGTGTTGTTGGAATATATTCTTTGGTTAAAGTAGTACTTCTAGTAGTAGACTAGTAGGTGCTCTTGCAAACATCATTATTCAGCAATGACTGGAAATGCATGTTGTCACTCTCAGGCCTTGCCTAATCAGAATTTAGATCATATACAGTACTTATATACGATATACTATTCCAAGCTCTGTATTAAGTATGACAAGGAAAATTACGGTGGTGCGGCCGGCCGTCCAGTCCAGAGCCACACGTGGAAGTTGGCAGCTGCCGCGCCTAGCGCGTGTCGCCGTCG
This sequence comes from Hyparrhenia diplandra, assembly GCA_015847255.1. Classification (NCBI taxonomy): domain Eukaryota; kingdom Viridiplantae; phylum Streptophyta; class Magnoliopsida; order Poales; family Poaceae; genus Hyparrhenia; species Hyparrhenia diplandra. The sequence goes on along the minus strand of JADLZK010011173.1, from coordinate 62,740 downwards.
TCGTCCCGTCTCTCGACAGGCAGGAGAAAAGTTGGCCGGGAGAAGAGAAGACTCTGGAGGCTAGGCCGATGACAATTGGCAATTGGGGAAAGTGTTTTTGGCCTCGTCTTCCTGGATCCACCTCTTCTCCGCTGAGTATCTCTCTCATCCGCCATGGATCTTGCAGAGATCGAGGAGGACTGCAAAGAACAGTCGTCACGCATGTGATCCGTGGAATTTTCTACCTTCTCATGTCGTCCCCTGCTGCTGCTGCTGCTGCGATAGATAGATAGATATAGGCAGAGCAGGACAGCTGCCATGCGGCTCACGGGCTGCTACTCTGCCTAGTAGCTTGTTTTTGACGATCGAGCTAGCTACAGCATGGTTGCTTACTCTGAGTTTTGTACTACGATCGAGCTCAAGGATTTGTTGATTACTTCCAATTCCATCCCAAGAGGAATTCAACTAGAGATGGAGCTAGGCTAGGTAAGGGATATGAGCAAGGATCGCCTAGGAATTTTTACAATAATAAGCAGACAAAGACAAGCAGTGGAGGGAGAGGGGGGGTCGCAAGAGCATACTAGTATTTTCTGAACGCAAATCACAAGAACATAGTAGCGGTAATGGTACCTTGGAGCTTGCAGCTGCAGAGGCTGACCAGCACGCAGGCAGGCAGAGTAGCAGCATTCACGGGGGAAAAAAGGGGAACCCAACAAGGATTTACAACTCTGACAAGCTTCGGACCCCTTGGATTTAACTGGTACTTACGGAGGTAAAAGAAAACAGTTTGCTACTACTACTACTTGTTTATTGGATTGAAGTAATCAGCTGAAGTCAAATCGGAGAGGATGAACAGAAAATGGGTTGTTAATTAATTTGTTATTAGAAGCAGCAGCCCCCAATGTTCTGAAACTCACTGCCCGAATCTATTGAGGACCGTGAAGTCGTCTCTCGATTCAGCGTTTCAGTGATACGACCACACAAGTCCCAACCAAATAGCCTGACGCGTTGGCCCTCCACACTGTCACAGTTCCGGTCCAGTGTTATCCTAGACGTTAATCGAAACAGTCAGCAATCCTCTGTTTAGCGTTTAGACGGTTTAGTCAATTTATACAAATGACTAGACGATTTAGACTATTTGTGTTGTAGTGGTAAATATGCATATAGAATTATAATACTGAGTGCAATTAAAGACATGAAAATAGTTGCACAATTTGACACAGCCAATAAACATTTATGCATACTGACATTAGTTAAACAGCAACAAAATTTCCCTTCAATGAGATGTGTAGCTATGTACTTGCTCAATTCTACTGTCACGTGTCAACTATAGGTCGTCTAATACAGAGCCACACAATTTTTTTAATGAGAGAAGAAGAAAATAGATGGAAAAAAGAGGTCATTCTTTTGTAAAACCACCGCCTCGTATGCTAAAAATTAGTACTAAGAGCAACTCCAACCATCCCTCCTAAAAATAGCTAAAAATAGATAGTTAACTTGTAAAATTTGAGAGCCCAAATTTAAAATTAACTCTAGTGCAATGCAATGCACTCCCATTTTTATTTAAAATATTTAAAAGGTGGATAAGAGACTCCTATATCTAGCTAGCTATAGGGGCTTGTGAGGGAATTTTAGGAGGCATGAAAAATTTAGGAGCTCTATTAGTGTTATTCTCAACTACAGAATAGGAGGCTCCACCTGAGTTGCTCTAAGACAACTAGTGCACCGTTGTTAACTTGTTGACTTCTTGTTATGTAATTCAACATTTATTTTAGTCTATGCACAAATTAAGAAACGTAAAAGAAAATAGGTGGACTTAAGATTATACCATGAGACAACACAGATATATCCTTAATCATTTTTTAAAAACTTGAAGCACGAACATCTGTTTTTTTTTTTTTTTTCATATTTGGTGGTTAGAAACCTTGAAGCACACTTATTTAGAGTCATCATGGAAGGTACCATTGCAATTTACAGTCAAAGAACACTTAATGTTCACATATAAACTCTTACTGTGAGAAAAATACAGTACCATAGCCGATAAGCCGAGCTAAGAAGTTCAAGCAAACATAGCTATAAAGCAGATTATCCATGGATTGAGCGTTTTGCTCAATTCATCACATATATTAGTAGAAATAAGTGGACCTGCATAACACAAAATTCATTTTAGCTGACCCACATGCTGATCTTACTATACACTAATCTACACAAAATACCGATGGCTATATTGTGTAATCAAAACAAGAAATTTTAATTATTTTTTTTGCTAAATTTTTAATGTGTGCGAGTGAGATTTTTAGGCGGTCCAGCTTTTATCATGGACCCACATTATATCTACCGACACCAATACCGATGACAATAATACGCTAAAATTTGAAGACGTGAACATGCGGTTTTAAATCAAGGGTTCAACCTTACATATGAAGCCCACTTTTTTTTTTTTGTGAAGATATGGAGCCCACATATGTACATCACACATATCTTCGGTAAATACCGATACCGAAGCGAAAGTACCAATACCGAATATCTTCGGTAGTATCTGAAGGAACCCATTAGTACTCAGTTCTTGAGGAACCGAATTCATATGAATACCGAGGAACCGAACCGATCGGTTTTGGTAATACCGAACGCCTAGGGTGAGTTGGGATGAGTAGTGCACTCTTTAGGTGTTTTTTTTTTCTGCTTGGTTTCCACTAAAAACCGAGTCAAACATTTGTATTTTTATTTTCTCAGTCTAATAAAAAGTAAGGCAAAGCTCTTGCTGTCTAAAAAAGAACAAAGATGCTACCGGTGGGCTAAATTGGATTCAATTCTGCCACCACGGCTCACTTCTTTTTGGACTTTGTGTTCGGCCCATCATAATAAAATTAGTAGTTTGTTGCTCTCCGGCTGGGATGGTTCCGAGAAGACGAACATGGGGAAAGTAACAATGGGGAAAGTAACATGGCATAAACCCTAAAAAATTGAGCAACCTACCTGGAATCCTCGATCAATGCTTCTTCGAAAGAGCCATCTTCTCGAGCAGATCCGCTAGCGCAGCATGCTCCGGCGACGGCGCCGCAGCAGAGACGACAGTGGCGTCAGACGCCGACTCCAGCGTCGTCGTCGTCGTCAGGCGGGCCATCATGGCGGAGATGCCTCGCTCGCTCGCGCGGTCCTCGTGGACAGAGAAGAGCCTGCCGACGCATCGCCGGACAAGCTCCCGCCTGCGCCTCCGGTCGCGGCTCTCCTGCTCGGCGCGCAGGTAGTCCGTGGGCACCCGGACGAGGCGCAGCCTCGTGCGCCGCCGCGCCTTGAGCTCGGCGCGCGCGCGGTCGCTCGCCCGGATAGGAGGTGGCTCGGACGATACACTGGGCGCCGGCGCCTTATTTGCCACGGTGGCGGCGGCGGCCGTCTCGAGAGTTGTAGTGGCAAATGCTTTGGTTAGGGTTACAGTAATAAGATCGTCGTCATCTGGCGGACAGTGGCCGGCGGCCGTGCCAGCAGAAACGGACGCCCCGACCTCTGCCGCCGCCGCCGCCGCCGCCGCAGTCTGGGGCTGATCGACTTGATTCGTCGCGGCCTTGGACGTCCCAAGGGCGGTGCAGGCTAGCATTTCAACTAGGTGTTGAGTCGGGTCACGATCTGCAGGCGACACACTTGGATCGTGGCCGCCAGCCTTTGGAGAAGCCAACGACGACGCGCCAGCCGCCGCCGCCGCCGCCTGGTGGTCAACGTGGTTTGGCGCCGCCATATATATGCACCTGAGATCAGATCGAAGCTTTGGATATGACGAGGTGGAAAAGGGTCGTCGTCTATGGGACTATGGTTCGTGAAGCTCGATCGGCACGCAGCGAATAACTGAGCGAATATATATGCCGCAGTGGATCGGGATTCAATTCCGATGCCACCGAGGCGCCCAACGTCAAGATTCGTCGAGAAAATAAAACGAAAAGTACATGGAGGAGATACTAGTGGTACCCGTGTACGTACTCGGAAATCTCTTCCGTTACCGGCCGGGAAACCAAGCGCCGAACACTACTCGATCGATCTTTTATCCATAAAATTGATCAAACATTAAAACGTGACATTGTGCTACTCATGCCCATTCATCCCTGGCTAGAGTTGTTTTTATCTAGGACTCATTCACTTGATCAGGGATTTTTTTTGAGGTGTTTGCTTCGAGCTGATGACACTTCAGTTTGCTTGCATGGCAGATAGCAATAAATAACTAATTAGTTTGTTTGTAGCTTATTGTAACATAGTTAGACTATAACCGGTGGCAATTTTAAACCATCCCATGACTTAATGAAATTGTACACAACTTTTTAATGAAATTGTACACAACTTTATATTCTAAAACACACATATAAAAGGTTAATCGGAGTCCCAAAATTGGTGTTCTAATCTCTCATGTAGGTTTAATTGGAATGTTTTTCTGTATTGATGTGCAGGTTATAGCTTCAACTATTTGAAAGGACCTTCAGTGTAATAACACTGATTTCGATAGATCACGTCAGTACTAGGAAAGTATTTTATAGATAGATGCCCAAGAACACCAACACACGAGACTTATTTCGGTTATAGATACCACAAAGCCAATGTCACTTGTTTGTGAATTTGTATTCTTTCATCGGTAGACTTAATTTTTATGTCACCGTAGCGTTAGCACGCGCAATATACTAGTGAACCATAGTTGCACAGTATGACATGATGAATGTAAAAAGAAATGTATAAATTTGTGTGTAATTATTGTTTTTTTTCTCTCGAATCTTCGTATGCCAAGGCAGGGCATACCCTTGGCGCTGTCGCTGGCCGCAGCGCATAGCAAGCAGAAAGGAACACCGCTGTTGCGGACGACATGAGAATTGGCTCAACTAGCCTAGCTAGCAAGCTTAGTTTGGACTTGGCATGCGTGAGGACGGTGAGCTTGGTGTTAGAAAATTTCTAAGATTCCTACGCTCGAATTCCATAGTGCTTAGACCAACATGTTACCATCAGTTGACTGATACAACCATGTATCCATGAGTTTAGTGTTCGAAAATTGCTATACAGTTCCGATTCTCATTGATCCAAAGCTTGATGAAAATGCTCACTACTAGAAAACTACCCCCCTTAACTACTTTGTATTGCAACACCATAAAAAACGTCTCTACGTTGGCACGTAAAGACATTCTTCGGCACAATTTAAAGAATGTATCTAATTGTCATGATATTTAACTTAACACGCTTTCAACATTAAGAGATTTCTAAACATATTTTTAACATACAATTAAAATTTTGTGTTAAGTGTATGTTGAAGGTTCTATATCTATAGGCCCATGTAGCCCATGATGCTCTCTCTATATATAGTCCTCTCCACCTGTGGTGTGCCTATACTCTGTGATCCCAAAGGTTGTAACATGTAGATACAAAGGAGAATCCTAAAGGTCCATAATGTGTAGATCCAAACATACCACACATGTACAATATTAGCAGTAAATTTACAAGCTCACATAAATAATATATCAATATTAACGATAAATTCAAAGTTCTTATAAATTAAATTCTACCGGTGATAGCTGCTCCTCCGCACCCTCTCGTGTAATTTTAGGTGCTGAGACATCCAGTGCCATCGAGAGACATCATCGGGAACTCCAAGAAGGTGAACAACACTGATCAACTAATTGTATAAGTCTTCCGCCGTGAAAAGTGGTTCTCCGGTAACAATCTCAGCCATGATGCAACCCAACGCCCAACACATCAATGGGTGTGTCGTAGTATTTATAACCTAGAGCAGTTCCGATTCTAGTAGCCAGGCATAACTTCGAGATCCCCGTCGATAGGCGGCGCGACGATAGACTTAGCAAGTCCCAAATCACAAATTTTGAGTCGCCCGTGCTTCTCGCCGACGAGCACATTGGCGGGTTTAATGTCGTGGTGAATGATGTTATGGGCTCGCACCAATGAATCAGCCTACCAACGGGCAGGGGAAAAATGGGGTTTTTGGGGCGGGTTCTAATATGAAGTGTGTACAACGGGTTGAAAAGGGTTTCACTATGTTGCGGTGTAGGGTGGGGCAGGTTTGTCTCGTGTTGCGGTGCGGTGTGGGGCGGGTTTATTTGTCTTGTGGGCAGGGCGGGAGGGGGTTGGGGCGGGTTGGGACTTGAGGCATCTCCCGTGAGTGCTCTTGGTTGGAGAAGAAGAAGATGGCCGCCGACAACCCCCTCGGTCGGTGCGGGCGGAGGCGGGGTGGGCGGGTTGAGCACATCATTTTGTGGGCCTCGGGCGGGGCGGGTTGAGAAGATTGTTTTATGGGACGGGCGAGGCGGGTGAATCGACTTTTCATTTGCGGCCGGGGTGGGGCGGGTTTGGGGAGGGGTTTGCCCCCACCGTCGCCGGGACCAACGAAACGCCTTCAAGCGGCTGCGCCATGGCGTCGCAGCCTCCGATTCGAAGAAGGATCCCCGTCCCACGATGAAGATCTCTAGTTTGGTTTTAGCTAATTGATGATGCCCTAGGACTAATCTCTTTATGCTAAGTATTTATTTAGATTAGAGATTGGTCTAACCAAGTGAGAAGCACGGTGGTCATGGTGGATGGATTGCGGTGATCCAAAAGATGATCAAGTGCCCGGGCTTTGGAAAAATGAGATCGAGGTGATCAAAATAGGCTCAAGGCTAAGGTATAATCTTAGGGTCATTTTGACTTCACACTCAAGACACTATAGAGGGTGTGAGTGGTTTAGGATCGATAGCCGGACTATAAAGAGGGGAAAATGTCGGGAACATCGATCTTCATGTACCTCTAGGTTCAACAATTATGTGCATGCATTCTTAACCTAGAGAGAAAATGCTAACACACAAGCATATGGTGATGTACACTTGGTGGTGTTTGCACATTTGCAAAGGTTGTGGTGTTTGCAGGGTTGAGATGGGTTTGGGTCCATCTCTCCCTCCCTCGACCTTGCGAAGGGGGATTCGGCGTTTTTGGGAAAATGAAACGCTTATTTTCTATTGCATCAGATGCAATTTGTTGGTGAAAACATGCTATCTCAGGAGCATAAGTTGGTATACTTGAGGCTAGCATGTTTGTGCAAAGGTGGAGAAGTTAGCGTCGTCGACGGGCTGTAAAACTAAGTTTTACAGGCGTCGAACGCTGCTTACGCGAGCGTCGGACGCCAGGGTGAGTGCGTGGCATGTTGAACCTTACAAGGCAAGGAGCGGCTGTCCCGGAGCGTCCGGCGGGTGTCGCGTCGGGATCTTTGGGTGACGCTGCGGCCAGCGTCCGGGCATAGCTGAGAGAAGTTGGGTGGTCGCGCGCTAGTTGAACGCGTCAGACGCTGGGTGAGCGTCTGCCGGTTTGTGGCTGAGTGTCTGACGATGGCGGAGCTTTACACCCATTCTGGACTGCATCTGATGGTGCGTCTAGCGCGTCCGACGAGTGCATCCGACATGTGGTGGCGTGTCGCGGCAATGGTCAAATTCAAACGGTTACTGGCACATGGCGCAACGTGGAGCGGGGGCGCCGACGCCACCGCCCGTCCGGCGGCCCCCGGCTGGCGCGTTCGACGCCCTCGCAGGAAACGAGTTTGAAGTGGGGTTTTCCCCCACCTCTATATATTTGCATGTGGACGGCTCTAGCTCTCCCTCTTGGACATTTTGAATCATTTGCATCCCCTAGAGCTGAGCCAACTCCTCGCCCTCTCTACCCACTTGCTTGAAAGCACAACTTTGAGAGATTGGGTGAGATTCAAGTGCATTGCTTTGAGAGTTGCATTTAGAGGCACTTCAGGGTCGTTGTTGCCGGTGATTTCTTGTTGCTCTTGGAGAGCACCACTCCTAAACCAGCTCAGTGATTGTTGGAGGCGTTTCGAAGAGAAGGAGATTGTTCTTACCCACCTTCCGGTGATCTGTGAGGGGTTTGTGATCTTCCCCAGCGGAGTTCCAAATTGATACTCTAATACATTGCACGTGTCATTGAGTTACCCCTCAATTGCATGGTGTCAAGAGGGCCTAGTGAGGCAAAGAGTGCACGCCACCTTGATCCACCGTTGAGACGGTCGACACATCCGGAGACTAGCTTGAGGGTGCTCAAATGAACTTCGGGTGAACAAATCAAGTGTCATCCCTTGTGTTGATTGTTTCCCGGGATTGGCTTCATATTGTTCATCTTCTTCCGGTGATTGGATCATTGCCTCGACTTGTTGGTGTAACACCTCCTCACTACATTGCTCTTACATTGATATATATATTGTGCTTGCTAGAATTGTGTAGTGTAATTTAGCTTGCTCACCTTGTTGGTTAAGTAGTGACATAGCAATTGTGTGAACTAGAGATTGTAAATCCTAGAATTACTATTAGGTGGCTTGCCGACAAGTAGAGTTAGAGCAAACACTTTTACGCATTGTTATTGTCTAACAATTTTCTCTAGTGTTTTTGTAGAATTTTTATTAGGCTATTCACCCCGTCTATCCATTTAGGACCTTTCACACAGCGGCGGCGGCGTGATCTGATGATGTCAGCGAGGCTTCGGCTGACGTACTCCATCATGAGGTGAAGCTGGCACATATCCGATCGCGGGCCACCTCTTTGAGGCGTACGACCGTAGGGTTGTCGGCGCAAGCGGCGAGCATGGCGGCCTCTCGCAGTAGCGCCGCCGCCGCCGCCTCAACGCCAGGATTGAGGCTTGATTTGATCGCCACGGGGTCGCCGGATTGGATGTGGTGGGCTTTCCTCACGGCTCCGTCCCTCCCCAATCTTCTTAAGCACTTCGTATGAATTTGTCGAAAGAACGAACATTCCCCACTTGAGCTTTTCAATATCTTTGCCGTCAGCTTCAAGCTCATATAATAATTTCTCAATATTATCCACATCCACTATCTAAGACATAACATATAGAGTAAGATAAGTTTGGAAGGGGTTGAGTTGATCCCCTCTATCACAGCCACTAACTAAACATATAACCTGTTGAATATTAAACTATGACATGTGATCAACTAAACACCATAACCTGTTGAACATACATCCAATCAAGACCCAGATCGAAAAAAACTAATAAAAAATTGGATCATGGAAAAGAAACCTAAAACACTCAACTAGAAAGTATAAACTAACACAAACTGGAATCTGAATATAACACTACCTAATTCACGGTTTCATTGCCATTACCAGTTTACCAATCCCATCAGCCAGAATAATAGACTTGAATATAAGTCTACATCAATAGATGAGGTGAAGGTGCAATCGCTATAAAAGTCGGAGCGATAGCCAGTCCATTGCCTCTGATTTAAGGATGGAAGACTAAGTATACAAACATATCCCTGAGTATATCCTTCTCATATCCTAGCGTCGACTACAAGTACTTGGATATAGCCTCGGAGCTGCAGGATACATATCCTCATGAGATTTTTTTTTTCTTCAAATTTTCGACAGGAAAATGAAGACAAGACCCTCCAACTCTTTGTTCCAAACAAAGAGAGGCTCGGGGCTACACCTTTCGAAGAATGCACACCACTCTAAGATCTCAAGAAGCGCTACATAGTTTCACAAGAAAGCACTCGGACGACGCTTGTTTCTACTCGGCAAGGAACAAATGAGGGTTCCAAAATTCAATCATGAAGTGCTGGGGGGCTTACTGATGCAGGACCCTACGGTGTACTTTGTAGATCTAGTCTGACTAGGTTTCCCCACTTGTAATCCTACTAACAAACCTCATATTATCATGTAAATCCTACCAGAATTTAAACCGACTAGATTGTTGGGACCTGAACAAACCTCACAGGCTAAACTTCAAGCACAGAGACATATTATCCATTCCAGACTCGACACTGGACGCCGATATTTATTGTGGCAAACCAAACCGGTATAAATAGTTGTCTCTACGTTTACCATCGAGCATCGAGTTCTGCATACGCCGAAGCCCGAACGATCGTCCTAGGTACCCCGTGTCGAGCTATCGGTCATCGACATCCTCCTCATCCACCAGCCCTTACTCATCTTCATCCATAGTGCCACCTCACTTTGGCGATCGGTTCCTTTTTTTTTTTTTTTTTTGAAACATTCGGCGATCGGTTCTGGCAACATCTCACTATGCCTTTCCCTAGCGACGAGCATCCTGATAACAATAAGCCTCTGTGGCTAGAGTTTGTTTGTATTAGATGTTGTAGTGCATATATCAACACCTTATCTCCTATCTTGCTTTAGCACCTAGATTAGCATGTTGTTTGCTTTAGCATCTACTTAGCATCTAGTTCTCTTAACAAATGCTTAATGTGTGTTAACAAGATGACTAAATCTATCTAGCCAATTAACTCATATATATCAATTATTAATGGTATAACAACATTCTCCCTCCTTAATTATCCGTGTGTAAGCAGCTTACATTCTACGGTACATGCCCTAAGATGCTTACACAAAAATGGGCATCAAAGAGTTGCTACAGAAAAGCAAAACCCATGATACAAGCTATAACAATCCACAAATGTTACAGAACAGGCTACTAGGCTGCGAGCTAAGCTAGAGTACAACGGGTGTATACGTACATTTACATCGCAAAAAGTATGTACAATTTAGAGGGCTGGGGCAAAATTCGTCAATCACTCAGCCAAAAAATGGTTTGTGCAAACATCTTTGATGCCGGATACTAGTCTGAAAGAATTTGTTCTAGCTCAGGATCCTCTGGTCTGACTAACACATCGTCATCCATTTCAGCGTCAACAATCTCTTTCTCGGCAGGGGCATCTTCATCATCATCAGGTTCGCCCACCTCTTCATCAGCATGATTAGGAACAGCTGGCTCGCCAATGCCTTTGCCTCGGCCAGCACCACTATTCAATACTTGATCATCTTGAGATTTGGCTCTGGCTACTGCTTTACTATCAGTCCTTTCACAGATGCAGGTAGAGGGGTTCTCATGAAACTCCCCCCTCCCGGGCCTAAGCTCTTTGGGCTCACCCATAAATCCTTTCTGAACCATGTGTACTTTTGAGGCGAATGCATCCCATGACATGTTTCCTCTGTTCAAAAATAAGGGATACAGCCTTTTCGCATTTGGTCGGATCGTTCTCTTGTGCCCAAAGTATCTCCTGCAGCGGCACCAAATATGGTCAGGGCAAGTAATAAACCACCAATAACATAGTAATACAAGTAAGAATAGCAGAGCAACGGATACCTTCGTCCAGCCAAAATTTTAGCCATGTTGCCGTTGTTGTTAGCCACAAAAGCATCACTTTCATCGCAGACAATGAAATCAAGTGCAGCCATGCGAGAAGAGTATTTATAGAATGGAGCCAGCTCCTCTTTGCTAGATATTGTTTCTTTTGTGTGGAGATTGGGGAAGAGAGCTTTTAAGAGGTGCCAGAGTCCTTGCACCTCCATATATCTCTCCGGAAGCTACATAAATATGGACATCCTTTCTGTAGCCCAGGGCTCTCAACATCAGACCCACCTCTTCAGGAGTTAGAGGGCATCTACCTTGCCTTCTTCCTTTCTCTGGGTTAGGCTGAAATACAGAACAGCAGATGTTGCATTAGGAAACTCATCTTGGCTTTTCAATACCTACCATATGATAGTGCAGTAGCATACATACATGCAAGCCTTTCCACCTCTTCCTTATAGCACCAAGTTCTCTCCTCTCTTTCTCTCCACCACCGTAATAGCACCCCGAAAAGGCAAGCATATCAGGTTCAAATCTGACATTGCGAAAGGAATAATGTTTAGGGAAGGGACAAGAAAAAGATTGATATCATCACAAGCTGTAAAGGAAACGTGCATGGACTGAGAAAAGGTATTTGTAAGATTTAGATTCAGTCATAAACAATACAAAATCCTGCAAAGAAATCACTGATCACACATGCCCTTATTTGTAGGTTATCATTGCACTAACATTTATTGTGTCTTTAACTGGTGATATCCCTACCACAACCCAAATCAAGAGGCTGAGGCCAGACTGACACTAGAGGGAGACCAACATCCTGCACACCCTAGCTCAGATGATGAAAGCGCTCCCAATGTTTTAGCTTCTAATCTCTAAACAGGTTTCAACTTTCAAGTCTATATGCTTATACAAAAATGTAAGAAAATATGTTATGTGCAATAGTCCCATCCTCCTCTCAATTATTATTAGTATAAAAGGAAACGATATATGTGAACTGAAACAAGAGTTTTATATGAGTGCACCTCAAATGAAGAGCAATAAAATACTTGCTCCTCTCCCTCATTCTTTGTATTAGCTGTTCACCCATCTCTTGTATTGGAGCAGTAAATCTCAATGCATGATAGTTCACTCTACATCTCAACTTTTGCAAGTCAGTTTGCAACCTGTTTGCTAATCTATAATCAAACTTCGTTAATCGAATAACCTGCATCAAGTGAAAGAACAGATGTCTTAATATACTCAAAACAAGCAAATAAAAAAAAATATCTAAAATAGTCACAGAAAAAAGCTTCATATATTCGTAGAGCTTAATGAGTAGTAGAGATATTTAAGCGGATGAAATTGGTTAAGTCACAAGATAACAACATATATAAACACTTATGCATCTTGGCAACAAATCAACAAATACAGCTAAAATACAATAACTTACATGTTTCTTAAGAAGTGCAGGCAACACACGGTTCAAGTAACACCGCTCAGTACATTTTCGGGGAACACGCATTCTGTGAGGAGCCCAAGTTTACCTCCTATATGTGGAAGCTCTTTCACAATGTTTACATCCCTTGATAGAGATGAGATGAACCAGTTGGCGTCAAAAATATCCGAAAAATTGCTGCAGCAAAAGTTATATTAAGTATACAACCTGCACTGAAGTCATCTTAGAAACAAAAGAAGCCTTAGAACATTCTGGCATAGAAGTGCTTTGCGCTCCAAATTAACCTTGAATCTTTCCAGAAGGATGCTTGGTCTAGTTTGGGAACAACAAGTGTGGCATTTAAAATGTGTGCAGCAACAACAGCATCAATTATCTGAAAGAGCACTACACATGTTAATTAGGTCTATAAAGATACAGCAAGCATGGAACCAAAAAGGCATATAAGTATTGCAGTTAGCCAGTTATCACTATTCACTAAAGCATTAAAAAAATACTCCCTGCAGACTCTTATTAGAACGTGGTAGTAAAACTTCAGAAGCAGGTCTCAAATTTCAAGGCTTCAACGTGTTCCCAGGCACTAGTCAGGACTCAAGAGTCAAGAGAATTGATACTTCTATAAGCACAGTATGGATATTATACGTATCAGCTGATGATTTTCTAATGTAATGCAAGAATTAAGGGAATTACAATGACTATATTGTGCATCAATCATTGCTAGAGTTAAGATAGGTGGTAAAGTGTATTGCACTGATTAGTGTTTGTTTAAGTAGGGCAGACATAAAAGAATGAAGCAAACAGGATGCATTGAAGTTACCATTGACTTAAGTATTTGTTGCATTTGGGACAAGGGCTAGACGGAGTTATATTTGAAATCGTAAGGACTAAGGAGTATGTTTTAAGGGCTTCATAATCCACAAAAGGATATGATCCAAGATTACACAGTTAGTTCTGTTTATGGATATGGGCCATGGCATATTCATATTGATTGTTTGTATCATGCTTTTCCAGAATAAAAAATCCATAGGATACAAAACATTAGCTTCTTTCTGCATTAGATGAATCTAGCATTAGCTTATCCACTAGACAATATATTTGTTGCATTACTTCAGAGTCTGGATACCCAGCATAGGGGAGACATCAGAACCTAGCATTTGGTGCAGATTGTAGTACAAATCAAGAGCTTTAAGGCTTTACTACAATTAGGGGACAATGAGACCGTAAAGTAGTGCATAAACATGTATAAAGAGGTTGTAACACATGCTTTGTCCTACACTCATATCAATCCATAATATGCATATTATTTATGGGCAACATATAGCACACACTAACCCCTGTTCTCTGTTGATTCAGGCCTCCACTTGTCACAATCATCAAATAGCGGTCTGGTTGGGTAGTAATATTTGAATCTACACAATTTTGAAACAATAACTACTTCAGGTAAAATGAATTAAGAGATACAGTCAAAACTATTTCAGAAATTCAAAAGCATTAGTTACAACTAAACACCTAGCATTTGTGTCCTTGTAGAACTGTGGAACAAAAAAAATGCCCTATGCAGCTTCACCAAATTTTGACCAACAGTGGATTTTAAAAAGTTTGCCTACCAAGGAACTTGCTGCTTGAGTTGCTGCACCCATAAAATTTGCTAGCAAGCTTTGAACCCCAAAGGTCATCCCTGGCGGTCGAACCATTCGTCTACATTTTAAAGAATGTTATAATGAACTCGTCAATTATAAAAAGGCGTTCATTTCAATGCCAACATAAATAAAATCCAGTTAAGCTGAAACATCTACTAGAGCAAGTAAATTTCACTCGTCTAGAGTAAAAACAACAAAATAATAATAATCCAATAGCTTCACAATCTAAAAAAATGGAACATGAAGTGGAACTCAATTCATTTACCTACTAATTAGAGCAAACATCACTCAAACTGATCAACAAGTCACACGAAAAGGAGGTAATCCATAGTGTTTGAACTCACAACTCTACTAATAAACACTACAAAGACTAGTGACGATCTGCTGCGCTCAGTCTAAACCGGAGAAGCGCATACTTACAGGAACACGGAAAATCTCGCGGCGCTCGGACTCCTCCATGCCACCACCGCCGGAGCTGTTCAGCTGCGCGAGCGAGAGCACACACGCATAAAAGCAAGACTAGTTAGATCGAGAAATAAATGTGGAGGAAAAAAAAAAAGCAGAGGCGGCTAGGTCACTAGTGCGATGCGATACCAGGGTATGGGGCGGCTGGCGGCGGCGGCGGGAGGAGGCGAGCACGGGATGGTCGGCGAGCGGAGGCGGGGAGACGTAGAGCAGCGCGACGGCGGCGAGGAGGAAGAGCAGGAGCGCCGCCGCCGGCAGTGCGGCGCGGCGCGGGCACCGGTAGTTGCCGCCGCGCCGCCGCGACTGGACCATGTCCCGCGGCCTGAGGGCGTACCTCAGGGGAGCTGCGACTGCGAGGGGCGCCGCGGCGACGGCGCTGGTGAGGTGGTCCTGGCGGCGGTGGCGGCATGGGAGTTGGGAGGCCCGCCTCTGGATCAGTAGTTGTTTGAACTCCGGAGGAAAGGGACGGTGGTGCTACAGCACGCCTACTGCACACAGCACAGTATGGCGAGTGTGTTGTCGCCCTTTTCACTTCGGAATGCAGACAAAAAGCATTTTGTTGGGAATAAACAAGAACCCTATTCATGATCAAATTATATAAAATATGGGGCACTTTTAACTATCTCTTTTATGGTTGATTAGAATTGTTTTGCGATCACAATAAAATATCCGAATTAATTTCAGTTCTCTTACTGTTTTTAAAATGGTTCTCCTGTTTGAATTTTTTCTGAAAAGAGGAATAAGAAAAATAGGACACTTTTACAGGCAACGACCAATAAAATAACAAATACAAAGAGGTCATTCGTTTCCTTCCTCCAAAAAATATGTTGCTAAGATTGAGAAACACAAGGTAGTAGATGTAAATTTGTCCTGCAATTGTTGACCACAATAGCGTTTTGCTGTTGGTACACAAGATCTGTTCAAACGAAAATTTGTTTAGCTTGGTTGGAGACATCAAATAACGAACTGATATATTTGTGAATTTTTTCTGCTCAACTGTAAGGAAATATTTCATTCAAAAATAATGGTATACGTGTTGATTCGAATATATGTTTATAACTGTGAAAATGTGTTTATCATTGCATTAGATGGCTTTGAGCCTCCGATATATTCATTGGAGGAGGCACCAATGCATGTAGAATCCACCCCTAAAGTGTGATCCGAGGGAATAAAATGTACTAAGGATGCTAGGGTTTTTATTGGTTGGTTACATTAGTCTTAAGGGTGTTTGGATTATTAGGACTAAGGACCAGGACATGACCATTAGTCCCAATTACTACTAGTTCTTCTTTTTAGTCTCCATATTTGGTAAGGTAGTGACTAAATGAGACTATAAAATTAGTCTTGAGTCTCTAGTCTTGAGGGAACCACACATGGCTTTAGTCTGCATTATACAAGTATCACAACTCAAACCATTATAAACATAAATAGTGTCTAGGTGTTTGGTTATCCTACATAGGCATGCCGTGCTTGATACAATAGTATTTGGTCGTTTGCATTTTGTTAAATATAGTCACCTTCATGTTCTTGTTGAGATCTGATTTTTCTAGTAGAGGTATGAGGGGGTGACAACTTTTGTGTACCTAGATTGTCTATTACAATAAATTCTGACTTACTACTCTACATTGAATCTGCTCTTAGCACTGTGCATGCCTACATAAAAAGCTTATGGGCAACAAACACGAGCAAACTACAAGATACACAAGCTAATGCAACAGACCCTATATCACTACCAGGCTGCGGAGAAATCCTGTCTGCTTTGAGAATTCCTGTCAGCTAGACAACCTGGACAACTATAGAAAAATCATAGGTTATATGGTTCACTTCACAACTTATTTGCAGCCAAAACAGCAGCTGTACTGTACCACAGAGAAAACACAGCCACTGCTGCTGCAAATAAGCTGCAATCCTAGCAGCTGAACAAACTGTAATTCAAAGACCTTGGGTTGCCTAGCTGTTACACAGGCATTGGAAATAAAGCTCACATCTTTTTTTTTTTTTTTTTTCTAATTCGAGGAATGCACATATGTGATGAACTATTTGAGTCATTAAATCACATTTTTGGGCATGGACCAACTATAGGAACATGTAAAACTAGCAAAAAAATGGGCAACTACTGTCAACCAAAGAAGAAGAAAAAAAAAATAATACAGAACATAATTAGTCAATAAAATAAGTTATTTCTGTCAATCTGAATGGTTTTACCAAATTCAGTTCAACTCTACCTGCATTGGACAAATTTTGAATGAGAAAGAAAAATTTAAATTTTTAAAAAAGCTAATCCCGGTAATCTGAAATTATGAATGGTTTCACAAATTCAGTCCAACTCCACCTCATCATAGAACGCAAGACCTTTTCATGGCCACTTTCCAAATATACAACATCCTACAAAGTAAGGATGTAATATTTCATACAGATGGACAACGGTTATTAATATATAGATCAGATCTACACAGCCAAGTTCCTAGCAACTGAACATCAAATCCTAGCGGACAAAATTTGAAGATACAGGAAAGGAAACTGCTGACATTCCCAACTGTGCTGTACTATCTCCAATTGAAGCTAGCTAAAATTTTTTTGCAACCATTGCTAGCTTTAATAAAGAGGGCTGAAGACCTGAGTCAGCCAGGATGATTTCTGCATCAATTTTGTTATCAAGAGTTCTTCCAATGCTTTTTTTTATCACAAGATTTCTTCCAATGCTACAACAGTAAAATGAATCCTCACATGAATGCTTGTTACGAGGGTACAGAATGGCAGGGCAAAGCTACATGGCTTCAAATATGAACAAACAAGCCTGCAAGTTGCAGGGAGAGAACAGTTTATTAGGACATGAGGTAAATTCGGTAATAATAAGGACATGATAAAGGAAATGAGGAATCACATTTTACACCTTACAATTCAGAAAAGATAGACGAGCAAGATTCATTTTCTCTGCAAGTAGGGCTTGACTGATTCCAAGACGATCTGACCATCAGAGAAATGCCATGAATGTTTAGGACATGTAAGGCAAAGTTCCAGAAGGCAATAAATGATGCAAGCACATACCCTTCCATCATACGACAAAGAAGCAAATAATGATGGATCATGGGAGCTCCATGCAATACCTACAATTTTAATTAATCCTGTGATTCCTTGTCAAAGTTCTAATTGAAGTGAAGTATGAAGGTTGGAGGATACCATAGATGCTGTCTTCGTAGTCAGTATATGAGTTGAGTAATGGTTCTTCTTGCCCATTGGGTGAACCAGAAGGGCTGTGGAAAAATGGCCAGGCATCAATATCCAAATTTAAACAACATGATCTAACAAGCACAAGAAAAAAAAAAATAGAGACCTATCAGATTCAGAATCATCGCTGCTAACTTTAGCCAACCATAAATTTACAGTTGAATCTGTTCCAGCACTCTACAACAAGATTCAATGTCATCAATAAACAATAAAACCAATATATCATTACTTTAAAAATGCATGTGGAGGGAGGAGTCGGACAGACCAGAAGCAGCTCGTCATACTCAGGATTGTGCCGAACAGCCCATGTCCTGCAAAAATAATGAGACCATAAAAAATCCTGGATGTTTGCTAGATAAGAAAGGCAAAACAAGTCTGTTTAATCACACATGTTAGTGAACTAAGCATTTCTAGAAATTTAATTCTGAAAAGGATGAAGTTTGTTCTTGTGCAATGGAAGCTAAGTGTAAAACCGTACACATTCACAGCATATATGCAAACAGAACAGATTGAGAACATTTAAAGATTGCAGTGAAACATTCTGGTTTGAGTATATTATTACACATCACATACCAATGTGAATGCCCAGGGAGATCTTTTAGAGGATGCTTAAGCATTCTGAGATCCCACAAGTGAATTCCAAATTCGTCTTCCGCTGTTGCCTGAAGCATATAATCGATTACTAATCAGAAGCAAATATTTTATTTTGGTGCAGGAGTACAAGTAAGTTGATAACAATTCAATAATGAACCAGTAATAGCTGTCATTGTTACTGAACTTGAACATGGGTGTCCAATTAGGCAGACTCTCTGAAATTGGACAGGGACATAGCTAGATTAAATTAATACAATTATGAGTCCTAATCAATTATTTAATAATTTAATAATAACGAAAACAACAACTCATGTCATACCCCAGTATGAACATGATGCTTAACTACTGAAGAAAGGAAAAAATATGCAAAATCCATAATCAAAATATGACAAAGTAAAGTTGAAATATAACCAAGAAACAGAAGGTAATACAAAAGTTGTTACCTTCAATGTTACTAGAAAGAAAGATAATTCATAAGAATGTTTGATGTAAATATATATGAAGTATTGCTTGATATGGGAAACAAGAAAGTAAGTGTCGAACTCACAATAATGTTTTGCTTCTTAGGGTTATAATCCACATCCCGTATATGCGCATGTTCAATTGCAGTTGATTTTCTGATAAAGATACATTTTAAGATAAATATAACTGCAGCATTTCAATAACTGAACTACAGATAGAAGCATAGTAAATAATAGGTCAAGATAAAGTATTAACTCCATAGAACGTAGATCCCACAAATGAAGTGATGAATCAGATATTGCAGCAATTGAATTATGATTGTGTGGATCCCAAGCTCCACCACGTAAATTTGGAAGCATGTCAGCTGACCCTGTGAGATCACCTGCAATGTATGAATTCAAATTAACACAATTGTGAAATGATATATAGACAAATGGTGTGTAGATTTTTGGCATTTCATAATCCGGTACTTAAGTTAATGTTTGAAAACAGAGAAAGTATTTTGCAAGTATGCTGATGATATATTGATAAACAGAAGGATGATGGCACACCTTAGCTGATTTATTTGACGTGTCTATGTTCCAAAGAAAAATATTTTGGTCATCAATGCTAATTAGTTTATCATGCTTCCCAAGTGGCCACCAGATCACACTGCAAAATAACCAGCTTAGAGGTGTCAAGAACCCATAAAGATGATACACATATCACTAGAGGCTTTTAAGAATACGAAGTAAGCGAGACTAGTTTAAAGGATTCATATAGAAATAACTGTAGAAGTTGAAATAAAATATTCTCATCTATTATTTCCTTCATGAGCACTGTAGGAAATAATAATCCTTGTACATTACTTATATGGTGCTCATGTAATGTGAACAGATGCAGCATGCCCACTAAGCATAGGATACATAACACTGAAATTCAAAGCATAGAAAGAATCTAGTACAGTAAGTAGATCAAACATCTCTAGAGCAATAAAAAGTCAACAGAAACAGGAGTGCACCGTCTAATCTTGCCCGTATGCCCACTAAGCTCAAAAGAGCTGCTCAAGTTCAAGGTGAGTTTGATTGCCCATTGACTTCTGGCATCTTCCAAACTGACGCACTATAGCCCTCACCTGGTATTCACATCACGAATTTTCCAAATTACAAGAAAATCACACACTACAGCTTGCAAGTTGCAATGCTCACGAACAGAGAGGCAACTTTTCCGCTCTTTACCAGACGTGTAGACCGTGGAGAAGACCCTGTGATCGAAGGGGCATGATTTGAGGTCCCAGATCTCGTTGGGGTGGTAGAAGAGGCCATCGCACACGAGCTCGCTCTCCGACGGCGACAGTCGGATCAGGTGCACCTACTTGGACGCGCACAGAGGAATCGAGATCCAAATCAAATCTCACGCCATTTCCAGGCAGAAAAGAAAAGTACTACTCGAATCGCAATCCCACCAGGCGCGACGCGCGTTCATGGATGCGAGACACGCACCTCGTTCTCCTCCTTGAGGCTGAGAGTGCCGGCGAGGAAGGTGGTCGAGCCGGCGTCCGCACGCACGTCGGCGATACACCGCGCCTGCAAGAGCCGAGAGAGAAGGAAAGGGTCAAGACAAGTCGTTCAAGAAGGTTCCAGAACCAGAAGGCGCTGCTACTGCTGCTTGCTTGCTTGCCTGGTACTTGAGGCCGCCATAGACGATGCCGCTGGATCCGCCCTGCATTCTCGCGCGCGCTTCGGATCCGCGCGGCGACGTCGCTGATCGCTCGCTCCGAGACGGAAGAGACCCCGCGGAGCAGACAGCCGCCTTCCACACTCCCTTTGACGAAACAGAAATACGCTTTCGCTCAGTAAAAGCGTATTTCATCAAAAAACGTGTTCAGAGATGAGGTAGCGTAATTCAAGAGGAAGACGAAGCGGATGGTGACGTGGAGGAGGAAACGGATGACGGACGGCTGTGGACGTGGCGCAACGGGCATCGGCTGGTCCGCATCCCCTCTCCACCACTCCTCCCCACCCCAAAAGCCCCGTGGCGGGCCACGCCACCAACGAACCGCCCCACGCCCACGCCATGGCGTCGACCAGCCTCGCCGCCGCGCTGCCGTCGCAGCTCGCTTCCCCGGACCGCCTGCGCCGCCACGCCGCCCTCTCATCTGCTAGCCGCTCGAATCTCCTCCTGCACCGCGCAACCAAAGGTACCCCCGCCATTTTGCTTCCCGTTCCGTCCCGAGAGCCACCTACGAGTCGTGCGCTGCTGTGTCCCGTCCCGAGTAACATGGTGCGTGTTTGCTTCTGCAGGTGGCTCGCGATGCAGGCTGGCGGTGACCTGCAACGCGCAGGCGGTGGCGCCGACCAGCATTGCGCAAGGGACGCCCGTCCGGCCGACGAGCATACTGGTGGTGGGCGCCACGGGGACGCTGGGGCGGCAGGTGGTCAGGAGGGCGCTGGACGAGGGCTACGACGTCAGGTGCCTCGTCAGGCCGCGCCCGGCGCCGGCAGATTTCCTACGGGACTGGGGCGCCACCGTCGTCAATGTAGGGCTACCTTTTGGGCTGCCATTGCTATTGAACTATTCAATTTGTGCAATTGTCCTTGCTTCTGCTATTGGTGGTAATTTTGTGTGCTTTGCAAATTGGAACTGAGTAGGCTGACCTCAGCAAGCCGGAGACCATACCTGCGACTCTGGTTGGAATTCATACTGTCATTGACTGTGCGACAGGACGCCCAGAAGAGCCCATCCGGACGGTATGCTACAACCATTTCTTTGAATAGAGTAACAAATGATTATACTTCCCTGTTGTCCTGAATATTATTCTTGCATCAATACGGTTTTTCTGGTTGTTAATCTAATTTCATTGCTCTTATTGGTGACAAATTTCATCTAGCTTCATTGTTTGTTTTTGTAAGCATGGTGTGCCCTTGAACGGAGTATTGTACTAACATATATGCCATGGATCATTTGATTAGACTTGCTGATGGTTCTTTCATTTAGGTAGATTGGGAAGGAAAAGTTGCTCTAATACAGTGTGCAAAGGCTATGGGAATTCAAAAGTATGTGTTCTATTCCATCCACAACTGTGACAAGCATCCTGAGGTTCCCTTGATGGAAATCAAGTATTGTACTGAGAAGTTCATTCAGGACAGTGGTCTGGACTATATCATCATCCGTTTGTGTGGTTTCATGCAGGTAGGTTTGATTCTCTCCCCTGTGATTCTGAGTCTTTGGTTAGAAAACTGATTTCTTAGTGTCAATGATCCTAGTGAAGTACATTGATGATAGGTTAAAAGGCAGTTCCTTATTAGTGAAACTGTACTATTAAAAGGTCAAGTGGTGATATGACCTTGAGTTGAAACATCCTGCCATTGTCATATTTGCTTGTTATATTCAGAAATAAATTCCCTTCTAATGTTGGTTGCAATAGGGTCTTATTGGGCAATATGCTGTGCCTATACTAGAAGAGAAGTCAGTCTGGGGAACTGATGCTCCAACTCGGATTGCTTATATGGATACTCAGGTTTATATTTCCTCCTTTTCCATTTGCAAATGGGATCACCAATCTCTGTTTGGACCTCTCCTTCAGCTTTCCTTTGACACATTCTGGTTAAATTATAGGGCGTAGCTTCGACTGACGTTTATAGCTATGCGGAATGAGAAGGCCAACAAGAAACTCATGACTTTTGCTGGCCCACGAGCTTGGACAACTCAAGAGGTAATAAACTGCACACTTTCTTTTTGAAGGATTAGTTACTAGTATGTCCAGAAAAGTTTTGATCAATAAAGTTATCTTCATAGATCATTAAATTTTTTATCTCTGTTGTCTCCCAAACTGCGGGTGCAGTTCATTTTGTTTGTGATGCTGGATATTGCAAATGGTGCTTCCGAGAACTATTTTTGTTGTTTGTATGTTTTTACTATATTTTTTTTTTCTTTATTTGCCTCTTCAGGTGATTACATTGTGTGAGAGGTTAGCTGGACAAGATGCCAATGTAACCACTGTCCCTGTTGCCGTCTTGAGATTTACTCGTCAGTTGACACGATTCTTCCAATGGACAAATGATGTGGCTGACAGATTGGCATTTTCAGAGGTTACCATGTTGTCCTTTCTGTTCTACATGTGTCCATGTAATGGTAACTTGTATCATAGCTTGTGAAAACTAATAGGACATTTCTTTAAACCAGGTGCTCTCAAGTGACACAGTTTTCTCTGCTCCAATGAGTGAGACCTACCAGCTTCTTGGAGTGGATGGGAATGACATCCTCAGCTTAGAGAAATATTTACAAGATTATTTTACCAACATTTTGAAGAAGTTAAAGGATCTCAAGGCACAATCCAAGCAAACCGACATATTCTTTTGATAAGAAGGATTTCTGTGAGAGACATAATTTACAGATCTGTGCCTCAAATGACAGATGAGTGAGCACAATTTTTCCTGTATATTTGCATTTTTGCATGTGCAAGAATGCTCTGTGTTATTAGATGATGTGTATAGAATCTTAACATTTTGAGCTATCAAAGTTCGAA
Organism: Hyparrhenia diplandra; assembly: GCA_015847255.1. Taxonomy (NCBI): domain Eukaryota; kingdom Viridiplantae; phylum Streptophyta; class Magnoliopsida; order Poales; family Poaceae; genus Hyparrhenia; species Hyparrhenia diplandra. Next base: position 39,318 of record JADLZK010011173.1, on the reverse strand, counting down.
GGTTGTGCAAAACAGCATAAAGTCTATGGTTTCACGTCAACTTAAACTATTGTAAACTCATGGCCTCATGGGTTCTAGCATGACTAATCAAAAGAAAAGAAAAGAAAAAGAAAAATAGTTTTGAATTGAATGAAACAAGAACAAATTTGTTATTAATGATTGGTTCTCTGCGTTAAGAAATAAGCAACTTTTGTTGATTGCTGATCCATTCAAGAAGGCCTTCCTATGAACTGTAAGAGAACGAAACCATAGCAAGTTTCAAATGGCAAACACGGAACCTTACTGTTTGATTTCTTCTATTTCGCTTTGTTGTGACTGACTAAGTGAAATGTGAAAAAAAAAACTATGTGTTCCACATTTTTCCTTTCTTTTGTTATCTGTTTGAGGAGTTCATGTTTGTAATTGCTCTTGTGACGGTCCAATTTGTTCGTAGCAAGAATCCTAATAATTATTTAGCTCATCCTTTAGAGAGATTTTGATTGACTCTTACCTTTTGATACATGTATATAACCTGTTCTCATGCTATTATTTACAAAAAGATAAGGTTTCTGCTAGGATCTGTATGTGTTAACTATAAGTTTATACCTTGTGGTGTGGATCTGTTATACATTGGACCATATCCGCTTCACAAGAATCTTGCCAATTACATTTTTTCGATAGATGTCAGCTCATCGTGGTAACATGTCTATTGAGAAAAAAAAGATCAAATAATTATGCTTCATTTGATCTGTATGTCTGGACTCTGGAAAGGATATCTGCATACTTAATAATGAAGACATGCTTGGAGAAAATCAAACAACTGGTGAAGGAGTTTGATTCTGGCTGAAATATATGCATCCTTTTAAAAAATTCGAACACACAGGAGAACTGCTTGTCATTGCTTTAAGAAGGAGAATAGTTTGTTACTATCTTACAAGGAACAAGAACAACACATGTTGTTTTTAGTTACATCTGCACCTGTTACAAAAGAACACACAACCAGGCCATATGCACTACCCTGCAAATGCAGTCAGGTAGCCTTGCTCAACAGCGTCAGGATCCTGCAATCCTCCTTGTCAAAAGTAACTGTTGCAGCCTTCACGAAATGTTTCTTTGCCCTTTTCACTGAGTGGAAATAAGACTGGATCTTGTCCTGTACTTCTGTGTCATCTCTTTTTCCGAGACCTTTGCAGATCTTCGACAATGGCCTTCAACTCACAACTCAGTGAAGTCCTCATGCATCGCATTACATTTCTCCATCCAACATTTCACTGGCATGCTGTGCTCACAGGGGTCTGCTGGAAATTGTAAGAGATCACTGGCATGATATTCAAAACCCCAGTGTGGTACATGTAGCAAAACAAGTGGAAACATTGTCATGTTCCAGCTATTGGCACCAATAATTAGTATGGTTGTTTAGTCTATATCTGAGCCTTGCATACATGCATGTTATATTTTTATGTTATGGATAATGGGTCTCAGCTCTATTCTATACCTAATTGCTTGGGAGGCTTATTGTTATTGTTGCCTCAACATCTCTTATATTTATATTTATCTTGGCCCGTTTTTAGAAGGTCTTACTATTTGGCCTCCTGATTTGTTTTCTGTTTATGCATCATATTTTTGTCATGTCATTCTCATTGAAATGTTGATCAGAGCCATGGGCTTGTATGTTCATTTCCTGCTTTAGGTGCCTCGAATCTGTTCATTTTTTTTCATGTTTGAGTTGTTGCAGAAAAGAATCCAAATTAGTGTGTAGCTTATTCCTTGTGAGCTTTTAATGTAATCTATTTCTTTTGTGATACATGTGATGAAGCCTGTTTTCAGGAAATTGTTGACAGAGTGGCTGTCTGTTAGATCAGCTGTGTGGTGACTATAAGTTTATATGCATTTCATGTGGAGCTGGTGTATCCATGTGTAAGGTCACATTCACCTCAATATGGTGTCTAAATTACATTGTGAAACATATGTTGAGACAACATGCCTGTTTGACAAATAAAACAATTATGCTACACTCTATTTGAATTTTTTTATCACAATAGTAATATGTTAAGTTTTTTTATTTGTAAACAAGAATACATCCTCCTTTTGTTTTTGTTTGTGTATTACAAATGTATAATGTTCAGGTTCATCATTGAGCATATGCACCTTATGGCCATGGAAAAGGTAAAAATCACTTGCTTGATGCCATTGAAATTGAAGCATGCCTGAAGTACTAGATTGACAACATGGTGAACTGAACCAAAATTTTGTTTTCCATTGGGCTATTTTATGTATATTTGTTCTATATACAGATGGTAAAGTACATAGCGACTGGCAGATCCTTTAAAAGGCGGATAACAATCGCAGATGTCAAGAGTGTCTAAGCTAGAGGATCTATGAACTAAACATGTTCAGGAGTGTGACCCTGCTCTGGACTAATCTCCTGAACAGAAGTCCTGCTCCATCCTCTATATCTCTGATGTTACACTCTAACACCTGCAACTGCTCCTCGCAGATAACTGAAGTTTTCTTCTGGAACGCCTTCAAGATAATAGATGATTTGGGCATTGCAATTTGCTTGGCCAGGAGATGCACTGTTGACTCAAGAAGAGAGGTAGAGATCTCTCTAGCCTCTCTCAACAGCCGCAATATCCTGCAGTCTTCATCAAAGGTAACCTTCTTTGTCGCCTTCTTGAAATGTTTCTTTGCCTTCTTCACCAAGCGGAAGTAAGACTGGATCTTGGCCTGAATTGCTGCATCATCGGCTTTTCTGGTAGAGACTTGCAGATCTTGGACGATGGCCTTCAACTCGGTGAAGTCCTCGTGCATGACGTTGCAGAGATCCAATAGCTCAAGAGAGCGTTCCATCTCTCCATCCAACATTTTCCTCTGCTGTGAGGAGCAAACTTGGTTGCTAGGCAGGCACATAATCTCTTCAATGGAGTTGTAGATGTCTCCAAGCCTCCTTAGACCATTGGAGATTGTCTCGATGGTCATCGAAGATGAAGAGGTGCATACCTCAAGGATTTGCAGCTCCTCCTCAACTTTGGAGGCAGGCCTAGAAGGTAGACTGATTGATCTTTGGTGGCAAGCCATGGCTATTGCTGGGGTCTTTTATGTTTGTTGGCTGTGGAGATGAGAGGTGAGATAGCAAATGTTGGGTTGTGTCTGGCCTTCAGCTGAGCCCTATTTATACCCAAGAAGTGTGCGAGGTGGCATCATGCTGATGGTGAACAACATAATTCTTCCTTTTTTATTTTCCAAAGTGTCTAACTACTATGGTTTGAAACCTGGAAGGTGGCTACAGCACATGGAGTCTGTTACATGACTCAGGCTTAGTTCTGGTTTTTAATTTCAGTAGCTATCCTCCCAATGAGCAATCACATTGCCATGTTCCAGCTATTGGAGGCAATAATCAACAGGTTAGTTAAGCTCAACTAGTGGATCTTGACATAATTGCATGCTCAAGCTCATTTTAGTGGATTGCTAACCAATTATTATTTGTGACAAGCGTGTCATGGAGAGAGTGTCAATTCTTAATTTGAAAAAGATGCTTCATTCAGCGGAATTCATGCTACTTACACGCTCAACCTCGTGTGTTGGAGCTGACTTGTTTTAGATGTGGGAAGCAAGATCCACTGCATGAGGATCCTTTGCTTGTTGCTGGGACAACAGATGGCATCTACATAACATGCACATCTTTTTTTTTCGAAAACCTATAACATGCACGTCTCTACTGAAGCATCACAAAGATTAACTTCTTTAAGTATCAATAATGGCAAGCATCTTTTGAGTATTCTAAAAAAAAAAAAAAAACTGTTAAAACTTGGCAACAATGCTTTTTGAGAGAATCCATAAACAGTAAAATCGGTAACAGTAGATTGACCAAAACTGTGACCTTTTCAGTATTTTTCTGTATAGTTGCTCATTTACAGGTATGCTACAAAATTATGATCAATCACAAGGGATTGGGGCTGGTGCAGAATCTATCTACAAACTGAGTGTGTTGAGGAGAGAAACTCTGCTCTGGATCAATTTCCTGAACAAAGTCTCAACTCCACTCTCAAGATCTACAATGACCAACTCTGTCTCTTGCAATTTCTCCTCACAAACAACTCTTCTTTTCTTGGATGCCTTGGAGACAAGGGACCATTTGCTGGAACTTGAGATGGCAATTTGCTTTGATAGAAGATATGACAAGGATTCTAGCATGGATATTGCAATCTCCCTGGCTTCAGCCAAATGCTTGACCACCCTGCAGCTGTCCTGATCAACTGAAGTAGGCTTCTTGCTGATCTTCTTGAACTGTTTATGTGCTTTCTTGGCTAAGCGGACGTAAGACTGGATCCTGGCTTGAAGGGCCAAGTCATCTCCTCTCTTGATTGCCAGCTGCATCTCCTGGATGTTGATCTTGATCTCTGAAAAGTTCTCTTGCATGGTGTTGCAGAGATCAAGCAAGACAACGGAGAGCTCGACCTCTTGCTCTACCATTTTCCTCTGTTGTAATCGGCACAGGCTAGCCTGGCTACTGGTTGAGCAAATTGTCTGCTCAATGTTGTTGTACACTTCTCCGAGCCTCTTGATATCATCGACAATTGTCTCAATGGTAGCCAAAGAGATGGTTTCCTTGAGGCTCTGTAGCTGTTCTTTGATGTTGATTTCTTCAGACCGAAGGCTGGAGGGCAAACTCGTGGATCTGATAATGGAAGCCATGGCTAGAACTGGAGGTGAAGAGAATGGAGTGAAATTGAGCTGCAATGGTGTCAACTAGGTATGGTTTCCTGGTATATATAACCAAAGAAGCTGAAGCAATGGCGTTGAGGACCCTACCAACAAGAAGAATCTCTTTGTTGATGAAGTGTTGGGCTGTTGCGACATAGCCACTAGTCTCCACGGCAGGTTGATGCTTTCTGTATGTTCAACCTGGGTAAGAGGAATCTCTGAAGGTGTCCTGATGAAGCTCTCATAGTGCTATGTCCCGGTTACAAGCAGCAGGTATTCTATTGTTTATATTGAGATCTAGATCATGAGATCGGTGAGTGTGCAAGGAAACGAGAGAAAGAACGGTTGACTTGCTAGCTTCACCCACAGCTTCTGCCTTGTTGTCTGGTTGTTCCTCATGCTGGCAGAAGGAATCAGCAAGGCAGCTCAACTTTCGTGATGTGCGATAGCAATTGGCTGGAGCTGGCATGTATGCTAGTCGGTTTGGGGAACATGCAAGATCCACTCTGCAAGCATCTTTTGCTTGTTGTTTAGCGAGCTCATCACATGTGAGTGACAACCATGGCCGTCTTGATTCTGGCTGCTGCACAACAAATACAACCAATTTTATGCTTTAGTACATTTTTTTTTTTGAATTTAGATTTATGCTTTTTTCCTCGTAGTTGTAAAAAAAATGTACTAAAAAGTATACCATATTATATGTTCATTCATAATCTACTCATTTGGAGTCTAGCACAATTTTATTTTCCATTTTATGATTTTTTTCTATGATTTTCTATGATTTTTCAAAACTGCTTTAGGGGTAATTTGACGGTTTTCAAAAAGGGGTGATTTAACCATTTCAAAGGTCGGGGGGGTGATTTAGACCACCTTCCAAAGGTGGGGGTGTGATTTAGACTTTTTCCAAAGGAAATATGAACGAGCTTCTTTTGGCAGTTGATGCTTCTAGTGTTGCTTCTAGCGAGGAACACTTGCTTCATTCTGCAGGCTCTGAAGCTCCTTGCATCGTTGTCATGTTCCCTAGTGTGTTTTACAACATTTAGAATCTGGGTTTTACAATTTCAAGACTGACTCATGTACTGTTCAATTTATAATGTGCTATGCCTAACTGAATCACATTGCCATGTTGTAAGTACCGGCAGCAAGAATAAGCATGGAGCTTTATGTGCTCAGTGCTATACATGTTATTGCATCTGATTTTTGAATTATTATCAACTGCAGGCTCAAACATCATGGCTGGAGCTTGCATGCTATCACTTAGAGAGACAATGATCCACTTTACAAGGATCTTCTGCCTGCTGTTGATCAACATGTGCAGTTTTTTAGCTGTGACTGAACCGCTACTGTTTATTTTTTTTTCTTGACCCCAGAAATGAAGTTTACTATTTTCTGGACAGAAAGGAAACAGAAAAAACTGACAGCATGAGATGGATCAAAACCTTTTTTTTCATCTGAGTATATCTGTGTACACTTTCCCATTATATACATCAAAAAATTGTTTTCATGGTTAGTTAATCCTCAAAATGTCGGATGCTAATCACTAGTAATCACAGTTGGTGTATGATCCACAAGCAAAGAGCATTCAGAAGAGAGAAACCCTTCTTGAGAGGCAGCTGCATGTCCAGGATGCTTTCCTCGAGCTCAGAGAAGCTCTCTTGCATCGTGTTAAAGGTCGAGCAAGACAAGCGGCGCTCAAGCTCTTGCTCCACTGATTTCCTCTGCTTTGAAACTTGTCTGCTAGGTAAAGCACAAGCTCACTGATGTAGTTGTAAATTTCTCCAAGCTTTCTCAAACTATTGCACATGGTTCCCGTGGTGGCAGAAGATGAAGAGATAGCTGTGTTCAAGCCCGGAGCTGTTCTTCAACATTGATGTCATTGGGGGCAAGGGCTGGAAGGCACGCTAGCTGATCTGAGGTGGATGGTCTTGGCTTCAATGGAAGCTGAAGTGCTCTCTTTTTTCCTCTACAGATGGAAAAGAAGAGAGCAGAAAAAGAAACTGCTGAAATGTTGTCAACCTGCCATGGTTGTCCTCTATATATAATGAAAACGCTGAAGAAGTGGAATCGCTGACCTTGTAGACAGCAAGAATCTTATCAGTGACAAGGTGCTATTTGAGCTTGTGGCCAGCATGGGATGTCTAGATAACCGGAAGCAAAATCACCTGCATGACTACATAGTTTAATGCTAGATTCAGATCGTGTGAAGAGAGGATAGTTGGGTGCTGCACATTAGCAGAAGCATCATTTGAATTCAATGTCATGATTATTCTTCATGTCGCCTTGCAATGCTGGCATGTTTCGCCTGCCTGCTGTGTTGTCAGCACTTAGAATAATCTCTGAAATCTGTGATTGAAAGATGATCAACGTGCCATCCAAAGTTCTTGAGCATCTGGTGTAACCGTGTAAGCGATCAATCACACTGTCATGTTCCAACTATTAGCAGCAAGAATCAGCGTGGCAGCTTACTCTAGTGCTGATCAATTATTGGTTGCGAACGAACTTAAACTTCATGGGGCTCACAAGTTATTGGTTAAAGAGAGCAAGATCCACTTTGCAAGGATCTTGTGCCTGTTGTTGAGGCATCCCATGTGAATATAAATTCTCATCGACTAATTTCTTTCATACCAGACATGAAGAACATCTTCTGAATATTTTTTTTTTTCTTTCTAAACTAAACAGCTGAAGCTCCCAATTTCAGGTGATTTGTTTTATGCTTTCCATGTCAAGCTAGGAGAAGAAATAGAATAGCAGACAGTTTGGGAACATGATATGGATCAAAATCTTGCTCTTTCATCAACTATTTCTCTGTACAATTTGTCTCAATATATACATCAAAATTGTTCTGGTGATCAGCCAATCCTCTAAAAGGTGGATGCTAATTGCAGGCTATCGGAGTTGGTTGGTTGGTGCATGACCTTTCTACAGGGTAAGAGCGTTCAGAAGAGAGACCCTGCATTGGATCAATCTCCTGAAGACAACCTGAACCTCGTTGTCAAGGTCAGCAATCTCCAACTCCAACACCTGCAATTGCTCCTCCTTGCACGCGACTCTTGTCTTCTGGAATGCCTTGGAGACAAGAGACCACTTGGTGGCGCTAGGCGTCACGATCTCCCTTGACAGGAGAGACAATGCCGATTCCAGCATCGACAGAACGACCTCTCTCGCTTCAGACAACAGCTTGACCACCCTGCAGCTTTCAGCGTCGCCAAGTACAACCTTGCTGTTCGTTTTCTTGAACTGCTTCTGCACCTTCTTGGCCAAGTGGGCGTAAGACTGAGCCTTGGCCTGGACAGCCACGTCGTCTCCTCTCTTCAGACCCAACAGCATCTCTTGGGCGATCACCCTGAGCTCTGCCAAGCTTTCTTGCATGGTGCTGCAGAGGTCGAGCAGAACAAGAGAGTGCTCGAGCTCCTCCTCCATTGCTTTCCTCTGCTGTCGACCGCTGGTGCTGGGCAAGCATGCGAGCTCATCAATGAAGTTGTAGATGCCCCCGAGCCTGGACAGGCCATCAACGATGGTTTGGACTGTCACGGAGGGTGAAGAGATGGTCGCCTTCAGGCTCTGGAGCTGCTCCTCCACGTTGGTTTTGTTGGAGCGAGGGCTTGAGGGCACACTCGCGGATCTCAGGTGGCAGGCCATGCTTGGAAATGGAATGGAACGGAAGCTATGAAGTCTCTTCTTGCTGGATGGAACAGAAGTCAAGCTGCTGCAATGGTGTCTTCCCCAGCTCTGGGTTCCCTCTTTATATAGGGACATAAGTTGAAGCAACTGCACAGCTGAAATAAGCAGACAGCAAAAATCATTCTCTCAACGGGCATCACTAGTCGAGCTTGATTATGAGGCTGTCTGCTGTCATGTCCTGCATTATGGGTGGCAAAATGAGCAGCACGGGTGAAGGGGCATTGAATTAGCATCAGGTTCAATAGTGTGATCTGTTAGCTACCATGCAAGTTGCCGGTGGAAGCATGGACAGCCATTTGACTTCGCTCACTTCCAGGCTCCCAAAACGTGTTTAATCATCTGGTTCTGCTAGACCCATTAGGTGCAGCTCCTGAATAATTAGCTTATTATCGCACTGTCATGTTGCAAGTACCCGCAGCAAAGGATCTTTTCTACTAGCTCATAATATGTGCACGCTTTGCCAGGTATCCATCTCAATTTTGTAAGGGCAGAACAACAGAAAAAGATTCCCTGTTTTGTTAACAGTGGTTTTCAGAAGCAAAGGGACTTACAAGTTAACATCTCGTGAATTTACATTTTATTTGCAAAGCCGGATGTACACTCAGACAGAAGTTTACCTTCAGTTCAAAACATTTCTTAGAACAAGGGTAAAAGGGATATTTGTAGTCCTCTCAAATCACTTTGGACAAGAAAAATAGTATGGTAATAAAAAGAGTTGCATTGGATGTTTCAATAATTGGCAGCAAAACCTTCTGCACGGGTGCATAGTTTAGTGTAAGATTCAGATCATGAGATTGGAGAGCAAAGCTGTGCAATTAGAACAGCTAATGGCTAGGCTGGTTGATGCATGCTAGTGGAAGGAACAGTTGACTACAGCGTTCTTCATACTTCATCACATGCTGGTTTGTTTCTCCTGCCTGCTGTGCTTTAAACATTTAGAATCTGAATCCTGCAATATCAAGATGTCCACATGCCATCCAAATTTCTTATGCAGTGGCACCTTACCGAATGCTGAAAAAACTACTAATTGCAAGTGCAACTCTCATTGATAGAGTTGGCATGCTATGAGTTGAGGGAGCAAGATCCACTTCATTAGGATCTTATGTCTATTGTTAATATTAACAGGCCAATAATGGACCAATAATCATGAGCACCTAATGATAATTTATTTTCTTGAAGAAATTTCAACTAGCACTGCCATTTAATTGATTGTTTTTTTATTTATTTAACTGTCCTCCATGTTGAGCGAGGAGACGAAAGAGGGGAAAAATGGACAGCAGGAAAATGGACCCAAAACTTTGATTTCCACTTGAGTATATTTCTGTACACTCATATATATATACATCAAAATTGTTTCGATGATCAGCAGATCCTCTAAAAGGCGGATGCTAATCGCAGGGGATTAGAGTTGGTGTACGATCTATCTACAAGGTGAGAGTGTTCAGAAGAGAAACTCTGCTCTGGATCAGTGTCCTGAACAAAGTCGCAACTCCACTCTCAAGATCAACAATGTCCAACTCCAACGCCTGCAATTGCTCCTCCTCGCACACAACTTTCTTCTTCTCAAATGCCTTGGACACAAGAGACCACTTGCTAGCACTGGGCATAGAGATCTTCTTTGAGAGGAGAAGTGATGCCGATTCAAGCATCGACACAGCAATCTCCCTTGCTTCAGCCAACAACCTGACTACTCTGCATCCTTCAATGTCAGAAGCAACCTTGCTGTTGATCTTCTTGAACTGCTTCTGTGCCTTCTTGGCCAAGCGGGCATAAGATTGAACCTTGGCCTGAAGAGCCGCATTGTCTCCTCTCTTGAGAAGCAGCTGCATCTCCTGGACGCTGACCTTGAGCTCTGCAAAGTTCTCTTGCACGGCGTTGCAGAGGTCAAGCAGGGACAAGGGAGCGCTCAAGCTCCTCCTCGACTGCCTTCCTCTGCTGACGTTGTTTGCTGGGCAAGGATGTGAGCTCGTCAATGCAGCTGTAGATGCTCACAATCTTGTTGAGACCATAAACCATGGTTTCAATGGCCACTGAAGGTGAGGAGATGGTTGCCTTCAGGCTCTGCAGTTGTTCATCGATGCTCGCTTTGTTGGAGACAGGGCTGGAAGGCATGCTCGTGGATCTAAGGTGGCAAGCCATGATTTGAATGGAGGCTGAGGCCGTGAAGCTTCTGTTTTCTTGAAATGGAGAAGAGAAGGCAAGCTGCTGCAATGGTGATCTTCCTGGCTTTGGCTTTCCTCTTTATATAGCGAAAGAGGTGGAAGCAACCACATAGCTGAACCAGCAGACAGCAAGAATCATTGCTATGTACCCAAGTGGTGAACTGCAACAGAAGCCACCAAACCCAAGAAGCATCACAAACTTGGCTTGATTAGGAGGCTGTCATGTCTGCAATATGGGCGGCAATCTCGCCTGCACGATTGAAGGTCAGCGAGATGAACTTCTGATCCAGGTCATGAGATGATTGATTAAGGGGCAAGTTGCCACTGTAGGAAGCTACAATTAGCCTCTGGTCGCCTCCAGCTCCAGGTTCCCATGCTAGGTGCATTTAGTGACCTGGTTTCAATGTAATCACATCATTACACGGTGGATTATTGAAAATAGTGCTAGCCCTGTAGTCATGTCTCTGCTCTCCATTGCTTGTGCACTAGCAGCATGTATGCTTGACTAGCAGACAGCAAGAATCATTCTCATGTGTAACCAAGTGGTGAACTGCAACAGAAGCCACCAAACCCAAGAAAGCATCACAAACTTAGCTTGATTAGGAGGCTGTCATGTCTGCGATATGGGCGGCAAACTTGCCTGGACGGTTGAAGGGCAGCAAGATGAGCATGTGATCCTCCAGATCATGAGATAATTGATTAACAGGCAACTTGCCACTGGAGGAAGGAGCAGCCAGATGCCTTTGCTTGCCTCCAGCCCCCGGTTCCCCAATTAGTTGCATTTAATCACCTCAATACAATATAATCATGTCATTACACGGTGGATTTGTGAAGATAGTGATAGCCCTTCTGTCATGTCTCGGCTCTTCATTGCTAGTGCACTAGCAATATATATCTTGATATGCTTGACCATCCTGGTGTTTCTGTAGTCCTGGATAATTGGCATAGCCTTGCATTTTCCCTGAATAGGTCAGGACACTAACAAAAATGTTGTGTGCACTATTGCGCTATGAATCAATAATGCATCTTCTGCCTAAGCGTATTGGGAACGAAAGATTGCAAAGTGGCCAATAGGATTTTTGCTTCCTCCAAAAAAATGTATGAAAGAATAAAAGAATTGCAGTCGATAGTGGTGTTGAAAGCCTATTCTCTCATCTACACATGATTTTATGTGATCCAAGTGTAAAGGATTCACTAATCTTCAAATCTTTTATTAATGCAAAAGGATTAGCTAATCATCTAAATAGATTTCAATGTACAGAACAGGAAATGTATAGCAACTTTTAATGTTCAGAGAAGTTTGTATATAGTATACATACCATACCATAGTTACTTTATTTACACGTGTGTCAGTGTGTGCTGTTATAGCTGTTTTGATTTTCTGAGACTGATGATTCACTCATGAAACAAGGACGGATGATTGAGCAATTCAAATGGACCATGGTGGAAACACAGTGGAGCACTGTTTTTCATACTTAATTTCAAGCATTGGAACTGGACAGTCCTTGCAGCCTGTCTTCCTGTCTGGCCAATTCATGTTGTGAAATGCCAATGTAGTCCAAAAAATGTGATACCGCCTACCAAAAGATGCAACTGAAAACATGACAGCAATGTTGTGTAATGAGGTCAGTCATCCTGTAATGTTGAACCATAATGTGCACGTAATAGATGTAACCCAAACAACATCCTTGTGTACTTGTTTGCCTCCAACAATTGAGACAATGACAGGCGCATACATAGATTATTCAAAAGAAAAGAATCAACCTGTCGTAGAGATGGACAGCAAACTCACCAGCAACTGGACTGGCATGATTCTTCTTGTCTGCTGATTCAATTGTGTATTGCTTCTACTTCTTTCATTATATATAGAGAGTAGACACCATTAGAGCATCACTCCTCTTCCCTCCTCTTCAGAGCTCAGACTTTTTCGCTACAACCATGGCTTACTGGATCTGCAAGTGCACCTTGCTGCCTTCCAGCCCTTGCTCCAACAAAACCAGCATTGAGGATCAGCTGCAGATCATTAAAGAAAACCATTCCATCAGCCTCCACAGCCATTCAGAACAATGCATGATGTTTTGAGGAGGCTTGGAAGTGTGTACAACAACATTTAGGAGATCATGTGCTTGACTAGCAACCATGTCAGCCTGTGCCAACCAAAGCAGAGGAAAGCTATGCAGGATGAGCTTGGGCGCTCTCCTGTTGCTTGATCTCTTCAGTGCCATGCAAGAGAGCGAGCTCGAGCGTTCAGGAAGTGCAATTGATTATGGAAAGGGGAGACATTGCAGCAGTTGAAGCCAAGATTCAGTTTCGATCCTATATCTGCTTTGCAAAGAAGACGCAGACAGCTGCAGGAGGTTCAAGAAGATTAAAGTCCACTTCAGCTAACCAGGAGAGCTGCGGGGTGGTCAAGCTGTTGGGTGAAGTTAGAGATATTGCCGTCTCAATTCTCGAGTCCTCATCATATTTCCTGTCAAAGCAGATTGTAGCACAAAGTTCTAGAAAGTGGTCTCTCATCCACAAGACATTCCTAAAGAGAGGAGTTCTATGTGAAGTGGATCAACAAAGCCTAAAACCTTGGGGTTGGATATTGTTTATCTAGATAGTAGATTGTTAGATGTTGTTCAAATCCAAAGAAGTGTTTCCCTTATGAACACTCTCAGCTTGTAGATAGATGTACCAACTCTGAGCCCCCATTGGCATCTGCCTTTTAGACGGTCAGCTGACCACTGTATATGAGAATTGAGAAGTATTGTACAGAAAAACAGTCACTTGAAAACAGAAACATAATTTCGAACTACTTGTTGTTTTACAGTTATAAATCCAATGATACAATGACCCAAAAGGTCGGAGCATATCCATCCAGAAAATTCCTTGAAAAATGATGCTCTAAAGATGCTGAATACCTGTGACTGGATTTGCTTCATCAGCAACAAGCAGAAGATCCTTGTCCAGTGGATCTTTCTACCTACAGCTAAAAAACAAGAGCTCCAATGCATGGCTTTATTGCGCAGAATAAAATTTATGGCGTGGGCAGATAGACACGTACTTCATCAATAATACTTGCTTAGATTACAAAATAATCTCTAGCCATGCAGCAACAAGCAGAAGATTCTTGTCCAGTGGATCTGTGATAGATCACTGGGGAGAACAGCTGGAGCACTCAAAAATTGATAAACACAAGCGTGATCAAGCAGATTCCTTATGCTGTTGCCAGATCTGAAACCTTGATAGACAACATTGAGCAGATGAAATGGCAGGATTCTCTATGAGTTGCTACCCCGTAGAATAAAATACTTGCTACTGCTAAAGCGTCCAATGGGCAACTGAAGGTAGCATGAGTTGCGCAGAATAAAATACCTACTGGCGTGGGCAACTGCACAACAACTACATAACACGTACTTCATCAATAATACTTGGTTAGTGATTACTAAAATAATCTCTAGAGCATGCAATTGGGTCAAGATTGGCCAGTAGAGTAACTAACCTGTTGATTCTTGTTGCCAATAGTTGGAGCATGACAATGTGATATATCACTGGGAGAACAGCTGGCGCACTAAAAATTTGATAAACACACGCTGCGTGATCAAGGAAACAGATTCCTTATGCTGTTGCCAGATCTGAAACCTTGATAGACAACATTGAGCAGATGAAATGGCAGGATTCTCTTTGTCTACCACTCAAAAGATGCTACCCCGTAAGTCATACCCTCCCTCTATAAATAGGTCTCGGCAGAGACTTGAATCATCAGGCAAAAAATTCTCTTCTCATTTCTTCCACCTCATTTCAAAAAACGCAAAAAGTTTCCAGCCAGAGACTACAGATCGATATGGCTTACCATCTTAGGTCCATAAGCTTACCGTCTAGGCTTCACTCCAGCGAAGCTGCAGTGCAACAAGAGTTGTGCATTCTAGAGGCAATCATCTCCTCACCATCCACATGTATCATCACCATGTGTGACGGTTTGAGGAGGCTTGGAGACATCTACAGCAGTGTTGAGGACATGACTCACTTGCCAAGCAACCAAGTATGCTCTTCCCAGCAAAGGAAAATGCTGGATGGAGAAATTGAGTCTTCTCTCGAGCTGCTGGATCTCTGCAACACCATGCAAGAGATCTTTGTTGAGTTGAAGGCCATTATCCAAGAACTGCAAGTAGCTCTAAGAAAAGGAGATGGCGCGACCGTTCAAGCCAAGATCCAGTCTTACAGCCGCTTGGTGAAGAAGGCTAAACAGTCTTTCAAGAAGTCAAGCAAGAAGGCCACTTCTGACAAGACTGATTGTGCAATGATCAGGCTACTGACCAAGGCCAGGAGATCGCCATCTCTCTACTTGAGTCCACGGTGCAGCTCCTGTCGAAGCAAATTGAAGTGCCCAAGCAGTCACTTGTCTCGAAGGCATTTTTCAAAAGAAAAGCAATTGTTTGCGAGGAGGACCAATTACAGGCGTTAGAGTGCAGCATTGGAGATCTTGAGGGTGGAGCAGGACACCTGTTCAGGATATTGGTCCAGAGCAGGGTTTCTCTCCTAAACATCCTCAGCTCATAGATCCTCCTTGTTGCTTTTGACATCCTGTGATTGGCATCCGCGTTTTTAGAGGATTAGCTAATCTTGATGCAGTTTTTGTAGTATGTATATAGAGTACAAATGTACAGAAAAATTCAGGAAGGAAAAAAAAAAAGACAGTTTTGATCCAATTCATGTTTGTTGATGTGATTTTGTGCATTCAGTATAAATTGATTTGTTTTCAGATCCTTAATTAGTGGATCTTGCCCTGCGTGCAAGAAGCATTGCCAGATCACAGCCACAATGGTTAAGCTGAGATAGCAGAATAAATTAATCATCCAGATTCCCCAACCACGTTTGTGCACTATATCACTGCCATTGAATGGATGTAAATTCTTTTTGAGAATACACTTTGGGGTCTGGGCAGCATGCATTCCATAGTGACAGTTGAATCTGAATAATATATATATCTAGTGACAGTTGAACTAAATATATATATAGATATAGATTAATAAATTTCGATAAAAATCCATCAGTCAAGTTAACTAAAATTATCAGAAAAGGTGGTGTGGCTTGCAAACTTATTTGGGACCTCTTGGGCTGCAATCTCCAAACAACTATCAACTGAATCATTTCGCATCCTAACACAAGCAATTTCAGCTGGCCTAATCTAAATCAATCGGTGAAATTGAATGCAAATCTAAGGTGCGTGTAGCCCTTACGGATCTGGAGGAGCCGTGTGTCATTGGTCCCTCCCAGACGGAATTGTCCAGGGAGCTTTGGGGTGTTCAGGGACAGGCTCCATCTCCCCGTCCCCTGACTTCCCGCAGCGGTTTTCGAATTGGGCCCCTCGTTGTCGATGTCCTCCCACCCGCTGCAGGCATGTCTCCCTCCTCATCGTCTCGTCGGCGACCCTCGCGGCCACGGACAGCACTGACATTTGGCCTGAGAGAAAGCCTGACATTTTTTATGGCTCGTCGGGAAGATATTATGCTGATATAGGTGAAGGAATATAAATTAGAAAATTTTCGGGCACCTATGTGGGCCAGGCAGAAGAAAAATCCTAGTTATTATCTATCTATGATAAAAACCCCTCCCATGGTGTTTAGGGGTCCGAGTTAAATGTTTAGTGTTTATGGTTTTAGAACCAAAATGTTTGTAAATAAGAAAATAGCTAAAAATTATTTCGAGGTATTTTGGATAGGTAATAAAAACAATTTAGTTCATTTTTTTATTTTTGACCGGTCATTATCCCTGATTAGGTTTGTGGACATGGCTCGCCCAAACCCGTGACATGATATATAAATTATAAATCTGGGTGCCGAACTAAATTTTTTCTTAGGCTATGTTTGGTTTAGGGGCCAAATGGGTTATCACGAAAATGTTACTTATCGTTGGGTTGAACCCATCTCTTGTTTAAAAAAGGGATGGGTCCAGCCCAACCCTTCCCATTGGTTGAAGGATATATTGGGTTGGAACTTTTCCATTCCATTCGTTGGTTTGAAATTGAGGGTTGGCAAAGAATATGATCACCTCTTTGGTACTTACAATATTGAAATATCTTCAATTCTAAAATTCAAACCATATCCAAACGGAAAATAATCACATGTTAACAAAATTGAATGCAATAATTCACATAAGTTAACCAAAGTCATTATAATAATTAGATAGTATTACACATCAAGTTCAAGCCTTAATTAGGCATTACATAACTTCAAGCCTTACATAACATTAGTTCAAGGCATTACATAAAGTTCGGCCTCACTAATGGTTTAAGTTCAAGGCATTACGCCGCCAAAAGAAACATGCCACTTGTCCAACATCACCCTACCTCCGGGAAACTTGTCACTAATGACCGTGATGTCTTTGGGCGGGCGGCCGGCGGGAGGGAGTCCGAGATGGCGGCTGGCCGGGAGGGAAGGAGATCGGAGATGGAAGGGGGGTGGGGAGCCAGACGGCGGCGGGCGGAGGGGCCCGGAAGGCGGTCCCTTCGCCGGATCGGACGAGCCACCTCCGTCGGGGGCGCCGCTCCTCTCTCGTTGCGAGGGGACCGCGACGGGTGGGGAGGGCGACCCGCGATTGATCCGCGGGAACGAGGGAGGGATGATTCGGCGTCACGGGTCTGTTCTTTTCAAGAAGGGGTACAATCGACTCTAGGCAGTATATTCCTTATGAGGTTCAAAACGCAACCCACATCACTTTTCATCCAAACCGCAGGTTCCTGGGTCCAACCTGTAACAACCCGCACCAATGGTGCCCTCAAATCACAAACGCCTTAAGGCCTTCTCTCATCACATTATTAAGCCTACGTTAAGGTTTCTAAAAGGTGGAATATCTAGGTCTGTAGGGATACATATGTGTCAACTTCAAAAAAAAAAAAAAAAATGTTGTCTATACTATTCTTATCATGGAATCCATTACGTGCATACCAATGCTTTGTTGTGGCAGGAATAACCTAATCGGCAAGCTTCTAAATCATTCAGCTTTAAAAAAGCAAGGTGAAATAAACATTCAGCCCCAATAATTATATTCCTTGTAAGCTTAGAATGTCCTGAAAAATTAGGTATATTACGAACATTATACATTTAGCCCTATTTTTTATAGGTTAGTATACCCTAATTTTTTTTTTCATACATGGTCTCCAATTTTCATGTGACGACCCTCATTCAGTCCCCCATAGAATCTAGGGCCCTAGAATCTACATCTTAGCTATAGTTCCTCCTTTTTGCTCTAACCCACACAACCTGCTCAGCCCCAACGTCCTCCCTCCGTCGTGGTGGTGATCGAACGACGTTGAAACCCTTGCGAAGCCACGCTCGAAACAGGTCCCGGTAGTCGAATTGCCGACAGGGACTCTATCAGCAATTTGGGACCGAAAGGCCCTTCGGGCCCATAAAATTTACAGTGGCCCGGCCTGCCCAGTCGGTTTCTCGGAGGCCGATAGGCTGAGCCCCATCGCCTGCCCAAGTTTCTAGACTTGCAATTAATCATTAAGAAATTTATTTTAAAAATTCTCATTCCGAGTTGGACCCTCGGACGGTCGGCGTCCGCCGGCGGCGGCCGGCGGTCTTAGCTCTGGCGGAAGGAGATGGAACTCCGCTACAAAGTCCGTCCGCTGCAGCCCGCTACCAATGCAATGCTAAGTAGCCGGGTTCGTGGCGTCGATCGAGGAAGATGAAACGGGGAAGTGCGTTGCAGCGGATGGGAGGACCGCGATGAGCCCTACAATTCCAAGGCCTCGCCGCGGCGGGGTCAAGCATGGGACGGGGAGTTGGGTCTGTCACTGACCCTAGGGCTCCCTGCACCACTCCATCTGGTACGGACATTGCCAGACGGCTCCTCCCGATCTGTAAGGGCTACACGCACCTTTCGACTTGCATTCAGTTTAGCTGATTGAGCTGGTTTAGGGCAGTTGAAATTGCTTGGATTTGGATGTGAAATGATTCAGTTGATAGTTGTTTTGGACTTCTGGAAGATTGCGGCTCAATATCCCCCAAACAAGTTTGCACGCCACACCACTTCTCGATGATTTTTGGTTATCTTCGGGGCTCAGGGATTTGCGAAATTTATCAATCACCTAGATTCAAATATTTAAAAAAAAAAAAAAAAATCTCACGATGGAATGCACGGAAGGAATGCCTACATGGAATACACAATAGCATGCTTTGATGCTTACAAATTCTGGATGTTGAGGCCATTAATTTTTCATTATATGGACTAGAAATCTACATCCATTTTGAATCTAGAATTGTTCAATGGCAATGCTATTCACTGCACAAACGTGGTATGGGAATCTGGATGACATAATTTATTCTGCTATCTCAGCTTAACCATTGTGGCTGTGATCTGGCATGCTTCCTGCATGTATGGCAAGATCCACAAGTTAAGGATCTGAAAACAAAGCAATCTATACTGAATGCACACAATCACATCAACAACCATGAATTGGATCAAAACTGTCTTTTTTTCCTTCCTGATTTTTCTGTACATTTGTACTCTATATACATACTACAAAAACTGCATCAAGATTAGCTAATCCTCAAAAATGGATGCAATGCCAATGTCAGGATGTCAAAAGCAAACAAGGAGGATCTATGAGCTGAGGATGTTTAGGAGAGAAACCCTGCTCTGGACCAATATCCTGAACAGGTGTCCTGCTCCGCTCTCAAGATCTCCAATGCTGCACTCTAACGCCTGTAATTGGTCCTCCTCGCAGACAATTGCTTTTTTTCTCTTGGAAAATGCCTTCGAGACAAGTGACTGCTTGGGCACTTCAATTTTCTTCGACAGGAGCTGCACGGTAGACTCAAGTAGAGATGGCGTCTCCTGGCCTTGGTCAGTAGCCTGATCATTGCACAATCAGTCTTGTCAGAAGTGGCCTTCTTGCTTGACTTCTTGAAAGACTGTTTAGCCTTCTTCACCAAGCCGGCTGTAAGACTGGATCTTGGCTTGAACAGTCGGCGCCATCTCCCTTTCTTAGAGCTACTTGCAGCTCTTGGATAATGGCCTTCAACTCAACAAAGATCTCTTGCATGGTGTTGCAGAGATCCAGCAGCTCGAGAGAAAGACTCAATTTCTCCATCCAGCATTCTCCTTTGCTGGGAAGAGCATACTTGGTTGCTTGGCAAGTGAGTCATCTCCTCAACACTGCTGTAGATGTCTCAAGCCTCCTCAAAACCGTCACACATGGTGATGATACATGTGGATGGTGAGGGAGATGATTGCCTCTAGAATGCACAACTCTTGCTGCACTGCAGCTTCGGCTTGTAAGAGTGAAGCCTAGGCGGCAAGCTTATCGACCTAAGATGGCAAGCCATATCGATCTGTAGTCTCTGGCTGAAACTTTTTGCGTATCGATATGAGGTGGAAGAAGTGAGAAAAGAAATTTTTTGTGCCTGATGATTCAAGTCTCTGCTGAGACCTATTTATAGAGGGAGGGTATGAGGCAGCATCTTTTGAATGGTAGACAAAGAGAATCCTGCCATTTCATCTCCCTCAATGTTGTCTATCAAGGTTTCCAGATCTGGCAGCGGCATAAGGAATCTGTTTCCTTCATAACACCGTGTGTGTTTATCAATTTTAGTGCGCCAGCTATTCTCCCCAGTGATCAATCACATTGTCATGCTCAACTATTGGCAACAAGAATCAACTGGTTAGTTACTCTACTGGCCAATCTTTTACCCAATTGCATGCTCAGAGATAAGTTTAATGATCACTGACCAAGTATTGTTGGTGAAATGCGTGTCATGTAGTTGTTGGTTGAGTGGCCCAACGCAAAGTGTGTATTTTATTCTGCACAACTCATGCTACTTACATGCTCTACCTCGTGCGTTGGGCTGGCTTGCTTTTTAGCTGTAGATAGCAAGATCCACTGGACAAGGATCTTCACCTGCTTGTTGCTGAGGCAACATATTGCATCTTAGCAACATGGCTATCTCATAATAAAAGCCATGCAAAGATCAACTTGATCAATGCGTCCCCCAACTAGTTTAATAACAGTCACCAGTATTGACCACCTTTAGATTACCATTTTTCTTTAATGAAGAATTTTCTGGATGGATGCTCTAAACTTGGATCATTGCATCGTATGATTTGTAACAGTAAAACAACAAGAAGTTCTTCAAAAATTATGTTTCTGTTTTCAAGTGACGGTTTTTCTGTACAATACTTCTCATATACAGTGATCAGCTGATCATCTAAAATGCACGGATGCCAAAGGGTCTCTGAGTTGGTACATCTGTCTACAAGCTGAGAGTGTTGAGAAGGGAAACTCTGCTTTGTATCGATCTTTTGAACAAACTCCCAAATCTACCCTCTTGATAAACAATGTCGGACTCCAAGGCTTTGGGGCTTGTAATTGATCCACTTCACAGAACTCTTCTCTTTAAGAATGTTTTGTGTATGAGGAACCACTTGCTAGAACTTTATGCTGTAATCTGCTTTGACTCGAAAATTTGACCCGACTCGAGAATTTAGACAGCAATATCTCTGGCTTCACTCAACAGCCTGACCACCCTGCAGCTCTCCTGGTTTGCTAAAGTAGACTTACTGTTAATCTTCTTGAACTGCTTCTGCGTATTCTTTTGCAATGCAGATATAGGATTAAAACTGAATCTTGGCTTCAACTGCTGAAGTCTCTCTTCTTCAGTTGCACCTCCTGCAGTCCTGGTCGAGCTCAGTCCCTTGCATGGCTCTAAAGAGATCAAAGCACCATGACAGAGCACTCAAGCTAGTCCTCCACTGCTTTCCTAAATGTTATTGTACACACTTCCAAGCCCCAAAAAACATCAAGCAATGTTCAAATGGCTGCGGAGGCTAAAGGTATGGTTTCCCTTGAGGATCTCGAGCTGATCCTTAAAGCTGGTTTTGTTAGAGCGAGGGCTGGAAGGTGCACTTGCAGATCTTATATGGCAAGCCATGCTTGGAGTGAAAAATGCAGTGCTGCCTTCTTTGTAGAGGAGGGGAGAGGAATGGTGCTCTAATGTCTACTCTCCTTGGGGTTCTCTATATATAATGAAACAAGTAGAAGCACTACAAACTTGGAATCAGCAGACAAGAAGAATCACGCCAGCCCAGTTGCTTGTGAGTTTGCTGTCCATCTCTACAGCAGGTTGATTCTTTTCTTTTGAATAATCTATGTATGCCCCTGTCAGGTCTCAATTGTTGGAGGCAAACAGGAAGTACACACAATGATGCTGTTTGGGTTACATGATTACTACTAGGTGCACATTATGCTTCAACATTACGGGATGACTAACCTCATTATGCAACATTGCTGTCATGTTTCAGTCGCATCTTTTGGTAGTCCTGACCACACATTTTCAGTGGGGCTGATGTTGGACCAACATTGGCATTTTATATGAATTATCAAGACAGGAAGACAGGCTGCAGCTTTTAACTCAAAGTTTGAAATGAAGAGAAAGGAAACGTGGAAAAACAGTGCTCCACTCTGCTATCTCCCTCTGTTGCTGTGTTCCACCAAGGCCCGTTTGAATCCTTGCTCAATCACCTATCCTAGTTTTCGTGAGTAGATGGATCAGTCCCAGAAAATCAAAATAGCTATAATTGCACACAATGAGACACATCACGTAAATAGGGAAAGTATTGTCTCTATGTAAATACATGTAAATACATATGAATTCTCTGAAAATTAAAAAGTTGATATATATATCTTCTATTTCTGCACATTGAAATCTATTTAGATCATTGCGAATCCATTTTTGTATTAAAAAGATTAGTGAATCCTTTAAATATGGACTACCCTTAATGTTTTTTTGCAATCCATTTTACAATTTTTTATTGTTGCATACAATATTAGACTACCTTAATGGTTTTTCTTTTTTGGAGGAAAGAAAAATCCTACTGGCCACTTTGCAATCCTTCATTGCCCGTCTGCTTGGGCAGAAGATGCAGTATTGTGTCATAACGCAATAGTGCCGACACTGTTTTTGTAAAGTAGCCTGACCACATGCTGTATTCAGGTAAATGCAATGCTAGCCTAATTATTCAGGACTATTATAAAAATTGCAAAGAGACACGTGGATGGGCAAGCATATACGCTGCTAGTGCACAAGTGATGGAGAGCAGAGGCATGACTACAGGACTATCGTTTTTTTTTTTTTGAAACTGGAGTACTATCACTATATTCGGTACTAATGATGTGATTAGAATTGGAATCAGTTGATTAAATGCAACTAGCTTGGTAACCTGTAGCTGGAGGCGAGCAAGGGCATCTAGTTGTTCCTTCCGCCAGTGGCAACTTGCCTTCTGATGAATGATCTCCTGATTCCGGATCTGATGCTCATCTTTCCCTTCAACCGGGCAGTTTGCCGCTCATATTGCAGACACATGACAGCATCCTAAATCAAGCTAAGGCATGTGATGCTTCTTTATCTTGGGTTTGGTAGCTTCTGTTGAGAGTTTATCAGTTGGTTGCACATGAGAATGATTCTCGTGTCTGCTGGTTCCGGCCATGCGTTTGCTTCACCTCTTTGGGACTTTGTGGCTATATAAAAGGGAAAGCCAAAGCCAGGAAGACCACCATTGCAGCTTGCCCTTCTCTTCTCCATTTCAAAACAGAAGCTTCACGGTATCAGCCTCCATTCAAATCTGCTTGGCTTGCCACCTTAGATCCACGAGCGTACACTCTCGGCCCTGTCTCCAACAAAGCTAGCATGATGAACAGCTGCAGAACCTGAAGGGAAACCATCTCCTCACCTTCAGTGGCCGTAAAACCATAGTTGATGGTCACCAAAGCAAGATTATGAGCATCTGGCTGCATTGAGCGAGCTAACATTTTTTTGCCCAACAATCAAAGCAGAGGAAGGCAGTGGAGGAGGAGCTCGAGCGCTCTTGTCCTGGCTTTTGACCTCTGCAACGCCATGCAAGAGAACTTTGGAGACCTCAAGGTCAGCGTCCGGAGATACAGCTGGTTCTCAAGAGAGGAGACAATGCAGCTCTTCAGGTCGGGGAGTTCAGTCTTACGCCCGCTTGGCCAAGAAGGCACAGAAGCAGTTCAAGAAGATCAACAGCAAGGCTGCCTCTGACATTGAAGGATGCAGGGTAGTCATGTTGTTGGCTGAAGCAAGGAAATTGCTGTGTCGATGCTAGAATCGATATCACATCTCCTCTCAAAGAAGATCGTGATGCCCAGTGCTAGCAAGTAGTCTCTTGTGTCTAAGGCTTTTGAGAAGAAGAAAGTTGTGTGCAATGAGGAGCAATTGCAGGTGTTGGAGTTGGACATCGCTGATCTTGAGAGTGGAGTTGCCACTTTGTTCAGGACACTGATCCAGAGCAGAGTCTCTCTTCTCAACACTCTCACCTTGTAGATAGATCATACACCAACTCTAATCTCTGCGATTAGCATCCACATTTTAGAGGATCAGCTGATCATCAGAAACAATTTTGATGTATATATAAAGTATATATGAGAGAAAGTATACAGAAATAGAATATGCTGGAAAGCAAAGTTTTTGGGTCATTTTTCCTGCTGTCATTTTCCTTTTTTCGTCTCCTGAATCCTTTGATTCCTGAGTCCTGACTGGTAAAAACAATCGGCTGAATTTTGCTGCTGCAGTTGAAGTTTCTTCAGAAGGTGCGCATCATTATTGGCCACTGTTAATATTAACCGTAGGCATAAGATCCTAATTAAGTGGATCTTGCTCCCCTTAACCGATAGCATGCCAGCTCCACCGATGAGATTCGAACACGCAATCAATGGTTGATCAGCATTAGATAAGCTGCCAATGCAAGGTGGCAGTTGGAGTACAGTAAGGATAGATGTTTCAATAAAATAATAAATGGTAGCAAAAGCATCTACACTGATGCATAAGTTTAGTGTAAGATACACAGATCATGAGATTGGAGAGCAAGCTGTGGAATTAGAAGAGCTGTTGGCTATGCTGGTTGATGCGCTAGCTGCTATGGGAAGGAAACAGTTGTCTTCAGCATTCTTGAATCGTGATGATTCATGTCATGCTGATTTGTACATTGCTAGTTCGAATCTAATTGTTGGAGCTGGCATGCTATCGGTCAAGGGGAGCAAGATCCACTTCATTGGGATCTTATGCCTATTGTTAATAGTAACGGTGGCCAATAATGACCAATAATTTTTGCTTTAATTAATAAATTCAATCTGTAGGGGGTTGCAGCCCCTCCAGTTTCCTCAAAAAAACGAAGGACCAATAATATGAGCATATTCTGAAGAAACTTCAACTGCAGCAGCCCCATTTCAATTATTGCTATTTTTACCAGTCAGGAGACGAAGGGTTAACAAAAAAATGACAGCAGGAAAATTGACCCAAAACTTTGCTTTCGCATGGTTTTATTTCTGTACATTTTTCTCTCATATATACATCAAAAACTGTTCCATGATCAGCAGATCCTCTAAAAGTCGGATGCTAATCGAGGGGATTCGAGTTGGTGTATGATCTATCTACAAGGTGAGAGTGTTTCAGAAAAGAAACTCTGCTCTGGATCAGTGTCCTGAACAAAATCGCAACTCCACTCTCAAGATCAACAATGTCCAACTCCAACGCCTGCAATTGCTCCTCCTCGCACACAACTTTCTTCTTCTCAAATGCTTTGGACACAAGAGACCACTTGCTAGCACTGGGCATAGCGATCTTCTTTGAGAGGAGATGTGATGTCGATTCGAGCATCGACACAGCAATCTCCCGTGCTTCAGCCAACAACCTGACTACTCTGCATCCTTCAATGTCAGAGGCAGCCTTGCTGTTGATCTTCTTGAACTGCTTCTGTGCCTTCTTGGCCAAGCGGGCATAAGATTGAACCTTGGCCTGAAGAGCCGCATTGTCTCCTCTCTTGAGAACTAGCTGCATCTCCTGGACGCTGACCTTGAGCTCTCCAAAAGTTCTCTTGCATGGCGTTGCAGAGGTCAAGCAGGACAAGAAGAGCGCTCAAGCTCCTCCTCCACTGCCTTCCTCTGCTGACGTTGGTTGCTGGGCAAGGATGTGAGCTCGTCAATGCAGCTGTAGATGCTCACAATCTTGTTGAGACCATCAACCATGGTTTCAATGGCCACTGAAGGTGAGGAGATGGTTGCCTTCAGGCTCTGCAGCTGTTCATCGATGCTAGCTTTGTTGGAGACAGGGCTGGAAGGCATGCTCGTGGATCTAAGGTGGCAAGCCATGGTTTGAATGGAGGCTGAGGCTGTGAAGCTTCTGTTTTCTTGAAATGGAGAAGAGAAGGCAAGCTGCTGCAATGGTTATCTTCCTGGCATTGGCTTTTTCCTGTTTATATAGCCAAAGAGGTGGAAGCAACCGCATAGCTGAACCAGCAGACAGCAAGAATCATTCTCATGTGTAACCAACTGATGAACTGCAACAGAAGCCACCAAAACCCAAGAATCATCACAAACTTAGCTTGATTACGAGGCTGTCATGTCTGCAATATGAGCGGCAAACTTACCTGCATGGTTGAAGGGCAGCAAGATGAGCATCTGATCCAGATCATCATGAGATGATTGATTAACAGGCAAGTTGCTGCTGGAGGAAGGAACAGCTAGATGCCCTTGCTCGCCTCCAGCTCCAAGTTCCCAAACCCAGGTTAGTTGCATTTAGTCACCCGATTCCAATATAATCACATCATTACAAGTTAGCGGGTCATGCCTATGCTCTCCATTGCCACTAGCAGCATATATGCTTTGGCCATGCACGTGTTTCTGCAATAAAAGGATTGGATGTACCTGAATAATTATCATAGCATTGGATGTATCTGAATAAAGGAAGCAGTCAGGCTACTTACAAAAAAACAATGTATCACGCTAGACAAATTATATGCAACAATAAAAGAATTGTAGAGAGTGGTGTTGAGAACCTATTCTCTCATCTACCCATTCCATTTTATGTGATCCAGGCCCATATTTAAAAGATTCACTAATCTTTTTACTGCAAAATGGATTTTTCTAATCAACTATAGATTTCAATGTGCAGAACAGGAAATGTATATATCAACTTTTAATCTCAGATTAGTTCGTTTTGCATATACATACAGTACTTTCTTATTTACGCCTATGTCAGTGTGTGCCATTATAGCTCAACAAACTCACAAGCAACTGGAGCTGGCATGATTCTTCTTGTCTGCTGATTCAAGTTTGTAGTGCTTCTACTTGTTTCATTATATATAGAGAGAACCCCAAGGAGAGTAGACACCATTAGAGCACCATTCCTCTCCCCTCCTCTACAAAGAAGACAGCACTGCATTTTTCGCTCCAAGCATGGCTTGCCATATAAGATCTGCAAGTGCGCCTTCCAGCCCTCGCTCCAACGAAACCAGCGTTGAGGATCAGTCACAGGTCATAAAGGAAACCAACCCTTTAGCCTCCGCAGACATTTTGAAAATTGTTTGATGTTTTTGGAGGCTTGGAAGTGTGTACAATAACATTTAGGAAAGCAGTGGAGGACTAGCTTGAGCGCTCCGTCCTGCTGCTTGATCTCTTTAGAGCCATGCAAGAGAGTGAGCTCGAGCAGGACTGCAGGAGGTGCAACTGATTATGAAAAGAGGAGACACTTCAGCAGTCGAAGCCAAAGATTCAGTTTCAATCCTATATCTGCTTGCAAAGAAGACCCTAGACAGCTGCAGGAGGTTCAAGAAGATTAAAGTAAACTTCAGCTAACCAGAAGAGCTGCGGGGTGGTCAAGCTGTTAAGTGAAGCTAGAGATATTGCTGTGTCAATTCTCGAGTCCTGGTGACATTTCCTGTCAAAGCAGATTGCAGCACAAAGTCCTAGCAAGGCCCAAGCAGTCACTTGTCTCGAAGGCATTTTTCCAAGAGAAAAGCAGTTGTTTGCGAGGAGGGCCAATTACAGGTGTTAGAGTGCAGCATTGGAGATCTTGAGAGCGAGCAGGGACACCTGTTCAGGATGTTGATCCAGAGCAGGGGTTTCTCTCCTAAACATCCTTAGCTCATAGATACTCCCTGTTGCTTTTGACATCCTGTGATTGGCATCCGCATTTTTGAGGATTAGCTGATCAATTTTTGTAATATGTATATAGTACAAATACATGTACAGGAAAAAAATCAGAAAGGAAGAAAGGCATATAAGTTTGATCCATTATGTGTTTGCCAATCTGATTTTTGTGCTCCCAGTTACTTTTTAAATTTTTTTCACAACTGCATAAAAGCATACCTTTTATTGAGATCTTATTTAGTGGATCTTGCTCAACGTACACTAAGCATGCCAGATCAAAGCCACAAGGGTTGTTTAGCTATGATTAGCACAATAAATTAATCATCCAGATTCCCAGTAGCATGTTCGTGCATCGTGCCGTATACCAATATCACTGAACATTTATTTTTCAGAAAGGATACAAACTTCTATTCCATGTATTTTAAAAAATAAATTGCCTCAACATACAGATCATTCTGTTAGCATGTTATTGTCTGTATATCCCTTTCCCTTGTATGCATTTCTTTCAAGAATACAGGCATACAGCGCTGATTGACAAATTTCTTTTAACGGACTCCCCAAAGACAATTAAGTAGTATCAACTAAATCATCTCACATCCGGATCCAAGCAATTCCATTTACATTTCATCCGAACTAAAACCAATCCCTCGACTGGACAAAGTGATGCATGCAAATGGAAGGTGCGTGTCGCCCTTACCGCTGCACTTTGGTTAGGGATCGCTCGAGAGGATGGTGTGGCTAACGGCGTTGTGCAGGGAGCTTTGTCGGAGACAGATTAGCCTCCAGGCCCTCCACCTTCCCGTGCCCTGTGCCCCTGTGCCCTGACCTGACCCTTAAGCGATGCCTCCTCCGTTTCATCCTCTTCCTTGTCGGCGCGACATCGCCTACTGATTCGAGATGGTGGGCTGCGGGTCCGCGCGTTGGCTCAGCACTTCTCTCCTTCCTCTGGACCGCGGACCCGACTACTCAGCGTTGGTGCCGCGGTTCTAATCCTTTCCGCCGGAGTCGAGCTTTTCTCCACGGAGCGCCGCCGCCGCCGCCAACTGGGCACCGGACGCACACGGATATTCGTTTCTTTCTAATTTGAAAAACATACTCATTTCCTTACTAGAGACAGATTGAGTGGATCCCGGTGGCTGAATGGATCCCGGTGGGTCGCTGAAACTTGAGTGTGCGGATCTAAGGTGTGATCCAGATTAGGCTGAGCGAGATGGGCTAGCAATTTGGGACGGCGAGAGGCTGAGAATACTGATTTTATTCCTGTTTGGGCCTATCCGAACAATCATTTTGAGTTGGTCTTGATTCCAATCCAAGCCAAACGATTCCAGGTGAAATGGGCCATGTTCCAAGCCACTCTAGCCAAACCGAAGCGAGACCTTAGTAGGGTTTATTTCCACAAAAAGTATGGAGTGTGATTACTAAATATGGTTGTTCGGTTAGATAAGGCTCGGAATGAAAATTAGTCAATCGAGCCTTTTCTTCTCTCTCTTTTAGCGGAGACAGACTGCGGACCCTCGTAGATGTGGAACCAAAACCAGGGCTGAATGCAATAGTATTAAGTGAACCAACCCGATCGAGGGAAACATAACCGTCATCAAATACAAAGATGAAGGGTTCATTGCTACTAAGAAAACTATAGCTAGAGCCTAGAGCGTGATGTGAATGCCTGTGAAAAAACAACCTTGCTACTAAAGAAAACTATAGCAAGAGCCTGAGCGTGATGTGAATGCCTGTGACGAGTACAACCTGTTTTGATATACAGTAGTACTACACAAGTTAGTCACCACTCTTATCACAGTATTCTTAAGCCTATTCAGATGAACGACTAGAGCAGCTGGGACGCAACGCATCATGAATGTTAGCTCGTTTGTAGAATTCCAACTAGCGTGGAACATCGTATTCCTCTCCCTTGCAGTCCAACACACGTTCTAGCTCCTTTGTGAAACAGCTGCATGACAAAAGAAAGAGAACTTGTGTAAGTATCAAAAACATTTATTTTTTTCTCAAATCACAAGAAAAGAAACAAGGAATCGCTGAAGGAAAAGATGAGAAGGCTATCAGTGGCTTGACAACGCGGACCCAAAACAGTGTTTTTGTGCGCCAAAAACAGTATTCTCAGCATGGACAAAGCAGCTAACAAAAGCAAAACACTACTGCAATTGGTCAATGTTACTCTTACCATCCTGAGGTTTTAAAAAGCCCCTTGCAAAAACACTCAAACTAAACAATCAACAGTCCAGATTTTTGACAGATACATAGTCAACAAAAATCTGTTGACAGATAAATAGCAAAATTCTTAAACTATATCATAAACTAAAAAGCCACAATCCATACGGGGAGGGAGTCAGAGCTGAAGACGCCGTGCAATCTTAAGCTTCTTTATGGTAAAAATCCAGAAAAGTCCTTTTCCTGCTCTTAACTGAAAGGAAATGTTACAATTAACTAATTGGTACAAAAACAAGCATGAAAAAGTATAAGCAAATAAAAACATAGGGGCCCGTTTGCTGAGCTGGAGCAACTGCAGCGTTTCCAGCTCAAGCTACAATACTTTGCCGCGGTGAAAACCAGCTGCTGCAGCAACAGGGCCATGCAAAATACATTAACTAACCTTGTTGTGAACCGCAAAAAGTAATATTCTTCAAAAACTTCGTCATCCTCCACAGCCTAAGAGGCAAAACAGGACATCAGCAAAAAGATGCATGTGTCAGCCCTAAGAACACAATTGGCATGCACACAAAAATCATACTTACATGATCCGTAATGTTATCCTTGCAGATACTAAACTAAAAATAGAAACAAACGAGAAGTCATCAGCGTTGTAAAAACAGAATACACCATGAAACATATGGTTGCAAAATTGGGCGTGCATGTGAAGAAGCAGAACCTACGCCGGTACATTGCAGAGTCATGCGACACCACGGATGTAGCATCAATTCGCCCACACGATGCATGTGTTTTTAAAGCATATTTTCCTCGTAGGATTTCCCTCAAAAAGAGCCTCTATGAAACCCATCATACATTCAGAAAACATAAATAACTAGGTATGAGCAACGAATTATACACAAACAAACATAATCAGTTATTTTTAGGCCACAAGGTCAGCCTTTTCCTAGTGACTCGCTTCCAAAGCTCAAAATAAGAAGACGGTCATCATCCCTCAGTTTGAACTTTTCTTTCAGGCTCCAAAATATACTCCTGAGTTTAGGAATAATGAAGCTATGAAGTAACCATTCTCAAATATGTCAAAACCAAAATAACCCTACCTCCATAACCACGCATAGCTAAAGCAAGGCAAATGGCAGAAGTCTGCTGCAATCTTCATGGCTTGGTCAAATCCCTGTGTTTGAACTTTAAAAGCTGAAGAGCAAAAGAAGTTATCATGGCACTTGCTACACTTAATATTGGTTCCTACATAATTTCAGCATTGTTCCATACCTCTTTACTATCCAGATGCGGAATATTCTTCAATCCACTATCCCAGAGAGTTGTCAGTAAAAAACAATTTAAGTTACCACACTTCTTTTTTTTTTCTTTGAAGATTTTTTTCAATAACAAGTCAACACTACACATACCTTGATCTTCTTCGATAGTGCATCACAG
Source organism: Hyparrhenia diplandra (assembly GCA_015847255.1). NCBI lineage: Eukaryota > Viridiplantae > Streptophyta > Magnoliopsida > Poales > Poaceae > Hyparrhenia > Hyparrhenia diplandra. The sequence goes on along the minus strand of JADLZK010011173.1, from coordinate 8,259 downwards.
TACATGACATAGTCCACATCAGTTTCGTAGCTGCTAGGGTTGAGCTGTATTCATCCCCACAAAACGTACTCATAAATTTCCTGCCAACCCAAATTAAAGGGAGATGCACACTAAAGAACTAATGAAGAATAATGCTAGAATCATGCATCTATTGTGGTGATCAACACATTTGAGAAAGTTTAAAGTGAACGTTTTTGTGGTAACTTCAAAAGCAGAACTCACAACTAAACAATATTTAGAGTGATTATTAAGATATATATGGTTCTAGCTTTTCAGAAAATTGAGCTGTTATAGTTTCCAGTTTTTAGCAATGGGCTAGCATGATGGCATTACACACTAAAATGCTTTTGCTATATTGTCTAGAACCAGATATAAGGCATTCTAGTATTGTGTTGGCAAATTAACCAGACCCAGAACCACAACACCCCCTAGAAACAAAATAAAACGTATTCAACATTGGAACGCCATGTGGACAGGAAAAAAAAAAGGAAAACTAGTGTTAACTGCCAAAAAATCGATTGGAAAGATCTTGAAAAGAGTTAAGCTGCCTACTAGGTGCTTGACACCAGGCAATCCTCATGATGAGCCAATTCGCTTAAGAGGAATACCAACAAAGTAATTTAGAGAGCTTTACTAAATGCCATCATTTCAACAATTTCCAGTTGTACACTCTTCTCTTAAAACAGAAAGAGCTACACTTTTTCAACATTAAAAACATTAGTATGGGGTGTTGTCACAAGGTAAAATCACTAATAAAGAGCAATCCTTACAAAAGGAGTGCAACCAAAAAACTTACTTCTAGGTTAAGAGCAGGTAGCACAAATTAAAAATCCCAACTAATGGCGGAAGTGTAAACAGAACACTAAGCCATGATATTGTTGTGCATTGTAATTGTAATGAAATTTTTGAAAGAAAGCATTGAGCCAGGGCAAAAGTTTGTACTTCTTGCAGGGGTAGTAAGCGCTGGTATTCAATTCGGCATATTTGAAGTGCCTGGTCTCAACGGTCCAATCAAAGGGTGGTTTGGGTCATCCCAATTCGTAACCGCATCAGGAAATCCTTGCATTTTTCTGGGGGTCTTCTGTGTTGCAGCCCTTTGATCTGAAAATTAAGTTGCAAAATCAACAATCAAAAGATACATATAAACAGGTAGATATGCCAAACCAGAACGCACGAGAGTTGATGGTGGTGGAACAGAACACTTACGAGATGATGCAATCACTCCTACTCGCAATATTCTCTGAATCGAAGATTAAAAAGCGCACAAGCAGCTTCTCTACCTTTTTCTTCTGACAAGGCGGGATGGTCTTCGTACGTTTCAGGATAGGTGGTTTGCGCGACTTGATCTTTTTTCATGTAGGGGAGCTAACTCCACCATACTGAACTCGTCGTTTACCGAGTAAACGTCGGCGGGCTGAAGTCCTCCCCATCGTGCTCCTCATCATCGGGTGGATGTTCTCCGCCTGCCCCATTGCCGCCGCGTTGCTCCTCTTCGATGTCCGTAATGTCCGCATCGGAGGGAGGAGGAACCGAAGGAGATGGTCCTTTCGTCTTGCGCCTCTTCTCTCCCGTCCACGCCCGGCGCGTGACCATCACCCGGCAGGGTGTCGCGTGATCGTGAGATGTGGGAGATCGTTGCGTCGAGATGCGAGAGGAAAGGTGGGAATGATCTGGGCCTCTCTCTTTTTTTTTTAAAAAACTTGGGTTCTGGGCCGGAGCTTCTACAGTGTTGGGTGGGGCCCACGTCGCAGCGCTGAAATAATCAAACTAATCGAAAGCTGAAATTGAGCAGGTACCTTCAATTTTTTTTTTAACAGCAGGTTTTAATAACTATTTACTCAGCAGCTAACATTTCGTTGCTTAACAATTACAACGACAGAATCTAGTAGAGGTGTCTCCCTCAATACACACCAATACCCAGAGCGGTCAACTCATGGGCGGCCTATTACAAATTCTGCCAACAAACTCACACTCAAACCGAATGAGGAAATTTAAAACTAATTAGCATGTCTTGAGACAACGGCATACGGAGAATTTGGAGTTAGCGAGGGATTTGTGTGCATGGGGATTATAGCTTTGGGGAGTGGTGTGAGGTAGTTAATGGGAATGTAAGGACTTTTGTGGTAGAGCCTCGGTGTATGTAGTTTTGGTTTTTTTTTTTTTTTTTTGGAAATTTTTTAGGTTGCATGGAAAATAGAGTTTGACTTCGTCCATGCGTTTGTCGGTGCAGTAGCATTTTCATGTGGGCCGGATTGCTTTTTTATAGAACCGATCCGCTATGGTGTGTACCGTATTGCTATAAAGCGTCACTACGTTCATTACGGGTTTATTGTTCATGTCACTAACGGATAGTTCGTTTTCATGGAGCCGATCCTCTCTGTTCATATAACTCCGATATTGTTGCTTATCGGATCCTAATAGTGACTTGTGTCTCGGTGTTACTTTCGGGGTTCACTGTAGATACCTTTCACCGGATTAAAGAGTTAGTAGGATAAAGACTTTAATTTCTTCAATCGAGATGTCCCAGTGGAGTCATCATATAGAAAGCTGGATTTGATCGCCTTCATCACATCACGGGCATCAATCTCTATGATTAAGTGGCCAAGGTGAGACACCCTCTATTTGCCTCTTCCGGTGAGACACCCACCCTACGCATCGTCTTCCTCGCGAGGCGACTTCGAGGGGCCCGGCTACCGCCCCACCCCTCCCCTCTTCCTCCTGCGTCGGCCCGATTAGAGTGGTTGCGGCGCCACCTCGACTACCTCACGAGCGGCGGTGCTGAGCAGCTGACGAGAGGGGCTCAAAAAGGCACCCCGCGCCTACGCCTGTTTTTCCCTCTCCTCTTCCTCTCCCCTCACGGGTCCACCTCCAACTCCGACGCCCGGCAATGGGCGGAGGTCGGATAGTACCTTCGTGTCGAATATATGCCCCCAGCGTCGAGATCTGTGTCCCCGGGACGCGCGCGGCCGGAGGTGGTGGCGGCGAGGGTAGGGTTGTGCGGCGCTACCTCCATCTCCGTGCGTGCTTTCGCCGCTGCGGTCGATGCTCGGTGTAGAGTGGGTGGCGCACGCCAAAGTAGGGCGCGGTTAGCCATGGGGCTACCATCTCCGCTTAGGGGCACCTCTTGCACCGCCCTCTCTAGCGCCTTGACGGCTAGGGCGAGGATGTCCGAGTTTGGCCGTGAGGTTGGGGGCTACGAGGCGGGATACTCGAGGCGGCAGGCTGCGTGCGTGTAGCCCTCCGGTGTTGGCATACAAGGCTCTAGGGGCACGGCCGGCGGCGATTACTACATCTTTGGGCCCTAATGGCTTTTGAGTCGGCCACACCCCTTGTGCGAGTGAGTGCAGGCGGCAGGCTGGCGTGCGCGCAGGCGCTTGGCCCTTGGCGCCAAAAGCGGAGTTCCAGGGAGTGCACGGTAGCCCGGCCGGCCATCCCTCGGCTCTATGCGTGGAATGTGGCGTGCGGTGGTGGTGCTCGACGTGTTGCTGTGTAAGCGTCCGAGTCGATGGCGGTGTTGGTCGCGCTAGCTCTACTATGGTGGCTCGGCTGAGTGGTGCTTGCAGCTTCTTGTACCGATGTCACGCCTTTGGGTCATGCTTCTACCGCGGGATCTACGATAGACGGAGTGTCGGACAACCCGGTTGGTGGCACTGCTGAGGTGGCCTGTGCGTGACGGACAACTTCTTAGGGTGAAAAACCCTACGCAGTTTCCGCGCGCGACAGCGATTGGGAGGCGCCTACATCATTGACCTTGGTGGCGTCATCGAAGGTGCGTGTTCATGTTGGGGTGGAAAAGACCTTCACGGGGCTTCTCCCTGTGCACTTGAGCGTTAGGTGGGCGTCGAAGCCCTTCTCTGAAGGCAACATTGAAGCTCTTCGCATCCGTCCTCCTTGGTTTTGCTTGCACGGGATGTTGGTGCTATACCTTCCTCGTAGCTTTATCTTCTCCTCGCTTTGGTGTGTCCGAGTCGGGTGTTGGTGTCGCCATCGGCCGAGCTTTCGCGGTGGCGCTACCCGGCCACGTCGCTAAACTGTCAGTCCCCTTACGCGCGTGGCTACACGGTCACCGGTGGTTCTACCTCGTGACTCCAGTGTTGCCGGAGGTCTAACTCTCGCGATCGTCTGGTCTTTGTAGGTTCAAGGTGTGTACACGACGTTTTTCTTAGCGGTGGCTACGGTCACTAAGCGGTTTTCGCCTCGCGACTACCCGATTACTTGAGGTCTTGGTCGATGCTTTGCCACCGTGGCTTGATCCCCTCGGTTTTGCGACATTTGCGTGGATGTAATATCTTTTAGTTTGCGGACATAGTTTAGTTGGTTGGGGTAGGTGGAGGCCACACACTCCCTCGTTTTCTTGCATTTGTTTGTGGTGTGGGATTCGCCTTGGTAATTTCTTTGGATTACTAGTGAAAGCTTATGCCAGCTTCTATCTTCCATTTAATGGAAGTGCACGTGACTTCAATGCTGAGGCACGCTTTTCATGGTCAAGTGGCCCAATGCCGTGCTAATTAACGTCCGCGGCTTGGATGTTCTCTCTCTAACATAAACTACAATGTTCTGATCACTCGTAGATGCACTCCATTTGTTTCGATGAGTAGGCATCGGAAGAGGCACTCGTGTTTTGGCTTTGGAAATGAGAAGTCCACCGGGATTGTGACACTAGACCATTATGCGCACATATGCCGGAGCAAAGCCGGCGTGGCAGCGTGATCCGTAGGGCAAAGGGGCATTGCTGGGTGCTGATTACAGCACTTTAAACAAGCGTAGGGTCACATGTTCAGTTGAAGAATCAAAGCATTAGGCATAGATGAACATGCTTTTAAGAAATTCGCTACCTTTAGTTAGTGGAAGTTAGTGGGTGTGGGTGGACAGCGCATTATCACTGCAATAATCGTGCGGTTAGCATAATCACCTTCTCGCTCATCCCAAAAGATCAGTTCAAACTTCAAAATATCACTGAAATAGGAAGCATGCATAGATGACAGAGCAGGGAGAAATTGCCTGGATCAAAACTGTTTTTTCTCTTTCAATCGCACTACTTTCTGTACAACTACAAGCACTGTACATGTAGGTAGATTGGCGAATCCTTAAAAATGCAGAGGCCAATCGCAGGATGCTAAGAGTGACTACACATGAGGAGGAGAATCTATGAGCTAAGGATGTTGAGGGAGGGCAACTCTGCTCTGGATCATCCTCCTGAACAGAAGCTCTGCTCCATGCTCAAGGTCTCCAATGACGCACTCCAGTGCCTGCAACTGCTCCTCCTTGCAAACAACCACGCTTCTCTTCTGCAGTGCCTTGGAGACAAGTGACCTCTTGGGCATCACCACCTGCTTCGACACGAGGCACAGCGTCGAGTCGAGAAGGGACGCAGCGACTCAGTCTGGCCATGAGCAACAGCCTGACCAGCTTGCTCTCCCTCCTTGTCAGAGGTGGTGGTGGTGGTAGTCTTCTTGCTGGCCTTCTTGAATTGTTTCTGCGCACTCTTGACCAAGCGGATGTAGGAATGGATCTTGGCCTGGATGCTTCCCTCGTCTCCCCTTCTGAGAACCAGCAGCAGATCTTGGATGGTGGCCTTTAGCTCGGCCAAGTTCTCTTGCATGGCGTTGCAGAGATCGATGAGCTCAAGAGAGCTCTCCATTTCCTCGTCCAGCTCCTTCCTCTGCTGGAAGGTGCAAAAGCCTGGTTGCTGGGGAAGTGGATGATCTCCTCGATGTGGCTGTACACGTCTCCAAGCCTCCTTAGAGCATCGCGCATCGCCTCGATGGTTGCGGAGGGGAAAGAGACGGCTGCCTCCAGGCTTTGCAGCTCGGCTTCGACTTCGGCCTCGTTGGAGAGGCTCTTGGATGGCAAGCTCACTGATCTTAGGTGGAAAGCCATTGTTTGTGATTGTGTTGGAGTTCCTGAGGTGTGAAGACTTGAGATGTTGAGGGAAGATAGGAGAAAGTGTTGTTCGATGCCTGCATCTATCCTTTCTTGAAGGCCTATTTATACACCAGAAGCACTAATAAGGGAACCACTTTCAGAGTGGTGGGACAGAGGAATATAATCATGCCATTACCTCCCCAAGATGCTGTCTGCTGTGGTCTCATGACAGTGCTGCAGAAAGAATTGCCACGCTACCAAGGTTTTTCCACGTGATTTTTGTTACTTTGGGCCACCAGACGTCTTGAAATGGCCGTGGCACTCTGTCATGTTTCAGTTAGTGGTAGCAAGAATCTGCATTTGGTCTTGGCGTCATCCATTATGGATGGGTATTGAGTATAGTGCAGGTTAAGTTGGTTGTTAACTGGGTATTATTGGTGTCATGTGTGTTAGTCTGATTGTTGTTAGTTACTGAAATAAGTAGTAGATGATTTACCTGATAATAATCATGCTGATCACAAGGTTATAGCTTGTGCTTTTCATCTTTTTGAGCTGGAATGTTTCAGCTGCATAAAAGCAAGATCCATTGTAGGACTCTGCACAAGAAGCACATGTAGTAACAGGACTTTTTAAAATTAATTACTTCCTGGAACTTTGTTCCTTATCTAAAAATGAAGCCCATAACAAGGACATCACCTTTTTAGCATCGATATTGTCAAGTTTTTACTTCAACATGGATTGCAATGTAGAAAAACCCTAAATTTGAGGTTAAATGTATTTATTGCTTGTAAAGGATGATATAATCCGCGCACACAGTTTTACTTAGACGTGTGAGATAGCAAGCGATGCAGTTAGGATAATATCACAGGCACACACAAATGATGAAATTGCAGAAATGAATTGGCAAAGAACTTTCTATATTTTGATGTTCTGTGAATCTTCTATAGATATTCACAATTATATACATGTTGCAAAAACTGTTCTGATGATTGACATATCCATTAAAAGTCGGATGCAATCACAAGGGATTAGAGCTAGCAGTATCTATGAGCTAAGAGTATTCAGAAGAGAAACTCTGCACTGGATCAATCTCCTGAACAGAAGCTCTGCTCCGCTCTCAAGATTTCTGATACTGCACTCTAATGCCTCCAACTGCTCCTCGTCGCACACTACTCTTCCTTTGTGGAATGTTTTTGGAGACAAGAGACCGTTTGGGCATCTCAATTTGCTTTGATAGAAGGCACGATGTGCATTCAAGCACGGAGGTAGCGACAGATCTTGCTTCTGTAAGTAGCTTGACCACCCTGCAATCCTTCTCATCAGTAGTATTATTCTTCTTCTTGCAGATCTTCTTGAACTGTCTGTGCACCTTCTTGGTTATCTGGAAGTACGCCTTGACTTGAGCAACTGTGTCATCTCCTCTTCTCACAGCCAAGAGCAGTTCTTGCACGACCATCTTCAGCTCGATCAAGCTTCCCTGCATGGCGTTGCAGAGATCAAGCAAGATGACTGACTGTTCGAGCTCTTCCTCCACTGCCTTCCTTTGCAGGGTCTGGCAGAGGCTTGCTTGGTTGCTTGGTGTGCACACCATCTCCTCGATAGCCGCTGTAGAGGGGCTCCAAGCCTCCTGAAGCCATCACACATCGTGTCAATGGTTGCCGAGGATGAAGCCATGAGTTGTCTTCAGGCTCTGCAGCTGCTGATCGACTTCAGCTTTGTTTGAGCGAGGGGCTAGAAGGCAAGCTTGTGGATCTCAGATGGGAAGCCATTGCTTCAGGACGAAGCTCTGGTGCTGTCTATGAAGAGAACTGGAAAGGGGATAGAGGATTTGGCAGGACAAACTGCAGTTTGTTGGTGCTCAAAACCCTAGGCTTCTCTCTGCATATATATAACAGAATGGCAGAAGCAATGGTCTGAATGGAGCCTACGACAGAAAGAATCTTTGGCCACTACCATCCATACACCGTGCACCCATGTGAATTGAGGGTGTTGAGGAGCACAGCCACCGAATTCCAGACAAATTGTTGTTCACCTGCATTTTAGTACTTGAATAAACGCTAATGAGTGAGGTTGTGTGCCTGGCATGTCTGAACTATTGGTTACAATTCACTCTGCACGAGGGTTTGTGTTACTCTCAGATCTGGTTGTGGTTCATGAACGAAGATGGGAAGAACTGTAGCCGTGGTGTTGATTGGGAGCAATTGTTTTGTGTTGTCTGCTGATAATTCAACCTCTCATAGCTGGCATGTTTCAACCAACAGCAGAAACGCAGCAAGGACAACCACATAAGCGCACGAGTATCGTCTATCGACCCAATGAAGGTACACGTTTAACATTAGGTACAATCAGGATATCCTGATAAAAATCATTTGAGATTAGTTTACAGGGAAAACA